>CM032232.1:149790000-149967500 GCA_019009955.1 Riptortus pedestris | reverse complement strand
TTTTTTTTTGTATTTATTTATTTTAGTTAGTGATACGCGTTAGGTTAAGTGTAAGAACTCCGTTCGGGTGCTAGCCCCTTATAGCAGATTTCCCTTAAAGGAAATCAGCTATTGAGGCCGTACTCATGGAGCCATGGAAAGTTTTCTTCAAATGTCCATAGATCCTACAAAGCAGATACCGAAACTGAGGTCCGCTCAAAACTGTGTGTGTGTGTATATATATATATATATATATATATATATATATATATATATATATATATATATATATATATATGTCAGTTACTGCTCTAGCGGTTGCAATTTTTGTTTTATCGTCTCCAAACTCTGAATTTAATCATTTTATGTAAGAAAAAAAGATCAAGTTCGTTAACGGCTTCAATCGGACCAGTTGGAGGGGGATTTAGATGGGGGGATTTCGAAAATTCGAAATATCTCCGTTACTATACGTCAGATCGAAAAATTGTATAGAACCAATCTTATTGCAATTTAAATTTACTATGAATATTGTTATATAGATTTATTTTCTATCTTGAATATAAACCGAGATATTTGCATTTTTATTAAGTGTAACGGACGAGCCATGGACGCTTCTATTTCTTCCCGCCGAAAGCAAGTTCGGCCGTTTTCCTAATTGTTCGGCTCTCGTATGGAGATTTCTCTATTGTATAACTTCACGTGGGAAATCTGCTTAGTTTACGCAGCACCTGCGTGACGGACTTTTTTTTTATAATGTCCGTTATTTTTGTATTTTTAAGTATAAGTATAGATTAGAGAATTTATTATAATTGTTAATAGTATTTTTTTTTGTTATTTTTCTATATTATTAAAAAGGCGAATTTTCCTTAATACCCCATGAGTGGAATTGACTAGTCCGTAAAGAACTTGCGAACAATGCTTTATGAAGGGCTAAATATGTGCAAAGGAATTCCAGACATCCTTTCTGAAGGGAGGGAGGGCTTATCGGTTGTATATACTTTGCCTATATGTTGTAGGGGTGGTTTTCGGGGGGTGGTTTGATGTTGATGAAGGGGTCCTATGGCCAAGGACACGGGGGAGGCCTCGCCAATTTCACGCCACTCGCTTCTACACTCTCCCCTTTCTTTTCATCCTTCCAACCATTTTTACTTTGAGCAGATTTCGCTCAAGGGAATTCAGCAGGAATAAATCTTCAAATGTGCATCGACCATGCTAAAAAGATAGTGAATCTTCTATTCACAGCTAATAATATTAAATAGTCAATTTTTATTTATAATAAAAAAAGGAAAAGGGAAATCCAAAAAAAAGAATAAATAAAAAATGAAAAAGGGAAATCCAAAAAAAAGAAGAATAAATAAAAAATGAAAAAGGGAAATCCAAAAAAAATGAATAAAAAATGAAAAAGGGAAATCCAAAAAAAAAGAATAAATAAAAAATGAAAAAGGGAAATCCAAAAAAAGAAGAATAAATAAAAAATGAAAAAGGGAAATCCAAAAAAAGAAGAATAAATAAAAAATGAAAAAGGGAAATCAAAAAAAGAAGAAGAAATAAAAAATGAAAAAGGGAAATCCAAAAAAAGAAGAATAAATAAAAAATGAAAAAGGGAAATCCAAAAAAAAAAAGAATAAATAAAGAAAATGAAAAAGGGAAATCCAAAAAAAGAAGAATAAATAAAAAATGAAAAAGGGAAATCCAAAAAAAGAAGAATAAATAAAGAAAATGAAAAAGGGAAATCCAAAAAAAAAGAATAAATAAAAAATGAAAAAAGGAAATCCAAAAAAAGAATAAATAAATAAAGGAAAAAAGGAAATAAAAAAAAGAAAGAATAAATATAGTTTCTTTGCAATATCTATAAGTCGGTTGGTCCTTGTTTGTCATTAAGTGTTCCTGGGTCAGCAAGGAATGGGCAATTTTGAACGCACCTCATTTCGTCATCTGCTAGAAAGTATCGATGGACGTTGGGTGATCTTGTTTTGGAAAATCGCATCATGAGTACAACCTCAATAGCCGACATAGAATAAAATGTATTATGACGTCAAACCTTTGTTCACTCCAGAACGATGTGCTTAACCCCCACCCCTTTTGTCGGGCTTCCTTGTCCCTGTTCGTGGTTTTCGAGAGATGCGAATAAAACATTCCTATATTTATAAACACAAGCTTGACTGAATGACATTCGCCGGACCTTATATAAAAAAAAAAAAAAATCTAAATAAAATAAAATAAAAACTGAAAAGTTTTGTTTGTGGATGATGAAGGGTGAAATTGGATTGTCTCTGTTTTGGATTGATCCTTCACGCTGTTCTGCCTCCATATTCCTTTGACGGCGGAAAATGCTTTGTAATTATCTTTTTCATCTTTCCCCTGCTTTCCGATACAATGGAACACACAATGTACGTATATATAGATGGAAAATGTTTGCTTTATTGAATTTTTAAAAGAGCAACAATACTTTTATACCAAAAACCAACATTTTTTTTTTATATCGGTAGTATCTATTATTAAACCAATCTGTTAATCTCTGAAGAGATATAAGCTGTTGATGTTGTACTCATGAGGCGCCTTCGACAATTTTCTCTAAATACAATTCGGATCCAATCAGAGAAATGAAAAAAATGATTTCACTGGAATAAGCTGGAAGGTAGAGGAGCCAACTGATAAAGATCAATAAAAAGGCCTTGTCATCTACTACTGTTTTTAGCAGATTTCCCTTAAGGGAAATCAGCTATTGAGGTCGTACTCATGACGCGAGTTTCGAAAAATTTCTTCAAATGTCCATCGATCCTACCCAGGAGATGACGAAAATGAGGTCCGTTCAAAATTATATATATGTCTGTTAACGCTCTAGCGGTCGCAATTTTCGTTTGATCGTTGCCAAAATCGATATTTAAACGTTTTAAAGATCAAGTTCGTTAATGGCTGAAATCGGACCAGTGAAGGGGGAGGGGGGGGGGTTTCGAGGGGAGGATTTTCGAAAATTCGAAATATCTCCGTTACTATACGTCGGATCGAAACATTATATAGAATCAATCTTTTTGAAAATTAAATTTACTATAAATAAAGTTATGTACATTTATTCTGTATCTTCAATATTAACCGAGATATTTGCATTTTTCTGTTTTCAGCTTCTGAGATGAGATCGGCTAACTTCGGGTCTAGTCGTGAGTTTCCGTCAAGAGCTAGTTCGGGCCGTTCCCGTAACTGTTTGACTCTCTATTCTGAAATTTCTCTATTGTAAAACTTCACGTGGAAAATCTGCTTAGTTTACGCAGCCCCTGCGTGACGGACTTTAATTTTAATTTTATGCAAAGTGCACTTTCGGAGTTAGCGTTCCATCGTCAGTGCTTGCTGACAAACAAAAAGTCCGTCACGCAGGGGCTGCGTAAACTAAGCAGATTTCCCATGTAAAGTTTTACAATAGACAAATCTGCATACTGGTAACACAACGCCACCGTGAGTAAATACAAACGGTAAAGATAAATCCTTCAGTTTATTTTAATAAATTCCCAACTGAAACGGCTTCTGAATTGTAAGAATAATTTATATTTTAATAACTCAAATTTTAGTAGTCCTAGAACTAAAGAAGGGGGGGGCGGATGAACAGAACATATTTACATAAATCTCACAAAGTAACGAAGGTAAGGTAAGGTTAGAAACGACAGGTAAGGTTAGAAGAAGCTTCCACCAGAGCGAACAGTTACAGAACGACCGAAATAATCTGAACAATACCCGACCACATGTCCCACAGACTTCATAAAAATGCAAATATCTCGGTTAATATTCAAGATAGAAAATAAATGTATATAACAATATTTATAGTAAATGTAATTTGCAATAAGATTGGTTCATTACAAATTTTCGATTCGATGCATAATAACGCAGACATTTCGACTTTTCGAAAATCCCCCCTCTAAACCCCCCCCCTCCCTCTGGTCCGATTTCAGCCATTAACGACCTTGATCTGTCTATTTACATAAAACGTTTAAATATCGAGTTTCGTAACGATCAAACAAAAAACGCGACCGCTAGAACGTTAACAGACTAATATATATATCTATATATATCTATATATATATAAAATTGTAACCTCTGTCTGTACATTGATTTTTTTCACGAAATTTCACGATAACTTTTCGTTTCACATGTCATAGACACCATATCTGCATTTTGTTTCTTTCGTGTATGTTTGTTTGTTTGTTTGTTTGTTTGTTTGTTTGTTACCTTTTCACGCATAAACGGCTGAACCGAATTTTATGAAACTTAGTATGTATATTACTACTAACCCAACTTAGACTTTAGGCTATATTAATTTTCTCTGAGACGAACAGGAGTGGGGGTTATAAGGGAAGCCTGAAATTAAAAATAGCGATATTTTGTTTTCTATTGGTTTTTCACCAAATATGCACATAACAAAAGTTGTTTATTTTGATATTTAGAGTAACTTTTGTTATATACACTTTTGTCGTATACCTAAGTATAAATGAGTTATACGTTAAAACTTTAGCGGGCACTAACGGCTGAACCGAACTTAACAAAACTCGGTATGTCAATTAGCATTAATTCTTCCATGATTATAAGTTATATTAAAATTTTTAGGTTCGAACGGGAGGGGGGTTATAAGGGAGGCCTGAAATAAAAATTCACCATATTTACATGTATAAGAGACGGGAAATATAAAAATATCGAAGACTGTGAAGCCTTATCGAACAAATAATTCTATTATTAGCAAATCCACGGCAACGACGGGTATCAATCCTAATCACTGGGACGGGTAAATGTCAAAATATTGTGTAATGTAAAGCCTGCTAAAAAATACCATCACCATTCAGCCTCAAATGAATTCCCGGGCGAATCCGGGTATCTGAGCTAGTATACATACATACATACATATATATATATATATATATATATATATATATATATATATATATATATATATATATATATATATATATAAAATTGTAACCTCTGTCTGTACATTGGTTTTTTTCGCGAAATTTCACGATAACTTTTCGTTTCACATGTCATAGACACCATAACTGCATTTTGTTTCTTTGGTGTCTGTTTGTTTGTTTATTTGTTTGTTTGTTTGTTTGTTACCTTTTCACGCATAAACGGCTGAACCGAATTTTATGAAACTTGGTATGTATATTACTACTAGCCCAACTTAGACTTTAGGCTATATTAATATTCTCTAAGAAAAACAGGAGTGGGGGTTATAAGGGAGGCCTGAAATTAAAAATAGCGATATTTCGTTTCCTATTGCTTTTTTAGCAAATATGCACATAACAAAAGTTGTTTATTTTGTAATTTAGAGTAACGTTTGTTATATGCACTTTTGCCATATACGGAAATATAAATGCGTTATACGCTAAAAACTATAGCGGGAGTCCACAATTTTATTTGGCACAAAAGACTCAACCGAACTAAATAAAACACTCAGTATGTGTATTAGCACTAACGCCTTCCTTATAATAAGCCATACTAACATTTCTAGGGACGGGCAGGAGTGGGGGTTATAAGGGAGGCCTGAAATTAATAATAGTGATTTCCTATTGGGGTTTCGGCAAATATACACATAACAAAAGTTGTTTATTTTGTTATTTAGAGAAATTTGCTCAACACTTCTTTTCAATATGAACTACCAGGTACCTCACCTGAAAAAATTAATTCAAATGTATGTCAATATTTTCTCCTTAATAATTCAAATCTATGCATAATGCACACGAAACGGTAACTATGACAATATGCAGGACAGTGAAGTCTTACATAAAAAATTAATTTGATTATTAACAAATCCACAGAAACGACGGGTGTTACCCCTAAACACTGGGACGGGTAAATGTCAAAATATTGTGCAAAATAAAGCCTTGCCAAAAATATACCATCACCATTCAGCCTCAAATGAATTCCCGAGCGAAGCCGGGTATTTGAGCTAGTATATATATAAAATTGTAACCTCTGTCTGTACATTGATTTTTTTCGCGAAATTTCACGATAACTTTTCGTTTCACATGTCATAGACACCATAACTGCATTTTGTTTCTTTCGTATCTGTTTGTTTGTGTATTTGTTTGTTTGTTTGTTACCGTTTCACGCATAAACGACTGAACCGAATTTTGATGACGCTTGGTATATGTATTACTAACAGCCCAAAATAGACTTTAGGTTATATTAATATTCTCTAAGACGAGCAGGAGTGGGGGGTTATAAGGGAGGCCTGAAATTAAAAATAGCGATATTTCGTTTCCTATTGCTTTTTCAGCAAATATGCACATAACAAAAGTTGTTTATTTTGTTATTTAAAGTAACTTTTGTTATATGCGTTTTTGCCGTATACGGAAGTATAAGTGAGTTATACGATAAAAACTATAGCGGGAGTCCACAATTTTATTTGGCACAAAAGACTCAACCGATCTAAATAAAACTAGGTATGTTTATTAGTGTTGACGCCTTAATTATCATAAGCCATACCAACATTCGTAGGGACGAGCAGGAGTGGGGATTGTAAGGGAAATTAACAGTAGTGATATTTCGTTTTCTATTGGTTTTTCGACAAACATGCACATGACAAAAGTTGTTTATTTTGTTATTTTAAGTAACTTTTGTTATATTCACTTTTGTCGTATAGAAAAGTATAAACGAGATTTACACTAAAATCTAAAGTGGGAGCCAACAATTTTGTTGGGCACTAACGATTGAACCGAACTTAGCAAAACTCGGTGTGTGAATTAGCATTAATTCTTCCATGATTATAAGCTATATTAAAAATTTTAGGTTCAAAGGGGAGTGGGGATTATAAGAGAGGCTGAAATGAAAAACTCGCTTTTTATATTTTCTATTTTTTTTTTCGGCAAATATTCTATTTGTTATATTTCCAATAGAAATATAAACTATAAGAGCATTTCCATTATTTAATTTGTATAATGTTCCTCGATGTTATCGAAACAAATATGTAATATAATAACAATTAAACGTTAATGGTAATGTCATTATGACAAAAAACAATATGCGTTTAAACTCGATATGATATTTTCAGGGTACTACTATTATTTAATTCCATCCGGTAGATAAATTATAAAATAATTTTTTGAATCAATAATTTAAGTAGAAGAATGTTGAGAAGTCTCATGCGGGAGCGGAAGATGATGGGAGCCTTACCAGTTAATTGAGTTTACTTATTTCCCGTCAGGCATTACTGGAAGCTATTTCCAGTGAGATTCACTCTTAGAATTATAATCTTACGTGCAAAACTTGGCCTATACTATGTGAGCTCGGATTGGCTTTTGAAAGGATATATGTTCGTTATAGATGATATTTAATTGTAATAAATGCTACCCATGATTATGGTTAGAACTATTGAAAAACGGTGAGTCAGAAAGTGTAGAGGGATAGATTTGGAACACATTTTAGTTTATCCTTCAAAAATAAAATTTCTATTCTATTAATCCCCAAAAGTTACCCTTCAGGGTTGGCGATTTCGGAAAATCATTACGTCGTGGAGGGAAGTGTATTGTACACATTGAAGTCTTACTATCAAAATACCAGTCGAGAATGATTTCTTGGGCATCGCCAGGTACCTTAGCTTTTGTCTTTTAACAATGTATACACTATATATATGAGATATACACTATAAACTAAAGCGGGAGTCAACTATTTTATTGGGCGCTAACGATTGAACCGAACTTAGCAAAACTCGGTATGTCAATTATCATTAATACTTCCATGATTATAAGCTATATTAAAATGTTTAGGATAGAACGTGAGTGGGGCTTATAAGGGAGGCCTGAAATAAAATTCGCGATATTTCGTTGTCTATTAATTTTCGTCAAGCGTGCACATAACAAAAGTTGTTTACTTTGTTAATTAGAGCAACTTATGTTTTTTTACATTTTTTCGGGAACAATGTATGAAGGAAATAATTTGCGTATAATATTGATATGCTCATCAATTCTTTCCAATATGAACTACCAGGTACCTCACATGGAAAAATGAATTCAAATCTATGTTAATATTTTGACCTTAATAATTCAAATCTATGCATAATGCACAGGAGACGGGAAATATGGCAATATGGAGGACAGTGAAGTCTTACTTAATTTTATTATTAAAAAATCCAATGCAACGACGGGCATAAACCCTAAACACTGGGACGGGTAAATGTCAAAATAGTGTGCAAAGTAATGCCTTGCCAAAAAAATACCATCACCATTCAGCCTCAAATGAATTCCCGGGCGAAGCCGGGTATCTGAGCTAGTATATATATATATACACACATTTGGCAAAATTTTTCGAAAATCGCGTCATGAGTACGACCTCAATAGCAGATTTCCCTCAAGGGAAATCTGGTTACAAAACAATATAAACATTAAAACAAAAAAAAGTCCGTCACGCAGGGGCTGCGTAAACTAAGCAGATTTCCCACGTGAAGTTATACAATAGAGAAATCTGCCTAATAATAACAGTAGTAGTAAGGAATCTCTAGACCTATTCACGAGGACGAATAGTTAGGGAAACGGCCGCACGAGCGCTCGGCGGTAACTCCCGAACATAGCCAACTCCTGCCGACCACACGCAGAATACAAATGCAAATATCTCGGTTAATATTCAAGATACAGAATAATTGTATATAACAATATTTATAGTAAATTTAATTTGCAATAAGATTATTTCTATACAATTTTGATCCGACGTATGGTAACGGAGATAATTAGAATTTTCGAAAATCCCTTCTCTAACTCCCCCCTCCCACTGGACCGATTTCAGCCATTAACGAACTTGATCTTTCATTTTACATAAAACGATTAAATATGAAGTTTGGTAACGATCAAACTAAAATTGCGACCGCTAGAGCGTTAACAGACAAATATATATATATATATATATATATATATATATATATATATATATATATATATAATTTTGAACGGTGCTTCATAATATAACAGATTATTGTTACAATGAAATGAATAGGAGTGGGGCTTTACTGAAGGACGAAAACTATAAAATGCAAATATCTCGGTTAGTAATCAAGATAGTGAAGAAACAGATATAACAATAATTATAGAACATTTAATTTTCTGTAAGATTTGGTTCCATAAACTTTTCCTATCCAGTGTGTAATAACGGAGATGTTCGATTTTCGTAATTCCCCCTCCCCCGCTCCGATTTCAGCCGTTAACGAATTTGATTTTTTTATAAAACGTTTCAATATTCAGTTTGGCAACAATCAAACAAAAATATCGAAGATTCTTAATATTTCAATAAACAAATACTAAAATATCTAAAACATATAATCATTTACAAATACGTATAATATAAAATAGAATAGTTCTACAGCATACTTAAAAAGATTTAAAGGGAAAACTTTTATTATATTCAAATAGACCAGGTACGGATATGAGAAAGATATTTAAGGAATATTTTCCATAATATATAAATAAAGTACAACCAAGGTGTACATGAAGGAATAAATATATTATTCTAACTACCCATAAGCCAAGTAAAATAAAAATAAAAAATATCTCCATTATTATGCGTCTGATCGAAAATTTGTATAGAACCAATCTTATTGCAAATGTAATTTTCTATAAACATTTTAACGTACGTTTTTTCACCATCTTGATTATTAACCGAGATACCTATTTGCATTTAGTTTACGGCCTTCAGTAAACCCCCACTTTTACTCATGTAATATCAACAATAAGATGCTTTATTATGAAGCACTTTATTTGATGCATAAATACCACATTTTGTCCCCATTGAACTTTAAAGTTTTTATACAAATGCAAATACGTGACGCACCAGTGGGAAATCTGCTTAGTTAACGCAGCCCATGCTTGGCGGGCTTTTATATTCTCCCATTCATAGTAGTCTGATTTTTAGTATAATTATATGAATACATTTCGAATCCTGCTTGTATAGGCTTCTTTATACGAGAGGAATAGGGAATAGATGGTGGGAAGAGATGACCATTGTTTCATTACAGTTTGTTGGAAATGTGCTTGGTATACGCAGCTCCTGCGTGACTGACTTTTTACTCTGAACATGTGGGGACCAGTGGACACACGCACACACACACACAACCACACAGAGGAGCGAAGATAGCGCGGCAGACAATAGGACAATGATGGCGAGATGCGGACGACGGGCATCGACTATTGTGCCCTAATTGTGGGATGACGGTATTGTGGAGAGGAAGCACAATACCGTGCCTTTTCCAGCTCGCACCTATCCCAGCCACAACGGCCTGTATAAATACAAACTCAACAGCACCATATCGACTTCCTATTGTCTCTGGCTATCTCGCTTAGCCCCCAGTTTTACCCTTCCGACATAGACTGGCCGAGTGAAAAATCGCCCTTCCTTACAAGTCTACAAGCCTGCTCCATTTTGACAAGAGTTTAAGTCGGATATCGGCAAAGCAGCTACCACCAAAGTCAAAGAACTTGACTACTTGTCAAGTATTTTGAACACCAGAGCATTTGGTACGGCAGTGTTCTAGCTAGCCGGAGTTTCGAGGCTCAGGTTAGCCATGTGTGTTAAAGCGGTGGCCTTAATCTCTAATGGCAAACCGAGAGTAGGGAGTTCGATTCCCGCCTGGGTAATAGGAATTTATTTAGTGACGAACTCATAAACTACACTCCTGGCTAGAAAAGGGTGGCAACCCGCCCCAATTAGCCATTGTAGCAAACATTAATGAATAACAATAACAAGAGGACAGGGGCTCAGCCTTGCCATGTGTGCTAAGGCTTTGGTCTTAATCTCTCTTGGTAAACCTAGAGCAGTGGGGGTTAGGAATTTAGTTCGTGACAAATTCATTAAATAGAATCGTTAGTCCACCATTGGTAGAAAAGGCTGGTAACCTGTAGATAACCCGCCCCAACTACCAATAATAGCACAAAGTGGGACACAGCATAAGAAAAATAAAGGGACTTTACCATCTATTTTATTTTTAATAACGACAAGCATAGTATGACACACCTAAAATTGTAACACACATAAATAAATAAATAAAAGTATAGTAAACTCCAGATTAAGATTCGCTCCCTCTAAATCCCCCCTCCCACTGGACCCATTTCAGTCGTTAACGAACTTCTTTTTTAGTTTTGCATAAAACGTTTTAAATGTGGAGTTTAGTAACGATCAAACCAAAAAGTCCGTCACGCAGGGGCTGCGTAAACTAAGCAGATTTCCCACGTGAAGTTTTACAATAGAGAAATTTCAGAATACAGAGTAAAACAGTTACGGGAACGGCCCGAACTAGCTCTTGACGGAAACTCACGACTAGACCCGAAGATAGCCGATCTCATCTCAGAAGCTGAAAACAGAAAAATGCAAATATCTCGGTTAATATTCAAGATACAGAATACATGTATATAACATTATTTATAGTAAATGTAATTTGCAATAAGATTGATTCTGTTTAATTTTTCGATCCGACGTATAGTAACGGATATATTTCGAATTTTCAAAAATCCTCCTCTCTAAACCCCCCTCCCACTAGTCCGATTTCAGCCATTAACGAACTTGATCTTTATTTTTGCATAAAACGTTTAAATATCGAGTTTGGTAACGATAAAACGAAAATTGCGACCGCTAGAGCGTTAACAGACAAATATATATATATATATATATATATATATATATATATATATATATATATAATTTTGAACGGACCTCATTTTCGTCATCTCCTGGGTAGGATTGATGGACATTTGAAGAAATTTTTCGAAACTCGCGTCATGAGTACGACCTCAATAGCTGATTTCCCCTAAGGGAAATCTGCTAATTGCGACCACTGGAGAGTTACAGACCAGAATATATATAGTTTTGAACTGACTGTCATGTGGGCTAACTGGGAATTGCACACACACACACCTGGTTGGTACAGAGCATATATTTATAAAATAAATACATATAGGCTAACGTATCTACTATCCTAGATCTATACTACGACTTACAACATACACTAAGACAACGCTAGAAATACAATGCGCTCCCATCTCCAGTAGCTCATTATCAGCAGTCTGTTTGCCTTTTCCCCCGCTCGCTCGCCCTCATTACAGCACACTGTTCTATATCAAAACATACATTACTACACCACATTGACCTATGTAGGACCGACAAACCATACCGGGCAGGATCTATGGGCATTTGAAAATTATTTTTAAAATCGCGTGTTGAGGATAACCTCAATAGCTTAGAGATAAATAAAATCCCAACGCTTGCAATTGCTTAGCCTTTAGGACTCCCGCAAGGATAATCCTATAGGAATATTGTAACATCTCGTACAAACAGACGGAACTGTTTCTAAGGCACCGGGCCGACCTTCCGCCTAGGGAATTACTCAATTGAGTGGAGCACAATGAGGCGTGGAAATTGGAGAGGGAGAGAGGAAGAAAGCTCCAAATTGGAGGGCAAACGCTGGGAGGCTTTAGCGAGTCGTGTTTGTAAACACAGAAGGAAAAACCCCCCCAAATGGATGGAACACATGACGGAGGCGAGAAGAGAGGAAGTCGAGTCGTGGAATTACCCCCCGCTGGAATCCCCCCTGGAATTTCCAACTACCCTTAGAAACCCCTCCCCCCGCCTAGAATTCCCACCCCTACCCCTGGAGTTTGGACGCCTCCAAGGGGTGCCCCCCCACCTCCGGCACCCAAGGAAATTACAAAAGAAACGTCATTTCCCCCTCCTTCGCCGCTAAGTGCCAGTCTCGGGGATATCGGGAGCGCACTTCCCTTCCATTAGATCCGCCATTCTTCAGTCTCCTCTTTTTCTATCTTCTCCCCCCTCACCAAGACTAATTCACTCAACTGCAAAACTTAACAAGCTCCAGGGGGATGTCAATGGTTATTCCGCTTTAAACTCGACACTGCCTTCACTCAAATGAAGGATTTACAACATATTAGAAACACAAGTTTTAGCACATTTCTCTTAAGGGAAATCCGCTATTGAGGTAATACACGTGACGTGAATTTCGAATATTTTCCACAAATATCCATCGATCCTACCCAGGAGATGACGAAAATGAGGTCCCTTCAAAACTGAATATGAACAGTGAGTGTAAGGAGGAGAGGCGGGATACTCCCTTTCTGTCATCTCACTGCTAAAAGTATATGTCAGTGAGTTGTTCCTTATGATTAAGATTACTTCATTATTCTGAGTTATGGATTTTAATACTGGTAGGATTTGAAGTGAGGAAAAATTATTTTAGTGTAACAGGAGAAATTATGGCGGGAATGCACAAATATGTTATAATCACTTCTGCTCCACCCCTCTCGACCTCACATTGGCTTATGTTTACATGGGATTTGATGCTTTTACTTTTAGTAATGTACAGTTTTTCTCCAAAATGTGAATTTTTTTAAGTCTCATAAATATATAATTTAAAAGAATGATCACTGGAGAGGAACACCCAGTTATTTCTTGAATTTATTAACTCTGCTCTGTTAATATACGTTATTCTTTACTGAAATTCTATGCACCATTAAGAATATGCAGTTCACTTTCCAAACACACAAAAGAGTAGTTTTAATAGTGGTTATTAGATATATAAAACAGCTGCCATTCAAGTTGTGCATTGGACCACTTTTGAGGAAATAAACGTTTATTCATAAATGGCTCGGAATGCAGAATTCTTTCTTAGATTTAGATTAATACAATAATCTATGATTATGTTATATATAAAAAATATACATGCACAGAGAACGGGTAATATAAAAATATTGTGTATTAGGTAGAATTAAGTTCATAACAAATACATTTATTATTAAAATATCGCCAGCACGCCAGGTACTCGGGTGTAAATCCTAAGCATTGAGACTGGAAAATGTAAAAATATTGTACAAAGTGAATACCGGGTACCTTAGCTAGTATTTAAAATATGGCTTTCGTTAAAATTTTACTTTTGACATGCAAATATGTTATGATAATGTTATCAAAAGATCATTTTTGTTATCAACTGAAATGGAGATGTTTATATTATAAACAAAAGTTGTTCTACAGACCTCTTTTGTACCTTCGATAGGTACAGAGATATGAGGATTTTTTTATTTACCCCCCCCCCTACCACATCTACATTCTCAGAATTCATTTCGTTCTAAAAAGATACACTGTTTTTCGATCTATATATCCTTTTAAAATCCTATAGAAAAAAAAATTAAAATTAAGCCTTGCTGTAATTCATGTGGAGGTCTTTTTAAGCTGTACGGTGGCTGGGTTATCATTCATGGGAGTAGTTCGGTGGTTGGGTCGGTGGTCATTTTTTGTCGGCTGGGACTTGAAGAAGTGAAGAGCTTGGTCAGTTATTAAACAAGGCTAACAAGGCCCGCTAACTGACGAGGTAATACCTAACAGAGTTTTCTGGATTTCTCCAGGGACTCCCCCCTCTCCCAAGTACTTCATCTCTCTCGCTCTCTCTCTCTCTCTATATCGCTGAGAGAATTGTATCTCATATATCATGTTCTCTGTCACCTCTCACTTTTCTTTCTCTCTCTCTCTCTCTCTCTCTCTCTCTCTCTCTCTCTCTCTCTCTCTCTCTCTCTCTCTCTCTCTCTCTCTTTTTTATCCTTCTCTGCCCCCGCTTTACCTTAAGAGTGCCCTTATACAAGTGGTACTTTCCAATTTCTTTTTTGAATTGTGATTTCCGGAATTTAAATTAGGTCTGTGGTAACTCTTCCTTGATGCTTTCTAAGCACCGAGGACGAGCTTTGTGCATTAATAAAATAAGTGATTATAGCAAACTATTCGGTTACATGTTAAGGCGCCCGCAAGTGGAATGCCGCTACTCTGTTGAGCGGAATTCCAATATATTACTTAATTTTAACTATTTTAATTTTTTCTTAAGAAATGTCTATAAAATTCTCCGCCCTTGCATTTAGGATCTTCCTTCCAGTTGAATGTACCTAGTTTGGCGTATATATCAAGGGGTTCTAAAATTATATATATATATATATATATATATATTATATATATATATATATATATATATATATATATATATTGTTACCGTTCTAGTCGTTGCAATTTTGTCTTATCATTACCAAACTTGATATATAATCGTTTTATACAAAAAGGAAGATCAAGTTCGTTAACGGCTAAAATCGGACCAGTGGGAGGGGGGGGGGGTTAGAGGGGGTGAATTTTAAAAATTCGAAATATCTCTGTTACTATATGTCGGTTCGCAAGATTGTATACAATCAATCTTATTGAAAATTACATGTACTATAAATGTTGCTGTGTACATGTTTTTACTATCTTGATTATTAAAGGAGATATTTGCAGTTTTTTGTTTTTGGTCTTCTGGAAACCCCCCACTCCTACTCATCTCATATTAACAATATTCTATTATGTTATGTAGGACTTCATTTGAAGCCTAAATTCAAAATATTGTTCTCTTTGAACTAATACGTTTTGAGATAAATGCATTCTGAGAGAAATCTGCTTAGTTTACCCGGCCCCTGCGTGACGGACTATATTTTGTTTAACATAATACTTTTAAATGTTGCGTTTGGTACCTATCAAACAAAAATTGCAATGATATTGATTATATACTTTTTCTCCGACGCATAACAACGGAGATATTTCGAAATATCGTGTTTGATAACGATCAGGCAAAATTTGCGACCGCTAGAGCGTTGACACACACACACACACACACACATATATATATATATATATATATATATATAAATTTTAAAACGGACCTCATCTTCGTTATCTCCTGGATGAGATCGATGGACATTTGAAGAAATTTGTCGAAAATCCTATCATGAGTACAACCTCAATGGCTGATTTACACTAAGGAAATCTGCTAAATGATAAGATTGAGCTTCGTCAAAGTGGTAGAGCCTGCAAGTGTAATGAAAGGGTTGTGAGGAGGGGGGGGGGAGGGGGTTCTAAAAACCCCGACAGGGAGGGGTTGGTTGATGATGATGACGTCAGGGCAAAGTATGCTTTGTCGCTTGCACACACGCTAAGCCAGGTATTCGGTGCCCCCTCAAACCACCCCTAAACATAATATCTCTCATAAAGCTAATGCCTACAGAGCCCGATGTATACTACCATATACCACAGTTATATAATATAGCTTCAAAGCGGTCTGCCTCCCCGATCAGCTACATATCTAACATTCTATGCATAACCTCACGAACATTCTATGCATTCCACATATTAAATATGTCCCGTTGTGTTCCTGCAAAATTTAAATATACCCATATGCACATATACCTAAATTAAAATAGTTATTTTCATCACTAGTACCAAAAGTGGATCTTTTCGGTGCGAGGTCTAGTTTTACGAGCGAGGCGAAGCCGAGCTTGGAAATTGGACCGAGTACCGAAAGGACACTTTTGGTACGTGTTATGAACAATACTTTTCATAATACTGCTCATACTTGAGTGCATTAAAACCCTTTTATATTTCATTAATAACTTAAAGATACAATATAAGAAATTAAATTGACACATTATTTTATTTGGAAAAAACATCTGTTTATTAACCCATAATAGAAGAAACATTACAGATTTACATTAATATTTATAGTACAATTTTGATTATTATTTATGTTAAAACCTTTGTTTGGCGTTGCCTTTTGGAATACAGTTAACTTCTAAAACTTCTTCTAAAACATCTTCTGGTATATCCATGTTGCCTGGCACTTTAAACACACTACTTATTATAAGTACGCAAATATTAGAATGAATATAACCTCCTTCAAACACAAGTTTATTAGTAACAGGTAAGGTTAGCGCACCGAAAAGATTTTTCAGTACTAGTCCCGAAAAGAGCTATTTTACGGACTCAAACCTAGTATTGAAAACACATGTTTTTTGACGCAGTATAATGAAAAAAAATTTAATTGAATATGAATTCACAAAAAAAAAAATCCGTCACGCAGGGGCTGCGTAACTTTAGGATATTCTCCACTTCCTGAACTAAATCTATTCTCTATGAGTTGGAAGTCGTAGGATTTTAAAACCTAAAAGTCCGTCACTCAGGGGCTGCGTAAACTATGCAGATTTCCTACGTGAAGGTTTACAGCTTATAAATCTACATACTGGTAACACCACCGTGAATGTTAAAGGAATAAATACAAACGGTAATAAGAAATCATTCAGCCAATTTACAAGTTAATAATATATAAACGGAAAGCACCGGAATTGTAAACAAACAGGGCAGGGAATAGATAGATATATTCTAAACCAGAAAGATGAACAATTAATGAAATATATCTGAATATAACGTATTAATTTTATTGCAAACTATTTACTATATCTAGTGCTGTAATTTGTATTGAATCAGAATCAGGTATTTGATCTAATTAAGACCATTCTAAGTAGGGCCGCCGGCAGAATCTAATTAAGGCCTTCCAGGAAGTTCTGGACCTTTCCTTGGCTAGGCCCTTCTACAGGTATATATAAGGGACTCTCACAGTACCCCACAGTGCAACTTAGTGCAGTGCGATATAGTGTGGTGCCGAGAAGAACAGTGTTGTGCCGTGACTAAGTAACAGTTTAGTGCCGTGTTTAAGACAGTGCAGTTCCGCGAAGTAAAGGACAGTGCAGTGCCGTCTTTTTGTGAATTTCAGTGACCGAGTGTGAATTATTGGACTGTGTAACCTGAAGAACAGTGACACTATCAGTGTAATACTGTGAGTAGTAATAATTAACCAATAGTATTGTGCATTGTGAAATAAATCGTGCAGTGATAAAAACTGTGAAACTTGTATGTGTTTAATTTTGCAATCCAAAAGAACTATTATTAACAACGTTTTGTTACTGGTTTTGTAATAAAACGTAACTATATATATATATATATATATATATATATATATATATATATATACAGTTTTGAACGGCCCTTATTTTCGTAATCTCTTGGGTAGAATTGATGGACATTTGAAGAAAGTTTTCGAAAATCACGTCATGAGTACGACCTGAATAGCTGATTTCCCAGGAAGGTAAATCTGCTAGTACAATTCTGCCTAAATTAAGGCTTCTTTCGTAAATATTGACTTCTATTGACAACAAATAACCACATAATCTATATATATATATATATATATATAAAGTTATCAATAATAATTAGGTTTATTTGTTAAATCTGGTAAATTTAGAGAAGGATTGTTAAGCCGATATTTGTAATTATTATGAGCGAAGGGAAGAGATTCTGCCTACAGGATCTGAAGGCGTGAAGGGAAGTTGTAGCTAAGAAAGGGTTTAGGTGTGTGAGGGGGGAGGGCGAGTCAATCAGCGAAAATCTTCTTTTCCGCTCCAGTTACAGTTGGGTCCCGACTTTGCTGGCCAGAAGTAACTGTTCACTTCACTTAGGCACAAACTTAGCAAAACTTAATATATCTTGCTAACTCTCTCAAGCTGTTATCTCCTAAACGGCTAATGACAGGCTTGTCACAGCCTTTATCGACTTTATTCCATTTATTTTTCCACATCCGCCTACCTATGTGTGTACATATATCGTATTACAGGCATAAAATACAGATTTATTTACGCACGGCCTAAAATCATCTGACATATAATTTCATAGAAAATTCTAAATAAGGGTAGCAATTATGTAATTTGTTCTGGCGCCATAAAGCACTCAAGGTTTACCGAGAACACTTTGAATTTTCATTAACGCAACAAACAAGGTGTCTTTAATTAGATTCTCATTATTTTCGTAAGCATTCATTTGCGTTTCTGAAATTTAGACCAATACTTGAATGCTCTCAGGAGCTAGAAACCATAAAATTGTCACATATTCCATTAAAATCCAGGATTACCTATTTTGCGTTTCTACCTTTCAAGAATTGTAGACTCGCTTATATTAATTGTGGTTCGGCTTAATCATAGGCCTTCTAGAAGAAGTCAGTTATTGGAGGAATTGCACTATGGCTACTATTTGTAATATGGTTCCATTTAAAAAAATCGACTATCGTGGTTAGACGAAACATCAACCCATGTTTAGACGAAATATTGACTCGTGTTCATTCGCGATTATCTCCGTAAGTGAAAAAATCGACTATCGTGGTAGACAAAAAATTGAATTATGGCGGTAAGGCGAAAATCGGCTATCGTGGTTAGACAAAAAAATCGACTATCTATCGTGGTTACGTGAAAAGTCGACTCCTATTGGTTAGGTGAAAAATCGACAATCATGGTTATACAATAAATCGACGATATACCGTGGTTACGCAAAAAAATCGACTCCTATTGGTTAGGTGAAAAATCGACAATCATGGTTATACAATAAATCGACTATCTATCGTGGTTACGTGAAAAGTCGACTCCTATTGGTTAGGTGAAAAATCGACAATCATGGTTATACAATAAATCGACGATATTACCGTGGTTACGCAAAAAATCGACTCCTATTGGTTAGGTGAAAAATCGACAATCATGGTTATACAATAAATCGACTATCTATCGTGGTTACGTGAAAAGTCGACTCCTATTGGTTAGGTGAAAAATCGACAATCATGGTTATACAATAAATCGACGATATACCGTGGTTACGCAAAAAATCGACTCCTATTGGTTAGGTGAAAAATCGACAATCATGGTTATACAATAAATCGACTATCTATCGTGGTTACGTGAAAAGTCGACTCCTATTGGTTAGGTGAAAAATCGACAATCATGGTTATACAATAAATCGACTATCTATCGTGGCTACGCGAAAAATGGACTACCATTGGTTAGGTGAAAAATCGACTATCGTGGTAGACAAAAAATTGACTATATATCGTGGTTAGTCAAAAAATCGACTCCTATTGGTTAGGTGAAAATCGACAATCGTGGTTATACAATAAATCGACTATCTATCGTGGTTTACGTGAAAAGTCGACTCCTATTGGTTAGGTGAAAAATCGACAATCATGGTTATACAATAAATCGACGATATACCGTGGTTACGCAAAAAATCGACTCCTATTGGTTAGGTGAAAAATCGACAATCATGGTTATACAATAAATCGACTATCTATCGTGGTTACGTGAAAAGTCGACTCCTATTGGTTAGGTGAAAAATCGACAATCATGGTTATACAATAAATCGACGATATACCGTGGTTACGCAAAAAAATCGACTCCTATTGGTTAGGTGAAAAATCGACAATCATGGTTATACAATAAATCGACTATCTATCGTGGTTACGTGAAAAGTCGACTCCTATTGGTTAGGTGAAAAAATCGACAATCATGGTTATACAATAAATCGACTATCTATCGTGGTTACGTGAAAAGTCGACTCCTATTGGTTAGGTGAAAAATCGACAATCATGGTTATACAATAAATCGACGATATAACCGTGGTTACGCAAAAAATCGACTCCTATTGGTTTAGGTGAAAAATCGGCTATCGTGGTTAGACAAAAAAATCGACTATCTATCGTGGTTACGTAAAAAAATCGACTCCTATTGGTTAGGTGAAAAATCGACAATCATGGTTATACAATAAATCGACGATATACCGTGGTTACGCAAAAAATCGACTCCTATTGGTTAGGTGAAAAATCGACAATCATGGTTATACAATAAATCGACTATCTATCGTGGTTACGTGAAAAGTCGACTCCTATTGGTTAGGTGAAAAATCGACAATCATGGTTATACAATAAATCGACGATATACCGTGGTTACGCAAAAAATCGACTCCTATTGGTTAGGTGAAAAATCGACAATCATGGTTATACAATAAATCGACTATCTATCGTGGTTACGTGAAAAGTCGACTCCTATTTATTAGGTGAAAAATCGACAATCATGGTTATACAATAAATCGACTATCTATCGTGGTTACGTGAAAAGTCGACTCCTATTGGTTAGGTGAAAAATCGACAATCATGGTTATACAATAAATCGACGATATACCGTGGTTACGCAAAAAATCGACTCCTATTGGTTAGGTGAAAAATCGGCTATCGTGGTTAGACAAAAAATCGACTATCTATCGTGGTTACGTAAAAAATCGACTCCTATTGGTTAGGTGAAAAATCGACAATCATGGTTATACAATAAATCGACGATATACCGTGGTTACTCAAAAAATCGACTCCTATTGGTTAGGTGAAAAATCGACAATCATGGTTATACAATAAATCGACTATCTATCGTGGTTACGTGAAAAGTCGACTCCTATTGGTTAGGTGAAAAATCGACAATCATGGTTATTTAATAAATCGACGATATACCGTGGTTACGCAAAAAATCGACTCCTATTGGTTAGGTGAAAAATCGACAATCATGGTTATACAATAAATCCACTATCTATCGTGGTTACGTGAAAAGTCGACTCCTATTGGTTAGGTGAAAAATCGACAATCATGGTTATACAATAAATCGACGATATACCGTGGTTACGCAAAAAATCGACTCCTATTGGTTTAGGTGAAAAATCGACAATCATGGTTATACAATAAATCGACTATCTATCGTGGTTACGTGAAAAGTCGACTCCTATTGGTTTAGGTGAAAAATCGACAATCATGGTTATACAATAAATCGACTATCTATCGTGGTTACGTGAAAAGTCGACTCCTATTGGTTAGGTGAAAAATCGACAATCATGGTTATACAATAAATCGACGATATACCGTGGTTACGCAAAAAATCGACTCCTATTGGTTAGGTGAAAAAATCGGCTATCGTGGTTAGACAAAAAAATCGACTATCTATCGTGGTTACGTGAAAAGTCGACTCCTATTGGTTAGGTGAAAAATCGACAATCATGGTTATACAATAAATCGACGATATACCGTGGTTACGCAAAAAATCGACTCCTATTGGTTAGGTGAAAAATCGACAATCATGGTTATACAATAAATCGACTATCTATCGTGGTTACGTGAAAAGTCGACTCCTATTGGTTAGGTGAAAAATCGACAATCATGGTTATACAATAAATCGACGATATACCGTGGTTACGCAAAAAATCGACTCCTATTGGTTAGGTGAAAAATCGACAATTCATGGTTATACAATAAATCGACTATCTATCGTGGTTACGTGAAAAGTCGACTCCTATTGGTTAGGTGAAAAATCGACAATCATGGTTATACAATAAAATCGACTATCTATCGTGGTTACGTGAAAAGTCGACTCCTATTGGTTAGGTGAAAAATCGACAATCATGGTTATACAATAAATCGACGATATACCGTGGTTACGCAAAAAATCGACTCCTATTGGTTAGGTGAAAAATCGACAATCATGGTTATACAATAAATCGACTATCTATCGTGGTTACGTGAAAAGTCGACTCCTATTGGTTAGGTGAAAAATCGACAATCATGGTTATACAATAAATCGACTATCTATCGTGGTTACGTGAAAAGTCGACTCCTATTGGTTAGGTGAAAAATCGACAATCATGGTTATACAATAAATCGACGATATACCGTGGTTACGCAAAAAATCGATTCCTATTGGTTAGGTGAAAAATCGGCAATCTTGGTTAGGCAAAAAATCGACTTCTATCGTGGTTAGGTGAAAAATCGACTATCGTGGTTAGACAAAAAATCGACTATCTATCGTGGTTACGCGAAAACATTGACTCCTATTAGTTAGGTGAAAAATCGCCTATCTTCGTTAAGCGAAAACAAGAATATCGTTGTTAGGCGAAAAATCGACTTCTATCGTGGTTAGACGAAAAATTGACTCCTATTGGTTAGGTGAAAAATAGACTATCGTTGTTAGGTGAAAAATCGACTTCTATCGTGGTTAGGTGAATAAATCGAATATCGTTGTTAGCGAATATCGACTATCGCAGTTAGGTGAAAAATCGACTTCTATCTTGGTTTAGGTGAATATTCGAATATCGTTGTTAGGCGAATATCGACTATCGCAGTTAGGTGAAAAATCGACTTCTATCTTGGTTAGGTGAATAATCGAATATCGTTGTTAGGCGAATATCGACTATCGCAGTTAGGTGAAAAATCGACTTCTATCGTGGTTAGGTGAATAATCGAATATCGTTGTTAGGCGAATATCGACTATCACAGTTAGGTGAAAAAATCGACTTCTATCGTGGTTAGGTGAATAATCGAATATCGTTGTTAGGCGAATATCGACTATCGCAGTTAGGTGAAAAATCGACTTCTATCGTGGTTAGGTGAATAATCGAATATCGTTGTTAGGCGAATATCGACTATCGCAGTTAGGTGAAAAATCGACTTCTATCGTGGTTAGGTGAATAATCGAATATCGTTGGTTAGGCGAAATATCGACTATCGCAGTTAGGTGAAAAAATCGACTTCTATCGTGGTTAGGTGAATAATCGAATATCGTTGTTTAGGCGAATATCGACTATCGCAGTTAGGTGAAAAATCGACTTCTATCGTGGTTAGGTGAATAATCGAATACCGTTGTTAGGCGAATATCGACTATCGCAGTTAGGTGAAAAATCGACTTCTATCGTGGTTAGGTGAATAATCGAATATCGTTGTTAGGCGAATATCGACTATCGCAGTTAGGTGAAAAATCGACTTCTATCGTGGTTAGGTGAATAATCGAATATCGTTGTTAGGCGAATATCGACTATCGCAGTTAGGTGAAAAATCGACTTCTATCGTGGTTAGGTGAATAATCGAATATCGTTGTTAGGCGAATATCGAATATCGCAGTTAGGTGAAAAATCGACTTCTATCGTGGTTAGGTGAATAATCGAATATCGTTGTTAGGCGAATATCGACTATCGCAGTTAGGTGAAAAATCGACTTCTATCGTGGTTAGGTGAATAATCGAATATCGTTGTTAGGCGAATATCGACTATCGCAGTTAGGTGAAAAATCGACTTCTATCGTGGTTAGGTGAATAATCGAATATCGTTGTTAGGCGAATATCGACTATCGCAGTTAGGTGAAAAATCGACTTCTATCGTGGTTAGGTGAATATTCGAATATCGTTGTTAGGCGAATATCGACTATCGCAGTTAGGTGAAAAATCGACTTCTATCTTGGTTAGGTGAATAATCGAATATCGTTGTTAGGCGAATATCGACTATCGCAGTTAGGTGAAAAATCGACTTCTATCGTGGTTAGGTGAATAATCGAATATCGTTGTTAGGCGAATATCGACTATCGCAGTTAGGTGAAAAATCGACTTCTATCGTGGTTAGGTGAATCGAATATCGTTGTTAGGCGAATATCGACTATCGCAGTTAGGTGAAAAATCGACTTCTATCGGGTGAAAATCGACTTCTATCTTGGTTAGGTGAATAATCGAATATCGTTGTTAGGTGAAAATCGACAATCGTGGTTAGGCAAAAAATCGCCTTCTATCGTGGTTAGGCGAAAAATCGACTATCGTTGTTAGGCGAATATCGACTATCGCAGTTAGGTGAAAAATCGACTATCGTAGTTAAGTGAAAAATCGAATATCGTGGTTAGTCAAAAAATCGACTCCTATTGGTTAGGTGAAAATCGACAATCGTGGTTAGGCGAAAAATTGACTATATATCGTGGTTAGTCAAAAAATCGACTCCTGTTGTTTAGGTGAAAAATCGGCTTCTATCGTGGTTAGGCGAAAAATCGACTATCGTCGTTAAGCGGTAAATCGAATATCGTAGTTAAGCGGAAAAGTGACTATCGCGGTTAGACGAAAAATCGACTATTCAGAAGTGTGATTTCCAAGGAATTTTCTCTTCAAATCTTGGATATGTCTATACTAATAATGGATAGATAAGGAGCGTGATAAGAGAACCAATGGCCATTCTTTATCAGCTTTAAGTCTCAACTTGGCACAATGCTCTGATTGTGAGTGCTGTAATCCTTGCTCAGTCTTCAGGGGCTGAAGTGAAACCAGCTGAAGACAAGAATTGAAGTTTTGAAGAGCAGCAGAAGACCCTGAATGGCAAATCTCAGCTGATAAATAGGCGGCCATTAATTGCCAAGGCTCAAAACGAAATATATTCTACTGAGGGGATTATCATGGAATAAGTATTTAAGCCAAATGCAAATATTTCAGCGGCGGCTTCCTTCTTTGAACCAATTAATAATCGGGAATTCTCTCTTTATCGTTGTCTATTGGCAAAACTACTCCATTATTCTTCTTAAGATCAAAACACCAAAAACTCTATTTATATATATTTGTCTGTTAACGCTCTAGAAGTCGCAAGTTTTATTCAATCGTTGCCAAACTCGAGATTTAATCGTTTTATGTAAAAAGAAAGATCAAGTTAGGTAATGTTAGAAATCGGACACGTGGAGGAAAAGGGGTAATTTCGAAAATCTGAAATATCTTCGTCACTATAAATCGGATCGAAAAATTGTACATAACATAGCAAATTAAATGTCCATAATTGTTGTTTTATATATTCTTTCTCTATCTCAAATATTTAACGAGACATTTGCTTTTTTTTTTAATTTTCAACCTTCAATAAGCACCCCTTCTATGTCAAAGCACGTTCAGAATCTCAACCTGAAATACCATATATTGTGTTCAACAAATCGATTCTAGATGAGATACATGCAAATACGTCCTGTTGACCTGCCCCTCCCCATTTTTTGTCTTTTATTACTAAAATTAGAGTAATTGAGGTAAAAATTATTCTGGTTCATTATAAATCACCGCACTAAATATAGAAAATAGTTTTCAATAAAATTAATATATTATGTTCACATGTATTTCAGTAACTGTTTTTCTTTCCGGTCAAAAATATTTCTATCTATCCTTTCTGACCTGTTTGTTTACAAGTCATTAAAATGTAAATTGATAGAAAGATTTTTCATTGTCAAATGTATTTGTTCTCTTAAAATTCATGGTTGTGTTAAATGTAAAATTATGTAGATTTTTATATTGTAAAACTTTACGTGAGAAATCTGCTTAGCTTAGCATGACGAACATTATTGCGAAAACTACTTACATGAAATATTAAACAGAGTTAATCAGATATTTAAGAAGTACGAAGGAGATGAAAGGAGCCGACCGATGGTCTAGTCCGTCCTCGGCAATACCTGTCTGGGATCTAGAAGCGTCTATATAATCCCCTTTGATGTCTATCGCCCGGCTATAAAAGCGGCTCAGCTCGTCACTAGAGTTAGTTTGTTCTCAGCTCTCTTCAAGTGATCAACAGTGCGTTCAGTACAGCTTTAGTGATCAGTACGTCTGAGTTGCAGTGAAGTGTTTTATGTGAAGAACTGTTTTGTGCCGTTTTTATGTAAAGTATAGTATAGTACCGTGTAAAAGTAAAGGGACAGTGCACTGTTATCTTTGAGAAGATCAGTGCAGTGCCGTGTTTTTGTGAACTTCAGTGATCGTGAGTGACATATTGGACTGTGCAATAAGAAGAACAGTGATGCTATCAGTGTGCAGTGAAGTCAAATTGTGCAGTGATAAAAACCCTAAAACTGGTGTGTTTAATTTTGCAATTCAAAAGAACTCTAATAAACAACGTTCATTACTGGTTTTGTAATAAACGTAACAACATTATTTCTTAGCCTTCCGCCATTTTACCTGCCTTTTAAGTTAGGCTGTGTTCACATTTCGGCGAAAGGATGTATATTTTACTATCTAACAGTATTTTCGTAATTTTAAACTATCGACCAGAAAAAAAATGTGTTAATTTTTTTCCTTCATTAAAAGTCGGTTATATGTAAATTTGATAATGATTTCTGTACTGAATGTCTAAAATAAGTTGTAGAATGTGGTTAAAACTCAATTTCTGACTCCCGAAAGACGTACCAATTAAGGTAGAACTACTTTTTCATTTTCCTTTAATAACTAAGAAATAAAATAAATATGGTAAAACAAACGGAAAATTGGGGTTGTAGAAGATACTTCCCCGAGATTTGGCAAATAATCAATTTCTTTTAAAAGAAGAAAGACATTTCTGAATCTTTCTATTTTGAGAGGGTTGCTCCCAATTAAGTCGTAATGGATTAGTATATATAAGGGGGATGAAAGAGGGTGTATTTCGTTTTAATAAATGTCTTTGGAGAGGAACATATTTCTGTAAATTGTGACGAAGCCATTGTTGAAACTTTACTTCCAACCCTTACCTGTTTGCTTTGAAACAACCCCCATCCTCACTCCCTTAATGTATCAATGTTTGTTTCTTTGAACCGCCTTCTTCAAGTTACTCAGCTCTCTTTGTCAACTTGAACCAGTTATAATGGCTTTCAACGACAATTTTCCTCATTACTATCAAAGTAGTTAGTAATCTCTCATAATGATGATGTTACTAGTATTCGTGGAACGAATTAGGATTGACGTTTGACATCTTGAACAAACGATCCCAAACTATATTCGGTATTTTAGTCTTTGATAAACCATGGCGGGCGGTGATACAGTTTATAATCCCCAAGATCACTGTATTAATGCTGTCAGAATCCTGGCAATTTACAATGAACTACAAGCAGACCAAAAGTTCAAATAATTTCGAAGACATTACAAGTATTAATACTGCAGAGCATGAAATTCAATGTAGGCAACATGCCTGAAATTAAAAAAAACACGAATATCAAAATTTGAAATGACCCCATCAGATTTTATCTACCAGAACAAAGTTACTATAAAATCCAAACGAAAATGTCCGACCCACAGAGGCAGCGTAAACTAAGCAGATTTCCCGCGTGAAGTTTAACAATGGATAAATCAACATACTGGTAACACAATACCACTGTGAATATTAAGTGAATAAATACAAATGATGATAAGACATTTTTCAGTCAATTTACATTTTAATAACCACTATGTAAAGCGTCTCAGTTATAAAGAAACGGGCCAGCCGACCTCTCAGATCTGAATAAATGCCTACTGTAATTTTAGCAAGCCAACAATAATGACCGGGGGGGAGGTCATCAGGACTTATTTGCGTGTATCTCTTCTAGAAAAGATTTGTTGAACACAATATTTGGTATTTCAGGTTGGAATAAAGCGGTTCGTGAAATGTTGGTTTAGTCTTGTTGGTGGGAGGATCACCAAAGGCTGCAAATTAAAAATTGCAAATATCTGAGTATAGGTATATCTGCAATAGAGAAGGCTTGTACTTATATAACAAAATTTATAGAACATTTCATTAGCAATAAGATTCTATTTCATTCAAGTAGTTGTAGTTGCATTTTGCCCAACTCTCCTGGATAATACCAAGTTGAAAAGGCGACCTAAAGTTAAGAATTGCAGGAATGTACAGCTCCGATGTACATGTGTTAAAGAATAGATTGGACGAAAGGGCACATTGACATGCAGAGGAGCATCTGAGCGACTACAATCCGTAAATAATTCAGAAGTAATTAAATTCGGCAGTAGCAGTTGGACTCCGATTCCAATCACAGGGCAATTCTAGATTGAATTTGACGGAATCAAAAGTTTTGGTCAAAACAACAAAGTAACAAGAAAGGATTATGATAGAAGGCATTGAATTTGCAAATCATCCTAATAGGTGGAGAGGATGTTAAAAGTTAGCATGCTGTTTGTTTATTATTATTTACGTCCACTTTATGCAACTATGGCTAATCGGGACAGGTTATCTACAGGTTGACACTCTTTCCTAGCCAGGGTGGGCTTAAGGAGTTTATTTAATGAGTCCGTCACTAAATAAATATCTACTGCCAAGGCGGGATTCGAACCCGCCACCCTAGGTCTACCACGCGAGATTAGGACCAAGGACTTAACCCGCACGGCCAACCTGAGCCTCAAAAGTTAGCATACTGTAGATATAATTTTTGGCAAAATCATGCGATTCGCAGAGATGGGTATTCCAACACGGAACGCGACTAGCCTAAGATAGATAAGTAGTATTCGATAATGGACGCTCAATATCATTTGGCGCATTATGACGAAGTAGATGGAACTATCAAAATGTAGATAGAATGCAACGGGGCACTGCCAATACCAAAACACTTTCATAAACAAATATTTATAAAACTACGTACATCAAAAATTAAACAGAGTTAGTCATATATTTAAGAAGTACGAAGTAAATGAAAGGAGCCAACCAATGGAAGGCCGCCGTAAAATGTCTCGATTAAGCTGTCTCCACTTTCTCTTTGATCTTAGTCGCACGCCTATAAATGAGAACCAGCTCACTTCCAGAGTTAGTTTGTTCTCTGTTCTCTTCAAGTGAATAACAGAACGTCCAGTACAGCTTTAGTGACCAGTGCTTTTAGTTTGTACCGAAACTCTCTCTCTCTCTCTCCTCTCTCTCTCTCTCTCTCTCTCTCTCTCTCTCTCTCTCTCTCTCTCTCTCTCTCTGTCTCTCTCTCTCTCTCTCCTCTCTCCTCTCTCTCTCTCTCTCTCTCTCTCTCTCTCTCTCACTCTCTCTCTCTCTCTCTCTCTCTCTCTCTCTCTCTCTCTCTCTCTCTCTCTCTCTCTCTCTCTCTCTCTCTCTCTCTCTCTCTCTCTCTCTCTCTCTCTCTCTCTCTCTCTCTCTCTCTCTCTCCTCTCTCTCTCTCTCTCTCTCTCTCTCTCTCTCTCTCTCTCTCTCTCTCTCTCTCTCTCTCTCTCTCTCTCTCTCTCTCTCTCTCTCTCTCTCTCTCTCTCTCTCTCTCTCTCTCTCTCTCTCTCTCTCTCTCTCTCTCTCTCTCTCTCTCTCTCTCTCTCTCTCTCTCTCTCTCTCTCTCTCTCTCTCTCTCTCTCTCTCTCTCTCTCTCTCTCTCTCTATCTCTCTCTCTCTCTCTCTCTCTCTCTCTCTCTCTCTCTCTCTCTCTCTCTCTCTCTCTCTCTCTCTCTCTCTCTCTCTCTCTCTCTCTCTCTCTCTCTCTCTCTCTCTCTCTCTCTCTCTCTCTCTCTCTCTCTCTCTCTCTCTCTCTCTCTCTCTCTCCTCTCTCTCTCTCTCTCTCTCTCTCTCTCTCTCTCTCTCTCTCTCTCTCTCTCTCTCTCTCTCTCTCTCTCCTCTCTCTCTCTCTCTCTCTCTCTCTCTCTCTCTCTCTCCTCTCTCTCTCTCTCTCTCTCTCTCTCTCTCTCTCTCTCTCTCTCTCTCTCTCTCTCTCTCTCTCTCTGTCGCGCGCGCACGCGCGTGCTCACTCTCCTTATATTTTCAGCCTGCGCCTTGTGAGTGGAAACACACTTTGATCATGCAGCAGCAGCACTAAATTTAAAATTATTTGATTTGAAAAGTTCCAAAAATGTCATAGGCCATAATAAAAAATCTTATCTGAGCAATAAATCTGCATTGTAGTAGCAGTAGCAGTAACGAGTCATACCGTTATACGCACACACATAATAATTTCCCCTAAGGGAAATATGCTAAAAATTACTACCGCTTGAACGTTAACAGACAAATTCCATAAATTAGACAAGTTGGAAGGGGGCGGATTTCGAAAACTATAGGCCGGATGGAAAAATTGTACATAACCAATATTATTGAAAATTAAATTGCCCATAAATGTTAGCTAGATGTTTGCATTTTTTATTTTTCACCTGCAATAACCCCCCCCCCTCCCCCTCTGCAAGCGAAACATTATGAAGAATCGATAATACGATGAACCGTCTGACTTAGATGAGATACACGCAAATACATCCTGTTGACCTGCCCCTCCCCTTTTAGCAGATTTCTCATTAGGGAAATCGGTTATTAAGGTCGAACTCATGACGCGATTTTCGAAAAATGTCTTCAAATGCCTTTGATCATACCCAGGAGAGGACGAAAATGAGGTCCGTACGAAACTATATATATATATATATATATATATATATATTCTGTTAACACTCTAGCGCTGGCATTTTTTGATTAATCGTCACCAAACTCGGTATTTAATCGTTTTATGTATAAGAGAAGATGTTTTGTTAATGGCTAAAATCGGACAGGTGGGAGGGGAGGTTTAGAGGGGGGGATTTCGAAAATTCGAAATATCTCCGTTACTATACGTCGGATCGAAAAATTGTATAGAACCAATCTTATTGCAAATTAAATATTAAAATTTACTATAAATATTGTTATATACATTTATTCTCTATCTTGAATATTAACCGAGATATTTGCGTTATTTCAGCTTCAGAGATGAGATCGGCTAACTTCGGGTCAAGTCGTGAGTTTCCGTCTAGTGCTAGTTCAGCCGTTTGCGAAACTGTTGGGCTCTATTCTGAAATTTCTCTATTGTATAACTTCACGTGAGAAAATTGCTTAGGTTACGCAGCCCCTGCGTGATGGACTTTATTATAAGATGGCGGCGAAGAGGAGATGCTGTATAGCTGCTGTAAGTAAATGTTTCGCCGCTAGAGGGGGTGAGTTTCATTCATCAGATGATACCAACCCTCTCCTTCTGTATATCCTACCTCTCTTATCTCTCTCCCCAGGAATATAAAATGTAAGCTTTCCTGGTTTAAATCTGGGTGAAGGGGCAGAGCAACCCCCAAACTACCCCTTCAAAAGCCCGGGAAAAGAAAAATAATGTTGAGGGCAAGAAATAAGATGAAGAGGCGGTTGCCGGCACTTTGATATTCAGCGAGAAAGCCTCTCTAGCCTTTAATAGGTATTTACGACATTGTCTTTATATTAAAGTGAGTTATGCACTTTACACGCTCTTCCTTATCTCCGGAAAAATGTGTCGAGGAAAAATATTATTTACGTCCGGCTACACCCACTTTATTTATGATATATATTTATGAAAGCCGTAAGCCTCTTTATCTTCTTCTGTTCAAATTTTGACTGGCATAGTGCGCTGTGCGGTTTTTTGTTCACTTTTTTTTTTACATGAATTTTCTTTGTCGGTATAGCACGATATGTAAACAAATTACCTTTCTCCGAATTCCCATCTACAGGAAAAGCTATTACCGTTTGTGGAATAAAAAGATAATCCTGGGTCCAAGATAACTTTTATATTTTATTCATTCGCAGAACGAAATACAAAGGCAGTAAATAATTTCACTATTTTTTTTAACGGATAAACAATTTTCCACTTAAAATACAAAATTATTTAAACATTTACAAGGGGCTCTGGATAGCCATGTGACTTTAACCGTTGACCTTAATCTCAGATGGTAAACCTAGAGTGGCGAGTTCCATTCGGACAAATAGGAATTTATTCAGTGACGGACTCATTAAGAAATACAATTCTGAAAATAAAATTTAAGGTTTTCATGAAAATTGTTCCGGGAAATTAGTCTGTTATAAAGAAAATCAAGTCACATCACTTTAGTGTATTGTAGTAATCAGTGTTTTCGTAATTGCAAATGATTGACCCTAAATATATTTTTTTTGTTAAAATCAGTTTAGTGTTAATTAAAAAATCTTCTTAAACTGTGAATTAAGGCGTTGACCTTAATCTCACATGGTAAACCTACAGTGGCGAGTTCGATTCCCGCCTGGCCAATTGGAATGTATTTAGTGACGGAATTCATAAATAAATAAAATCCTTGTTAGAAAAGGGTGGTAACCTGTAGATAACCCGTCCCAATTAGCATTAACAAAGGGCTCAGCCTTAACTTTCTCACGCCAATCATAAGGTATAAACAATAATAAAGCCAGTCACGCAGGGGCTACGTTAACTAAGCAGATTTTCCACGTGCGCCAGGTATTTGCATTTATCTCTAAAGGTAAAAGTTTAATGAGAACAATTTTGATATTCAGGCTTCAAATGAAGTGGTTCATAATATTTTTTGTTAATATGACATGAGCAGAAGCGGGGGTTTACTATTGACCGAAAACTAAACAATGCAAATATCTCGGTTAGTAATCAAGATAGTGAAAAAACGTGCATAACAACATTTATAGAAGATTATAAGGTTGGTTCTAAACAATTTATCGATTAGCGGAAATATTAAGGATTTTCGAAATTTCCACTTCTTGGATTTCAGATATTAACGAAATCGATCTTTATTTTCACATAGAAATTTTAAATATAATAAAGCAAAAATAAGTTTGGTAACGATCAAAAAAAAATTTGCAACCGCTAGAGCAGACAAATGTGAATAGATATATATATATATATATATATATATATATATATATATATATATATATGTATATATATATATATATATATATATATATATATTGTTCCGAAAAAGAAATACATTAAAATTTGAAAAGAGATAGTCACGTATTTGGGGAGTTCGGAGATCAAAGGGGGGGCCGACCGTACGGCGGCCCGTCCTAGTCTGACCTCGATGAGTTCAGCCAATTCCGCTTTGATTTTGCCGCTTCTCTATAAATAGCGTACAGCTCGGCAGACAGTTTATTTTTGTTCTCAGCTGTCTTCAAGTGTTCATCAGTGCTACATTGCGACTTAGTGAAGAACAGTGTTGTGCCGTGACTCTGTAAGTAACATTATAGTGCCGTGTTTAAGACAGTGCAGTGCCGTTAACTTCGCGAAGTAAAGGACAGTGCAGTGCCGTCTTTTGTGTACTTCAGTGACCGTGAGCGAATTATTGGGCTGTGTAATAACAAGAACAGTGACGCTATCAGTGCAGACTGTGAGTAGTAATTAAAAATAAATAAATTGTGCAGTGATAAAAACTGTGAAAATTGTGTGTGTTTAATTTTGCAATCCAATGAACTCTAATAAACACTGTTTATTACTGATTTGGTAATAAACACTTAACAAAATATATGTATATATATATATATATATATATATATATGGGAAACAGGTCTCAATAACACGAAGTGTTCCCACCAATTTATTTATTCACGCACAAGGCCTTTCGGCACTAACGTGCCATCATCAGGTGCTAACCAACAAACAACAAAGAAACAAGCTTAGGCCAAGTTATGCATTCAACAATTACATTTTGAAATATTTAACAAAATAGAATTTCATACTAAAATCAGTCTTACGAAAACGTCCTAACTTAAAACTACTAGAATCTAAGTCAAACATTAAAAGAATATATTATAGTTCAATTAATTAAAATAGTTAAAGTGAATAAATACTCTAAACATTAACAAACACATGTATACCCTATAAAAAAGTTACTATAAATTAACAATTATCCTACCTTCTGCTGTATAATTGACGTTAACGCCACGGCTTTGGGGCCACTACTGGCGACTAGCAGAGATGGAGGAGGCCTACTCAACAGGACAGAACTTGGCATTTCCAATTGCACATTTAGGCAGACACCCCTCCGTCTCTCCAGCTCAATGTAGAGAGGTTCCAATTTCTGAATTAGTTTGTGGTTATATTCCCTCGCCAATAAAGCTACCTCGTGTGGGGCATCTTCGTGCTTTTCTTTCCTCAAATGCTGGAGGAACGTTGAGTCCATTCTCGACAGATGCTCCTGGCACCTTTTCTTTAATTTCCTTGAAGTCCTTCCCACATAATACGCACCACATTCTCCACATATGATTTTATATATTCCCGACTGGTCCGGCAGCTTTATTGGGTCTTTTAGCTTACATAAAACGGATTTTAAATTATTTGGACTTGCAAAACCTACCCCGATTTTCTTACGTTTAAATATTCTTTGGATTTTTTCCGACACGAGTCCCAGATAGGGCAAAGAGCACCACCTTTCCACCTCTGAGGTAACTTCTGGAATCCCCAAACCCTTCCTAAGTCTCTTGACTTAGATTCTAGTAGTTTTAAGTTAGGACGTTTTCGTAAGACTGATTTTAGTATGAAATTCTATTTTGTTAAATATTTCAAAATGTAATTGTTGAATGCATAACTTGGTCTAAGCTTGTTTCTTTGTTGTTTGTTGGTTAGCACCTGATGATGGCACGTTAGTGCCGAAAGGCCTTGTGCGTGAATAAATAAATTGGTGGGAAGACTTCGTGTTATTGAGACCTGTTTCCCAGATCTGCACTCCCACATCCAGCAACATACAAATTATGTGTATATATATATATATATATATATATATATATATATATATATATATATATACATATACAGTCTTGAACGGACCTCATTTTCGTCATATCCTGGATCAGATCGATGAACATTTCAGAATATGTTTCTAAATAGCTGGTTCTTAGGTAAATGTGCTCAAGATTGCTCTAAGTATATGTGTGTGTGTTGCTTCCGATTTGGTGTAGAGTATGTGCTAAGAGAGACCTGGAGAAGGAGATAGTGAGAAGTAGAAAGGCTCGAGGGAGTTAGCCCAGTGACAAATGAGCAAGATAAGATGACCCCAGAATTGAATTCCAGGCAGAGAGCGCACTTCCAGAATAACAAACACTCCAGCTTAGTCTTCTCCAGCAGTTTTCCACATCGCCAGTTCATTCTTTCCTAAACCGCTTCCGGTATCTTTAGCGCCGTCCCCAAGGATTGGACTTTTGCCCAAGTAAATTGGGGTTAATCTTGTTTCAACGCAAAGTCTTGTTTGAACTGACTCCTTATTTAATTTTAGAAGTACTTCTGAAGTGTCAAATGGATTAGAGGAAACGAAGGAATAAGCTCTTATTAGACTTCAAGTATTTGTCATGAAATACAAGTTAATAATTGAACTTATAGCATTCATTAAATGCAACATAATAGTAATTGAAAACAACATAACATTCATTAAATGCAACATAATAATAATTGAAAACAACGTAGTATTCATTAAATACAACGTAATAATATTTGAACACAGCATAGAATTCATTAAATACAACATAATAATAATTGAAAACAACATAACATTCATTAAATACAACATAATAATAATTGAAAACAACATAACATTCATTAAATACAACATAATAATAATTGAAAACAACATAACATTCATTAAATACAACATAATAATGATTGAAAGCAACAGAAGAATTCAATAAATACAACATAATAATAATTGAACACAACATAGCATTCGTTAAATATAACATAATAATATTTGAACACAACATAGCATTTATTAAATACAACGTAATAATATTTGACTCAGCATAGGATTCATTAAATACAACATAATAATAACTGAAAACAACATAACATTCATTAAATACAACATAATAATAATTGAACACAATATAGCATGCATTAAATACAACATAATAATAATTGAAAACAACAGAAGAATTCATTAAATACAACATAATAATAATTGAAAACAACAGAAGAATTCATTAAATACAACATAATAATAATTGAACACAACATAGCATTCGTTAAATATAACGTAATAATATTTGAACACAACATAGTATTTATTAAATACAACGTAATAATTAAATACAACATAACAAAATTTAAGACAATACAACATTCAATTAAATGACGTAACTATTAAATACAACATAACAACAATTTAAGGCAACGTAACATTCACTTAAATAACATAACTGTTAAATACAACAAACAACAATTTAAGGCAACGTAACATTTACTTAAACTACATAACTGTTAAATACAACATAACAATAATTTACGGCAATGTAACATTCACTTAAATAACATAACTGTTAAATACAACATAACAATAATTTACGGCAATGTAACATTCACTTAAATAACATAACTGTTAAATACAACATAACAACAATTTAAGGCAACGTAACATTCACTTAAATAACATAACTGTTAAATACAACATAACAACAATTTACGGCAATATAGCATTCGCTTAAATAACATAACTGATAAATACAACATAACAATAATTTACGGCAATGTAACATTCACTTAAATAACATAACTGATAAACACAACATTACAATAATTTACGGCAATGTAACATTCACTTAAATAACATAACTGTTAAATACAACATAACAACAATTTAAGGCAACGTAACATTCACTTAAATAACATAACTGATAAATACAACATAACAATAATTTACGGCAATGTAACATTCACTTAAATAACATAACTGTTAAATACAACATAACAACAATTTACGGCAATATAGCATTCACTTAAATAACATAACTATTAAATACAACATAAAAATACTGTAAGGCAATATAATATGTACTTAAATAACATATTTATTGAAAACAACATAACAATAATTTAAGGCCATTTAGCAAACTTCACTTACCCAATTAGCCATAGAAGTAAAAGTGGATGTTAATAAATAATAGTAACATTTACTTTAGACAGCTTATCATTAATTTAATACAACAGATATGTAATAAAACTAAATTTAATTTCCCAATGACACTAGACAGTTAAGGTAAGGAGTAAATTGGAGTTAATCTTGCTTGATCTCATAACCTTGAACTGACTTCTTATTTAATTTTAGAAGTACTTCTCAAGTGTAATATGCATTAGAGGAAACGAAGGAAAAAACTCTTAATATCCTAGAGGCCACTACATATTCGTAGATAGGAACCGAAGAAATCCAAATAGCATTTTGTTATTATAGAGAAAGTCCGTCACGCAGGGGCTACGTAAACTAAGCAGATTTCCCACGTGAAGTTTTACAATAGAGATACTTCAGGAGAGCCAAGCTAGTCAAGGAAACGGCCGAACTAGCTTTTGGCGGGAAAGTAACTTGTGCGTTAGACGCCCAGATTTAATAAAAATGCAAATATCTCGGTTAATATTCAAGATAGAGAAAGAAATGTATGTAACAATATTTATAGTAAATTTAATTTGCAATAAGATTAATTCTGTAAAATGTTTATGTATAGTAACGGAGATATTTCGAATTTTCGAAAATCCTCCCCTCTAAACCCCCCTTCCCACTCGTCCGAATTCAGCCGTTAACGAACTTGATCTTTCTTTTTACATAAAACGACAAAATATCGAGTTTCGTAACGATTAAAAAAATATTGCGACCGCTAGAGCTGTAACAGACAAATATATATATATATATATATATATATATATATACAGTTTTGAACGGACTTCATTTTCGTCATCTACTAGGCAGAATCGATGGACATTTGATGAAAAATTTCGAAAATCCCGTCATGAGTACAACCTCAATAGCTGATTTCCCTCAAGGGAAATCTGCTAATATTACGGAAACTCTTTTTATGATTATTAAAATTGAGACTAGCTCAACAGGTATTAGAATATGATAATATAAAATGTGAAATTGTTTAACTCAAATCACATAGGCTTTATTAACTTCACATTTCTACAATTTTCAGAGCCAAATTCTCTCAAATAGAACTGATTTGTTCTATCATAACTAATAAATTGATAATTTGCTTTCAGGTTCTGCGCTAATGCAAATAGTTGAAGTCTACAAGGAAATCCAAGCTCAACAAATGAATATCGTAAGTTTTAGAATATTATTTTAGAATAACATTAATTTTAAAAAAATAACATTAGGTAAATACAATTTAACAATCATTAAATACAACATACCATTAATTTAATATAACATAATTATAATTATATATGAAATATAATTATATATGAAACATAACTGTTTCAAAGTCACCAAGTTTTCTTTTCACTTATTTATTTAACACCTGTTTTTAGTTCTATGTTGTGTTCGTATTTCTTGTTCCTTTGGTGTTATTTTGTTTACATGTTTCTTGTTATTTTGTTGTGTTCGTGTTTCTTTTATTTGTTTGATATTATTTCTTGTTACTTTGTTTTGTTATTTTGTTATTTGGTTTTGTTTTGATCCCCCCCCCCATGTTTAAGAAGAGCCAAGTCGCCACAGTTGCGGAGCTCTAAATAATAAATAATAATAATAACATAATTATAATTTAATGCAATTTAAATTTACTAAAGACGGTTTATCATTCATTTAATACAATATAATTACATTTTAAAATAAGATGGCATTCACTAAATACAACATATAAGGGGTTATAAGGGAGGTCTGAAATTAAAAATAGCGATATTTCGTTTCCTATTGGTTTCTAGGCAAATATGCTCAAGATAAAAGACTTTTACTTAGTTCTTTAAAGTAACTTTTGTTATATGCACTTTTGCCGTATAACGAAGTATTTACAAGTAAATAAATACTCGAAAGTATAAATAAATAAATACACGAAAAACTATAGAATATGAAAATCCTCATAATTCGTTTCCTATTGTTTTTTGGCAATTATCATTCGTCTTGTCCTAGGGAAGATCGATGGACATTTGGAGAAATTTTTCGAAAATAGGGTCATGAGTGAATATCGTCATCATGAAAATCTGATGGTAATACCAAAAATATACATTTTCGAAAAACTTAAAATAACCGTTGTGTTGGCAGCAATGAAAAACGTAGCTAGCCCATTTGAATAGTCGGTACACATCACTCGAAATGAAAATGATGGTAGAAAGAGAGAGAAAGAGAATGGTGTAAAATGAAAATGAAAGGGATATAACAAATGGAATAAGACAAGGAGACTCGCCATTCATAATAAAGAAAGACAAATAGCTGGCTAATCATAATTTAAGCCCTCCCCTGAGAGACTCTACAACTTCTAAAGAAATGCATTCTGGACATTATAATGAAGGAAAACAATGAAGGATAAAGGGCCTTCTGAAGGAACGGTCCTTCATCAGGGGATCCTTCTTATTACTAATTAGTAATTAACTCTCCAACCTCATTAGGCCTTTGAAAGAATCGGCCATCTTGGATTTACTCCAACTGCACAGTTCTCTCATTCGCCTACAGTCTATACACTTGTAGACCAAACCACATCCAAAATTTGTTTGGCAGTGAAAACAAATAATTATCCATTCAAAAGCTTCTTCATTCACCAGGGGAATCATTTTAAATTATACTATTCCCCCATGAATTTAATTAATATAGTAGATAGTTTAAGAAACGAGTTTATACAAAGAAATTTAAAGCGCAATTGCTCGTATCCTCGTTATAAATTGTTAAAATGGCGATATGGATGAGGATTCCAAAATGTGAATTATAAATATTACAGGGCGATGATAACCTGGTAGTTTTTCGCCCTTAAACCTTATACAACAACAACAGTTTAAAAGAAAGGTTCCTTGGAACATAACATTTTTCATTATATAAATTTAAATATGATTTTTTTTTTTGAGAATCAAGTAATGATATTCAAAATATTTATTCAAATCTAAATTTTTTGGTTCTTACAGTTTCCGGCTTTAATTCAAATTATTACTTAGATAATAGTAAGTATAGTTTAGATCAGGTTATTTGTAATGTAGGATGTAGTTATTTTATCATCAGAGACCACAGCAAGCCAAATAACATAATAGTTACGTGATGATGCATTTACTTTATCATCAGAGATCACATGTCAGTCCATTGATGATCTATATTATATGATCATCACAGATTACAATATTTCAATTCCTTGATAACTACTGGGCGGTAAAGTCTTTGCAGCAACTTCTCCCTGCCTTAGTCACAATCTTATACCATTTCCTGCAGCCTGAAGTTGGAATTTTCCAGTGATGGTTCCCCAGTCTTCGCAAGTACTCTCTCAGGTCTCAAAATCATCCCCCCATGCATCTTCCTTCCCCTCCGACGCCTCGTCACTCCCAGCCGATGTGCCTTCCTGGATTTGATGTCGCGTGTAACTGTTGGTCTCATCATCTCCAGTCCTCAATTTAAAAGTCCCTCCAGAAAGGCGAAATCGCAAATTCATTGACAATTAAATAAAATACTTAATAAATTCTTAAACAAGGTTCTACAGCCATTGGACTATGGGACAAGTCCTTGTTCTTTGAACAAGGAATTCCTCCAGAATTCCCGTTCCTTGCCCAGTTTAATGGAATACTCCGATAACAGGACGGAACAAAGGAAATCGGCCGTCGGTAGACATCGGACCCCCCCCCCTCCATTCACAATAAATCTACTTGTTGTTTTCTAAGCAACTCTCTTTCTTTTCTTTCTCTCTTTTATATTTTTTATCTTTCTTCTTTTGCACTGTCGGCGTTGTTACGAGCAATAAAGTTTTCTTGTGTTCCCAGAGAGAGAAAAGAAAGGTGAAACCGACCCCCCCCCCACTTATCACACTTCAAAGAATTCATTTGGATCTCGGCTGGGCTAATAGAGCGAGAGAACTCCTTCAGTTTATTCCATTATTCAAAACGAGTGCTCGACGAAAAAACTTCTAATTACCTCGTCTATTATTTCTCTTCCATTTGTGCGGAAGATTTTATGACCTTGTTCACCAAACAAAAACAGCAAATAATAAAAAAAACCATAATAAAAGCAATTAGATTCCTTAAACTTTCTGTCTGGAATTTATTAGTCTTTCTGAATCTCGGTGATTTTTTTTTTTATTCAACCCTTTTCTACAGCCCTTTTATTTTCCCCTTGAATAATTGCCAGGATAAACTGAGCTACTTGGAATATTTACAAATATTCTGCTATTGCTGTTTCTGTCTCCAAGGCTGGCTGCTCAGGTGCTAACGGCTACAGTAGATGTGTATAGGCTAATAGTCTAGAATAAAACATTTCTTCTCATCATTGAAATGTTAACTGACTGTCATGTTGGCTGATCGGGAATAGCACACACACTGCTTGTTGGTATATACATATATTTATAAAATAAATACATATAGGCCAACTTATTTAATATCCTATATCTGCGTTATATCTACATATACATACACTACTACTTACAACATATGTTAAGACTTAACACTAATTACATTACAACAGACATACCGCTGGGGGCCAAGACAAGCAGACAGAGCTGCAGCACTAGCATAACGCAGAAACTCTTCACTCTCTCAAAGCTAGCAATAATGTGCTCCCATTTCCAGTAGCTCATTGTCAGCAGTCTGCTTACCTTTTCCCCCGCTCTCTCGCTCTCATTACAGCACACTGTTCTATATCAAACACAAATCACTACGCCACACTGACATTAGGACAAAATATAAAAAAAGACTGTCACCCAAGGCCTCGAAACTAAACAGATTGTAGCCACGTCATGTTTCACTCTACATACATAACTTAACTCTTAACATTTAAATATTAACTGAACAAATATGAATGACAACTAGAAATCTTTCAGTCAATTGACATTTTAATAACCTCCTCGACAGAAAGTGCCTCAATCTAAACAGACAAATCAGCCAACCTCTCAGAGCTTAACAGAAATATTCTTGAAGGAAAAACAATTACAGAAATATATCTGAGTAGAATATATTAATTTTATTAGAAACTATTTCCTATATCTAGTGCTGCAATTTATAATGAACCAAAATAATTTTTATCACAATCACTCTACTTTTAGTAATCCAAGAAAGTACCGGGGGGGGGGTCGTCTGAACGTATACGCATATATCTCATTTAGTAAAAAAAATATTTGGAATTTCGGCTTAAAATAACGATTCATTGGCTTATTCTTACCGCGCGATGGAAAAATCCAAATATGTCAGTTAATATTCAAGATAGAGAATATATGTATACAATAATAGTTTTAGGTAATTCAATTTACAATAATATTAGCTCAATAAAATATTCCGATTTGACTTATAATAACGGAGATATTCCAAATTTTACCCCGATTTCAGCCGATACCGAAGCTTTGCATGAAACGATTATATATCGTTGGTGACGATAAGACAAAAATTGCGAGCACTAGAGCGTTAACAGTCATTTTATTGTGGGTTTTCAACCTTCAGTAAATCCCCAATCTTTATTCTTTACTTATAGTTATCTCCTTCAATGCTTTTAGTCTCGCCTGCCTAAGGTACAGACAAAAGTAGAAATAGACAATAGAAAATGATATGACATGTTCTTTGATCCGTTCAAACATGTGAGAAATTTATCTGACTTATTTCTGTTTGTTGTTCCATAGCTTTCTTGTTGTTCTGAAGGCTCAACTGTAATCAAAAGAAGTTAAAGAAGGTAATCTCATCTAATCAGAGACGAACACCCATTAACGCCTACCAACAGGACATAACATGGACAAATATTATCCTTTGGAGAAACATTCTTAATGAGACAATTGTTACAAGATTAAAACAGAGATTAGCATACAGAAGATATAAAGCAAGAAAAGCAGATTTCATTCTTTTTCGCCAGGGAAATTGTCTGCTTTGCTATTCAAATTTATTCCATGCCGTTAGCCTTTGTGGTGCGTGGCCAATGATACTTTGTTAGGCGCATTACCTTGTTATTTTTTTACTTTTACAGTCCGCGTTTCCCCGTCGATTCCGTTGTTGTTACTATGTTGGATAATTAGGCCGAAAATCTCATCTATGATCCACTACTCTCCAATTACCTAGTTAACAATTTTCTTTATGCTATTACTACTTTGTATACTAAAATATTTAAAATGAACATTACGGCTTATTATTATAGCAGATTGATATCAGCTATTGAGGTCGTACTCATGACGCGAATTTCGAAATATGTCTTCAAATGTCCATCGATCCTTCCCAGGAGATGACGAAAATATGGTCAGTTCAAAACTATATATAAATAATTGTGTTGATGTTTTCGACCTGGTTATATTTATATATGGTGTTGTTATTCTGAGATGATGAAAATGAGGTCCGTTCAAAATTTTACCGCTTTAGCAGTTGCAATTATTGTTTGATCGTTACCAAACTCGATATTTAAATGCTTTATGTAAAAAGACAGATCAAGTTCGTTAATGGCTGAAATCGGACCTGTGGGAGGGGGTGTTTAAAGAGAGGTGGGAGGATTTTCGTGAATTCGAAATATCTCCGTTACCATACGTAGGATCAAAAAGTTTTATAAAACCAACCTTATTGCAACTTAAATTTGCTATAAATATTTTTCTATGCATTTATTTTCTATCTTGAATTTTAAACAAGATATTTTCATTTTTCAGGTTTTGTCTTCAGCAAACCCCCACTTCTACTCATGTTACATAAACAATACTCTGTTATGTAATAATCAACATTATTCGAAGCCTAAATACCATAAATTGTTTTTAAATGACCTTTATTATACGAGATAAATGCAAATGTTATCGTGACCTCTCCCCCTTCTTAAGTTCTTGGACTACTAAAGTTTGAAGGATTGAGACAAAAAGTATTCTGATCCATTATAAATTACAGTACATGATATAATAAATAGTTTTCAATAAAATTAATTTGTTATATTATACACGTGTATAAATTAACTACATAAATTTCAATATATATTTAATTTGTTGACAATTTGTAGCTGGCTATGATATCTTTGGTTGATTTTTCGGCCTACGGGAATCAGCTATTGAGGTTGTACGTCTAAAGATTGGTTGTAAAACTAAAGATCATGTTTGTTAATGGCTGAAATCCAACAGGTGGAGGGTGGGGTTAGTGGGGGGATTTCGAATGTTCTTAATTTCTCCGTTATTATGCGGTTGATTGAAAAATTGTATAGAAGAAATCTTATTTCAAATTTAAAGCTCTATTAATGTTGTTATGTAACATTTTTTACTATTGCGGTTATTAACCGGGATATTTGCACTTTTCAGCTTTCATACCCCCACTCCTAGCCTTGTTACATCAACAATATTCTGGTATATAATAAACAACATTTCGAAGCTTAAATAGCAAATATTGCCTTCAAAATGGCCTTTAATTAACAATATGCTGTTATTTTATGAAGCACTTTATTTGAAGCTTAAATACTAAAAATTGTTCCCATTGAACTTTTACGTTTTGCGATAAATGCAAATACGGGAAGCATGTGAGAAATGTGCTTTGTTAACGCAGCCCCTGCGTGCCAGAGTTCTTGCCGATCTAGAAGGGTGGTTTGGAGTAGCGAACTCTGCTCGGAGACCTGAGGGTGACAGAGCGACTTGCCTTCTCGAGATATATAGCATGCTTGTGCTACGTTTCTTCCCCAGCACTCCCCAGCGGTATCTCTTACTCCGCCCCATAAAATTAGCATTCCTCCCAAGAACAAAGAGGTTCTACTCTCTAAATCTTCACCAACTTAAATCATATAAGAATTTAGCTCTTTGTTTCGCCGACTATTAATGTAAGCAGTCCCGTCTTTCTGGTTTCGCCTTTATTTATACATTACTCCAATGTTGCTAAATTGAAAAATAACGTTTTTTTTTTTTTTATTTGGTTTGTGCCCCACATCGATGGTGATTGGCCAAATCTCTGTTACAATAATATATTTATTCCTTCATGTACACCTTTGTTGTACTTTATTTATATATTATGGAAAATATTCCTTAAATATCTGTGTGTTTCTCATATCGGTGCTTTGTCTAAATGAATATAATACAAGTTATCCCATTTAAATCTTTTTAAGTATGCTGTAGACCTATTCTATTTTATACTATATGATTTTGTAAATGTTTATAAGTTTTAGATATGCTAGTATTTGTGGAATATATTGGCTGATGTCAGTTAATAGTTCTGTCATATCGTGGGGTATGTGAAGGTTTTATCCTTGGATGCAGTCTGTCAGTATGTGTTTTATCGTAGGGTGTTTGTTGCAGTATTTGCATATAGGGTTATCAGTCCATGTCATTGAGTGTCTATGTGTGGCCGATCCTGAGTCTGGTAAGAACAGCTTCCTCCCACCTAGTACCCCTATAACATTAATTGGATGGGGGCATAGCAATAAGTCTCCATGGTCATTAAATATTCTTCAATGTGTCCAAACTTTCACCATTTCAGCCATCCTCAGGAACGATCTATATGTCTTTAAAAATATCACATCTAAAAATAATAATTTTTTATACTCCTTTATAGTAATAAAACGATGTTACCATCAACATTGGTGACTGTCATTATTATTAATGAAGGTACCATTATGGTTAATTCTCTTAATAATTCAATAATTATGATATAAAGTCTCAGTCTTCATAGAAGAATGTATTAAAATAACTTTCATGCATTTCAACTGCTTTTTCATGGTGTTCTGTGCTACTTATTTTATGATAGGTGGTGGCAAAGACGTGATAGAGACAGAGAAAAGAGGGGGAGATGGTGGTTGTCAGGGCGAGGGGAGAGGGATGGACTAGAGAAAGGAGGAGACGAATGGAAAGAGAGAGAGGGTGAAAGGGATCCAAGGAGGAGGGAGATGGAAGGGAAGAGAGGAAAAAGGGATGGAAGGAGAGAGAGGGGGAGAGGGAGGGACGGAGCGAGAGGAAAGAGGGATGGAAGGAGAGAGAGGGAGGAGGGCGAGACCGAAGGGAAGAGAGGAAAGAGGGATGGAAGGAGAGAGAGGGAGGAGGGCGAGACCGAAGGGAAGAGAGGAAAGAGGGATGGAAGGAGAGAGAGGGAGGAGGGCGAGACCGAAGGGAAGAGAGGAAAGAGGGATGGAAGGAGAGAGAGGGAGGGAGGGAGGGAAGGAGAGAGAGGGGGAAAGGGATGGAAGGAGAGAGAGAGTGAAAGGGAAGGAAGGAGAGAGAGGGGGAGAGGGAGGGAAGGAGAGAGAGGGGGAGAGGGATGGAAGGAGAGAGAGAGGAGAGGGATGGAAGGAGAGAGAGGGGGAGAGGGATGGAAGGAGAGAGAGGGTGAAAGGGATGGACGGAGAGAGAGGGAGGAGGGCGAGACCGAAGGGAAGAGAGGAAAGAGGGATGGAAGGAGAGAGAGTGAAAGAGGTGAGTGGGGACGAAAGGTTGAGGGAGAGAGTCGTAGCTGGGCGATCTATCAGGGAGAATGAGAGTGAGAGAGAAAGCGAAAGAGAGAGTGAGAGAGAGTGTGAGGGGTAGGGTGAGGGTAAAGGCCCCAGATTGAGAGAGATAGCTGTGAGGGATTTATAGTCTGGGCTACTCCAGGCCTCCAGCAATGGCGACAAACGAGTTTCCTTCTTCCAGCCCTTCTACTCCAGCTCCAGCCCCAACGACTAGCTCATATGACGATATAGAGTGGAAGCGGGGAAAGGTCCCTCCAGCAATCACAGCTCCACAATATGTCATTAGGCACTCACACAAGGGCTTGTTGGGCCGTTTACTTGAGTCGATGTGACACTTAAGTTGTGACATATTGGTTATTTTTTTATTTCCGCCTTCATTAAATCATTCGTTCCTTTAAATATTCCTCCACGAATGTAGAAATCCTTAAAGTACTCCGGAATAATCCGTACTCGCTGCTATTTCTTACGATTCCATGGGGTTGTTGTATATGATTCCCATCAAGTTAAGTCTTGACGCATGGAAAGATGGCGAACGCATTCCTGAAGATCGTGGCTGGTTGCTTCTAGAGGGCGGTGGCACATGGTTTTTATTTTATTTATGAACGTATGCGGAAAGTTTGAATTGACGGATAGGAATTAAGGGGTGCAATTATCAGAATTGAGCCATGGCTAATCTGTTTTGGTGTATAGCTTTGTTGTTTTTGGTTTTTCCAGTGTTGTTCCACCGCGGCTCTCATTCCTGTTCATCCAGTAGCAGCCATCACGACTCTAGTAGAAGTTATGTTTGCCTCAGGGGATGTCCAGTACTTCCGCCATCTCCATCGGTGTAGAGGCTGGTAATGCAAATCCTCTTATTTTTCTCCGATGGTCCACTTTAGCCAGGAACACTTTATCGAATAGTGCAGTCACACCACTAAAATAAGATATTGTCCTGTAGGCTTTTGTGAGACTAATTGAAAACGACCTCTCTCAATCCTGTTCATGGCCTCAAATTGTCCTCTTTTAGTAGCCACATCCAAGCCGCGGCGACGGATTGGCTTTGCTGAGGATACAAGATTTGTCCAGAGAACCTTCAAAACGTATCCCGATGTCGTTCTGAAGGATGTCCAGGACTTTGTAGTCCTTCTGCAGATTTGGGTATATGGTCACATTCAACTTAAGCAAAATTAACTGATTATTAATACTATTATATATATATATATATATATATATATATATTTCTGTATCAATATCTTAATTAATGAATCATAATGTATTTGTGTTTGTTTCAGTTGAAAGCTTTCTACGTCGACTTGCTTGTTCCACTTGAAACCAACTTGGAGAAAGATACTAAAGTTGTGCAGGTAAGCAGCAATTGGAGCCAATATACACTTTTTTATTTGAATTTTCAATGTTACTAAGACATTATAGATTATTTCTATTAATAATTGCGATAAGGTCAAAGATATATATCTGATGAAGACTGACAAATCTCAAAAAAAGTTAGATTTTTCAACTAGTACTAGATTGTACTACTAGAGATATTTGCATTTTTCAATTTCAACCCCCAATTCTACTCATATTACATAAACAATACTCTATATACACTTTATTCTAACTTTAAATACCTAATATTGTATTCAAAGAGACCTTTATAACACGAGATACATGCATGTCCTGGTGACCCCCCCCCCCTTCTTAAGTTCTTGGACAACTAAAATTCGATTGATTGAGATAAATTACACTAAAATTCGACTGATTCATTATAAATTACAGTACTAAATATAATAAATAGTTTTCAATAAAATTAATATTTTATATTCTGATATATTTCAGCAATTGTTTTTGTCCGGTTAATGACAGTGTGATATTTTGAAATATAACCTTCTTGAATTGCAATTATGTCAGAAAAAGGAAACGTATTTGGGACCATACTGTCATATTTCCAATTTTTAAATTTCGGTGATGCCTTAAATCTTTAATAAAATCAAGAAATATATCAATAGATCCTGGAACTAAAAATAAACATACTATTTACATGATTATGAACATATTCAAATTTGTTTTTAGAAATTCAATAAGAAGTTTTAAAATAAATCATTTGGAACTTCCCTTCAATAGTAAGGGTTTTTCAATATGTGACGGTCTTATTCCCAATCTTTTTTCAGTAAAATTACAGTAGAAAAATTTGTCAATTCTGAATACTTTTCCTTTCCGAAATATTTCTTGTTTTTATTTCCTTGACTAATTTCTATGATCTGTATTTATATGGTTTGTTAGAATTGTCAAATTTTGTTTTATTATTGCACTAACATGTATAAATAACATTTATCTTATATCTCTTTAAACTCACATCAATATTTTTTTGTATAACAACAGACCAAAGAATAAGATTTCCCAGCCAATATTTATTATTATTATTTATTAATGTCCAGTTTTTGCTCCCTTTTTCCAGCCAGGGTGGGAATAAGGATTTTATTTAATGGGTCAGTCACTAAATAAATTCCTATTGGTCAGGTGGGAATGGAACTCGCCACTTTAGGTTTACCAAGGGAAATTATGGCCAACCCCTAAACTCACATGGCTAACCTGAGCCCCAAATGTTCATAATGAGAAAGTTACTACTATCTATTGCTATTAATTCTGTATATTTTATTTTTTTTAATAATAAATTAATATTCTGTCTTTAAAAAAGGGAGTTAAAAAATAACGTATGAAGATATTCATATATATCACAAAAGTCCGTCACGCAGGGGCTGCGTAAACTAAGCGGATTTTCCGAGAGAAATTTAACAATTGATAAATCTACATACCGGTAAAACAACTTCTCTGTGAATAAATACAAACGGTAATAAGACATATTTCAGATATGTCAGACATTTCCGGACAGAAAGTGTCTGAAATGTAAACAGGTCTGCCACCTCTCACAGGAAAGAAAAACAATTACTGAAATATATCTGAATATAATATATCAGTTAAGTTGAAAACTATTTACTATATCTAGTACTGTAATTTATTATGATTCAGAATAATTATTATCTCAACCACTCAAATTATAGTAGTCCAAGAACTTACGACGGGGGGGGGGGGGCACCGGAACATATTTGCATGTATCGCGTATATTAAAGGTGAATATTCAGTATTTGGTGTGCTTGAAAACAATATTTGGTATTTAAACTTCGAATAATGTGGTTTTTTATATAACAGAGTATTTTTTATGTAACACGAGTAGAAGTGGGGGTTTACTGAAGGATGAAAACTGAAAAATGTAAATATTTCGGTTAATATTCAAGATGGAGAATAAATCTGTATGTCAATATTTATAGTACATTTAATTTGCAATAATATGTATTCTATACACCCTTTCGATCCGACTTATAGCAACAGAGATATTTCGTATTTTTAAAATTCTCACCCTCTAACCCCCTTCCCCTCGTCCAAACGTGATCTATCTTATACATAAAACGCCAAATTAACGAGATTAGTAACGATCAAACAATAATTGCGACCGCTAGAGCGGTAACGGACAAATATATATATATATATATATATATATATATATATATATATATACAGTTTTAAACGGACCTCATTTTCGTCATCTACTGGGTCGGTTCGACGGACATTTGAAGAAAAATTAAGATAATTGCGTCATGAGTATGCCCCCTTAAAGGGAATCTTCTAAAAAAATAGGTAAGTAAGTGATAATAAGGGATAATTTTGAAATAAAACATATTGCAGATTAACTAAGCTTGTAAACTGTAATTTTAGAGAAAAAGTAACCCCTTGAGAAGAACCTACAATGCTCAAAACCCGTTGGGGATTAAAATAAATAGGGTGTTTTAAAAAAGAGGTAAACCTTTTATTTTGAGCTCGTACACTTTCAAATAATTTAAGAAAGGGGTCATCTGTTCGAAAGGAAATATATATGTCTACATTTGCACAATATACACTTGTATATATTCATAAATACACCTAGTGACGGCTTTGTTATTTTATCCTTTCCAAACTATAGATTTAAATTCTTCTTTACACTTTTCAGAACCAACATTCAATATTGTTGAGATTTTTATTGCGAGGATCACTAAATTAATCCATTTCCTCTCTCCTAAAGCTTTATTGCATATGGTTTCATGTGAATTATGCATCCCCTCTTCAGGTTCCATCCATTTCCTTTTCTATGAAATATTGCAACCAGTTTATAAAATCCCATTATTAATTTTTGTTGTTGTTTTGTAATTGCATGAATAATTCTATTAGTGCACTCATTCCCTCCTAGCCTGAAATAATCAGCTATTGAGGTCGTACTAATGACACGATTTTTAAACATTTTCTTGAAATGTCCATCGATCCTACCCTGGAAATGAGGTCCGTTCATTTATATTATTATATAATATATATATATATATATATATAATACACAAAGATCAAGTTCGTTAATGGCTGAAATCGGTCCAGTGGGATGGGGGGTTTAGAGGGGAAGATTTTCAAAAATATCTCCGTTACTATACGTCGGATCGAAAAATTGTATAGAATCACTATAATTGCAAATTAAATTTCCTATAAATATTATTATATACATTTATTCTCTATCTTGAATATTAACTGAGATATTTGCATTTTTATTATGTGTATGCGGATAACGGACGAGATGAGATCGGAACTTCGGTTCTAGTCGTGAGTTTCTGCCGAAAGTTACTTCGGCCGTTTCCGTAGCTGTTCGGCTCTCGTGAAATTTCTCTATTGTAAAACTTCTGCTTAGTTTACGCAGCGTGACGGACTTTTGTTTGATGATGTCATCGTCACTTTCGAATAGGTGGATATTTTGGATGAAACATTCAGAAATATTTTACAATATTCTGACACGATTTCGCTTCCCGGAAATCTGTCAAAACCGTACTATATACGTTAAATGTGTTAAAAATGAAATTTTTTATATATTCTTCATATTTTATAGAAAGAGTAACCAATAAAAAACATTTTTTTTCGGTGTAAACTTTATTGAAACTGCCCTACATGTTTCGGGGCTATCCCTTTTCAAAAAAAACAGAAAACATTAATTTAACAAAACCCTTATAGGGGAAAACAGTAATTAAATACCTCAATCATATATTCTATAATATTATATCTTAAATTAATCGATTTTAAATTATGACGAGAAATAATCGAGCTCAAGATTGACGTGTAAATAATCGATTTGTAGTCAACTGACGTAACTTGCCTCGTGAACCTCTCAGTATAATCTATGTCCTCAGCGGGGACAGTCGCAAATGTAAGAGGGAAACGAGCACTTCAGAAATTTAAGTAGCAATCCGTAATTAGATTTAATAAATATATCATAGATGTAGGCACCTATTAATACAATATCTAGACATTTTAAGGGTTTTGTTGAATTAATGTTATTAATTTTTTATATTTTTTTTTTTTTTTGAAAAGTGATAGCCCCTAAAGAGGTGGTAAGTAAGCCAGAAAACATGTAGGGCAGTTTCAATAATATTTGCACCGAAATAAATGTGTTTTATTGTTCACCCTTGCCATAAAATATGAAGAGTTTCATCAGTTGAACACAAATAAAAATCACAAGGGGCAGCGGCTAAACCACAAGGCATGTTCAAATTAAGACTTCTTATCAGTCCTTATCGCAAAATTTAAAATTAACCAGTGAGTTAAAGCATTTGCCTTAATCTCACATGATACACCTGGAATGGCGAGTTCCATTTCCGCCTGGGCAATAGGAATTTATTTAGTGACGAACTCATTAAACAAAATGCTTAGTTCCACCTTGGCTACAAAAGGGTGGTAACCTGTAGATAACCCGTCCTAATTAGCCACAGCAGCAAAAAGACGTAATAAATAAAATGAATAATACAATTAACCATCTTTACGTCAATTCAGATAAAATATTATTGTAAACAATCTTTTTGTTCATGACTTTATTTAATTTTATTTCAAAATATTCCTTTCCATTTTTCACGAATAAATGGTTTTGAGGGTTGAAAAGTTTTGGCATAACACTGCTCAATCAAGAGCAGTAATTAATTTTAAATTTTACTTTCTCCGCTAATTTCAGAATTACAGCATCAAAGAAATGCAAAAAAGTAACAGAAAAAAGTATTACCCGGAAATTAAAACTTCCTGGTACTTTGAAAAAGGGCAAATGTAACATTGTTTCCTCTTTTCCTGTAAAGAGATAATTATTGTTGTATTTTATTTTATAAATCTCAATACTTAATGAAGTAAATTAGAACATAATTGTATTAGGTTTAATTAGGGTTTTATTATTTTCTCTTAATAACGAAATAATTCATGAGACATTGGTTCGTTGGGGTAGATTGTGCTTGGATCGGCCGACATAGGCCTTGTAGGGAACTCTGCTTAGTTTACGCTGCGTGGCGGACTTATGTAAAATACGTAAGATATTAACTCAGGGCTATAATGAAGTGAAATAGTTGTTGCCAAATTATTGGAAAAGGTAACCCGATCAACTCCTGATGGCGTTCGTCAAGAACATGATATTTATCATACTCAGAAATTATGTTTTTGATCAATGATGACAGTTATGTCCTTATCTACAGGCAATTAATTATCTATACATACACTGTTATCTACCTATCTTTTGACAGTTATCTATTTGTCTAGTTACAGGCAAGTATATATTTAGTTATCTATCTGTATAAAGTTACCTATGTATCCGTAGGTAGTTCTATATCTACCAATCTGTCTATTTATTGCCGTTTATCTGCATATCGTTAGGTAGTTATCTATCGGTTTTGTTACAGGCAATTATATATTTAGTTATCTATCTATATAAAGTTACCTACGTATCCGTAGGTAGTTCTATATCTACCAATCTGTCTATTTATTGCCGTTTATCTGCATATCGTTAGGTAGTTATCTATCGGTTTTGTTACAGGCAATTATATATTTAGTTATCTATCTATCTGTAGGCAGTTCTTTATTAACTTACCTATCTGTAGGCAGTTCTATCTATCTATCATTAGTTAGTTATCTATCTTTAGGACGTTCTTTATCAACCAATTTATCTATGTATAGGGACTTAATTATCTATCTAGCTATAGGTACTTAATTATCTGTCTATCAATAGGAAGTCCTTTATCTGCCAATTTATCTATCAATAGGGGCTTAATTATCTCTCTACCTATGGGCACTTAATTATCTGTCTATCAATAGGAACTTCTATATCTACCAATAGGAATTTCTATATCTATCAATTTATCTATCAATAGGAACTTCTGTATCTACCAATAGGAATTTCTATATCTACCAATAGAGAGTTTATTATCTATCTACCTATAGGCAGTTAATTATCTGTCTATCAATAGGAACTTCTATATCTACCAATTTATCTATCTATAGGAAGTTCTATATCTACTAATTTATCTACCTATCAATAGGAAGTCCCATTTCTACCAATTTATAAATCTAAATGCACGTGATTATCTGTAGGTACTTAATTATCTATATATCTATAGACACTCAAAGATTTGTCTATCTTTAGGCAATTCTTTATCCACCAATCTATCTATCTATAGATCGTTATTTATCTTTCATTAGGGAGTTCTATACCTTCCAGTTTTTTATTTACAGGCAGTTAATTATCTATCTATCTATAGGCCGTCCTTTATCTACCAATGTATCTTCTACAGATGGTTATTTATCCATCATTTGTTATCCGAACAGATTTCTTTTACGTGTCAATGACGTTTTATTTTCTTCTTTTAACTGGCAAAACATAACCTACAAAAAAAAACAAATTGACGTATATAAATTGCAAATCCATTAAAAACATTTTCATCCTCTGTCTATTGGGGCAGGTGTAAGTTATTAGAAAGTCCGCGAAGGGGAGTAAATTTAGGGATTAAATTTCAGGAGGGAGACGGGCTGAGCCTGAATGAATTATAGAGTTTTTCTTCCATTGGCCGCCATCTGTTTTCCGGGCATTTAAAAAATTTAGGCCCGGAATTCCGCTCTGAAGTGCCGCCAGGTGTAAAATTGAATGGCCAAGTCTTTACCGCTGTTTATATCCTTAATATCGCCCTACCGACGGACACCATAAATACTGCGACTTTATTAAAGAGCTCGGCGAGCAATGCAAATATGATGGGAAAGTCAACCAAAGAGGAACTACGCAAGCCATGAGGTATTTATAACTCGATTTATCTCTTAGTAAGATCCCAATGAAAGCAATGATTCATATATAAGTTGGAAATTAAATGTGATAATCAGCTAGAAGGTAAAATTTCATGAGTATTAGGAGGGCTTACAGGAGCAAGGAAGGTCTGAAGGCGCACATGACTTCGTAGTACTGCAACAATTAAGGGGTTGCAAATCATTTCAAACTATATACAACAGTTCATCGTGATATGCAATATCTCATTTCTATAGATGATAAATTATAGACATTTTCATCATAAACGAAAAGGATTAATTGAAAATATTATGCATCCTTAATACATCTACAGAAAAGACAGAGAAAATTACATTTAATTTCCCTCAAAGGAAATTAGCTATTGAGGTCGTACTCATGATGCAATTTCTGAATTTTTTCTTCAAATGCCCATTGATCCTATCTAGCAGATAACGAAAATGAGGTTCGTTCTAAACTGTATATATTTATTTGCCCGTTACCGCTTTAGCGGTCGAAATTATGTTTTGATTGTTTCCAAACTCGATATTCAGTCGTTTTACGTAAAAAAGAAAGATCAACTTCGTTAATGGCTGAAATCGGACAAGGGGAGGGGTGATTGGGGGGGGAGAATTTTGAAAATTCGAAATATCTCCGTTACTATACGTTGGATCGAAAAATTATATAAAATCATTCGTATTACAAATTTAATGTACTATTAATATTGTCACATACATTTATTCTCTATTTAGTATATTAACCGAGATATTTGCATTCTTTGCACTTTTACTCGTGTTACATAAACAATACAGTGTATAAGTACAGTTAGTTAGTTTATATAATAAACCACAATCACAACGATATGTGCAGAACTAAACGGTGCAATAGTCCAAATTTAAAATGTCTACATTCTAATACCCGTCGCTTTTGAGTTAAACCAGGATATCAACAAAACAACAGACTTAACTCCCAAACTAGTCAAATTTGGTTCAGAGTCAAACTGGATAATAACATCGAAGTCGAAATATCAAACATTTTCGTGAATACAATAAATACTTGCTTTACGCGAAGCAAGGAAGTAAAAATTAACGTAACATAACTATCTAATTGGAACGTTTTATCTATAGGTTGCCACCCTTTTATAGCCGGTGACGAGTTAGATTTCCGCCTGGGCAATTAGAATTTATTTAGTAACGAACCCATGAAATAAAATCTTTTATTAGGGATTGTAACCTGTAGATAACCCGTTCCAATTAGCCACAGTATCAAAAGTGGACGTTAATAAATATTAATAATAATTGAATTTCTATTTATTTTTTTTTGCTTTCGAGCTTCTGTTTTGTGTTGCGTTTCTATTTCTTTCCCATTTCTATTTTGATTTCATCTCTGTTTTTCACGTTTTCTCTCTGTTTTGTGATCCTTTTATGTTTTGTGTTCTGTGTTCCTTTTCTAGTTTGTGTTCCTTTTACGTTTTGTGTTTCTCATTTGTTTCGTTTTCTTTTTGTGTTTTGTGTTCCATTTATGTTTTGTTAAGTTTTTTTTTATATTATTTTGTTTTCATTTGAGTTTTGTTTTGATTTTCAAGTTACGAAGCTTTTGTTTAGAGCAACATCGCCAAAGCGGCGAAGCTCCAATAAATAAATAAGTCAATTTTTTGTTTGATTTGTCTTTTCCCTGCTCCTAGTTTTGCTCTTTTAATGGTTGCCATTTAATTAATTTTTGTTACTTTTTATATATTTTCTTTTAAGCATTTCTTATTTATTTTCACTAGAAAATAACTTTGTTATGTATTTCCAATAGAATTGTAACCAATAAGAGCATTTCGTTTAATTAATTTTTATGAATTTTCACGACCTCTGACATGGGAAGTGTGGAGGGTCAAACTCTTCAATTCTGGTATATATTATGTAATTTCCTTGGATTTGGGTGAGTTGGAAATAACCATGCACCATCTGTAACTATTAAACGTTACTTGGCAGTGCTGTAATGATGAAGGACAATGTGCGTTTAAACTCAATATGATTATATAAAGTGTTACTGAAGAAGCCCTGATATAAAAATGTAACCATTATTCAGTCTAGAATAACACTAATACCATCGTCGGGTACCCTTATCTAGTATATATATATATATATATATATATATATATATATATATATATATATATATAGATACTAGCAAGGAGATGAAGGAGCATCCCTTATGTCCAAGATGGCGTTTCTATCCCTCCCCTGGGACTTAGATAAATCCCTTAGGGCTTAGTAGTCAACGGAGGGGAGTGGACTGACATTTAGTAAAATGTTAGTAGTAGTCTGGTAGAGGGTCAATGATGAATGACTCCACTGCCAAATTAGCTGTCCCTCCGCCCTTCATAGCTATTATACTGATAATACACCTCTGATAACAGATAGTCCATTGATAAGGAAATCCGCCACTCAAGGGCTGCCGATTTCTCAAGCGCAGATATAAAACACTCATGATGATCTTATATATATATATATATATATATATATATATATATATATATACACTATATATTCTCTATTACTAAATTCCAATCCAATGAGTAGAAGTGGGGATTAACTGAAAGCAAGAATATAAAAGTTTCGTCCAGACAGTGAGTAGATTTCCCACGTGCTGATACAACACATTTGTGATCTAATCTCAAAACATATTCCTTATTTATGTTTAAAGAGCCGATTAATAGGACATGAAGGAGATTACTTAAGGTAGAATGCAAATAAGTAACAATAACTCGTTTATACGCAATACTTCATAGAATAGCAATTGTAGGTCATCAACAGTTCAACAAGATGGTTCTATAACATTTAGACTAAAAATAACGGAGGTATTTTGAATTTTCATATCCCCCTATAGACCTCCTACTATCAGAGGTCCGGTTTCAGAGAATGATAAATACAATCTTTAGTGTTGACGTAAACTGTTAAATATAGAGAAGTAGACTACCTAGAGTATAGTATAGATGAAATAAATATTTTTTTCTGTAATCGTTGAATAATGATAACATTACTAAACTGAAATGAGTGAAGAAAGTGAAACGTTTTGCAATAGAGTGAAGAGAGTAATCACTTTCTTCACAAGTGAAGAAAGTGAAATGCCTTCTTATTTAGTAATTAAAGTATAAATTAAAAAATAATTTGAAGTTGGAAATTAAATGCTTTTAAATGTTTCTTATCGTTATTATTTATTAACGTCCACTTTTTGCAACTCAGGGTTATCTACAGGTTACCAGCCTTTTCTAACCAGGGTGGGATTTAGGATGTTATTTAATGAATTTCGTCACTAAATAATTTCCTTTACCCAGGCGAGAATCGAACTCGCCACTCTAGTTTTACCATGTGAGATAAAGGTCAACGCTTTAACTCGCATGGCTAACCTATGCCCCAAATGTTTCTTAACATTGTAAGAATTTATTTCAACAAAATAAATTGAAATGTGAATGAATTATTGGTGGAAATAATCAATATATTTTAAAATTTAAATATAATAATAATTACCTTCCTTGTTTATAACCTGCACTACTTCACAATCATCACTAGTTGTTTTATAACTATGCTTATAACCTTTCACAACCATGCTTATAACCTACCAACAAGATACCATAATCTTCACAAAATCCTAATTTTGTTCACATTCTGGTTAGATCTGATCATGTATTACTCGATTACTGAAAAAATGTAATATTACACTCGTGACGAAAGTAGTATTTACAACTCTCGTGAAATTACCAGACTCGCTTCGCTCGTGTGGGTAAACGTTTCACTCGAGTTGTAAAATGATCTACTTTAGTCACTTGTATAATAAATAACTATTGAGTGAAAAACGAAAAATCGTAGTTGATGACGTAATCAAATAACGTAATTTCTCATATTTCACAAAGTCAAAGTTCAATGAAAAAAATATTTGGTGTTCAGCCTTGGGAGGGAGTGGTGAATGAATAGCAGCTTATTACTAATATGACATGAGTAGAAGTGGGGGGTCTGATGAAGGCTGAAAACTATGTAATCCAAATATCTCGGTTAATATTCATGATACAGAAAATATGTACATAACAACATTTGTAGACAATTAAATTTACAATGATATTGTTTCTATACAAATTTTTCGATCCGAAGAATGATAACGAAGATATTTCATAGTTTCAAAATTCCTCCCTTTTAACCCTCTCCCTCCTCCCAGTCAGACTTCAGTCTTTAAAGGACATCATCTTTGTTTTATATAAAACGATTATGTATCGAGTAATGATGAAACAAAAAGTGGGATCACAATTATTGTTTGATCATGGACAAAACTCTATATACAAGAGAAAATCTTCTATCTCCGTTGTTATAAATCTGATCAAAATATGTTATATAACCAACGTTGTTAATGATTTAATTTCCCAGAATTATTGTCCGATAGATTTTTTTTTCTTATCTTGAATATTAAGAGAGTTATTTTTATGACTTTAGCCTTCATTAAACCGCCACTTCTAATAGTCTGATGTTCACCCTAAGTGGATGAGTCACTGAATCGCATGTCATGCGTACATTCTGTATACATCGGCTCCTTACTACTGGACAAATAGGGAATATATTACGAGAAGAGATAGCCAGCGTGCCATTTCCCCAGATGAAAAATCTGCTCATTTTCCTCAGTCAGTCGCCATTGAGATGTGAACTGCAAGAGTCCTTGCAATTGCTGGAGTTACACGGAAGCTGTGCAGGTTTGCATTTCTCCGCCCCGTACTATCTACAGTCTGTAATTGTCGGGGAAAATCTACCGTCACAATATTTAGAGGAAATTGAATTTTCGACAAGATTAGTCCTATCCAATATTTATGTAATTTTACAATATTTCGATAGCACCACCGTGAGTGAATACAAACGGTAATGAGAAATCTTTCAGTTAATTTTAATAAGCTCCCAACGGAAACGGCTTCTGAATTGTAAACAAATAGGTCTGCCAGCCACTCAGAGCTGAACAAATAGATATAGCACATTAACCTTATTGCAAACTATTTACTATATCTAGTTCTGCAATTTATAATGAACCAGAATAATTTATATTTTAATAACTCAAATTTTAGTAGTCCAAGAACTAAAGAAGGGAGGGGGGGTCAACAGAACGTATTTGCATATATATTACATAGTAAAAGCTCAAACGACAAGAACGGTTAGAAGAAGCTTACACGAGAGCCGAACAGTTACGGAAACGGCCGAACTAATCCGGAAACTTACTACGATACTCGATCTCATCTCGTCCGTTATCCTCACACACTTAATAAAAAGATAAAGAATAAATGTATATAACAACATTTATAGCAAATTTAATTTGTAATAGGATTGACTCTATATACTTTTTCGATCCGACGTATATTAACGGAATATACGAATTTTCAGAATACTGTCGAATTTTGGAAAACCCTTGAGGGAAATCAGCTAAAATGTTTGTCTCGACAGCTGTCTGTGAAGGGCCCCGAGATGCCAAAAGGCACGTTTCCTTTTCCTTTAAAATATTTTGCATTTTCATAGTTAAATAATTCCTACTCATTATTACTGTATTGTTTGATTTATCAGCTTTAACTATTAAAATTTCTTTATTTTCCTTAACATAATTTTTAGTAATATTTTTAGTCATACTGCTTTAGCTTCTTCTGCCAAACACATATCTATATCAGATGGAATCCTTTTGAAACTTTTCTTATTTTTGGCATCATTAATTAAATTTGGGGCTCAGGTTAGCCTTGTGAGCTAAAGCGTTGACCTTTATCTCACATGGTAAACTTTGAGTGGCGAGTTCGATTCCCGCGTGGGCAAAGGAAATTATTTAGTGACGAAATTCATTAAATAACACCCCAAAATCCCTCCATGGCTAGAAAAGGGTGGTAACCTGTAAATAACCCGTCCCAATTAGCCGTAGTTGCAAAAAGGGGACGTTAATAAATAATAATAATTAAATAAATTTACAGTTTTATGTCTAATTTTATTTTTCCCTGTTTGAAAAAGAAACATTGTCAAGCGTATATTCTATCTGAGTTATCAGATTTACTACTTTTGTATCATGAGACCCTTAGCAAGAAACTATTGAAAAAAAATAAACATTATAACACAAATACAACTCTGACTTTAGGACTGCCATTTTCCAGTACTGGGGAACACAGCTGGGAAACATAGTTAATGGGAATTGCACTTTTTATTGCAGCTAGGATCTGAGATGCCATTTTTTGTTTTTAATAGCGATAGCCCGAAGCAATAAAACATAGAATCGGCCCATAAACAAAGTGGCCATCTTTATGAACCTTCCTTCTCTATAGCCTGGAGTTTGACAGATGTAGATGTTGATAAGAATGATAGCGGTTATCAGTACTTAAGTAGCCATCAAAGGGGGCCGATCGCCTTATCTCGCAGACTTTATGCTGCCCATTTATAACTCGGAACGACACCAACTCCAATAGATCTGTTATATCGATTCTTGATAAAAGTATCGCCAAACTCTCAAGCCGATAATGCCATTCCTACAAACTCACAACTACTAAGTGATTTTCCCTTAAGGGAAATCTGCTATTGAAGTTGTACTCATGACGAGATTTTCGAAACATTCCTGTAAATGTCCATCAATCTTATCTAGTAGATGAAGTCCCTTCTAAATTTTATATATATATATTTGTCCGGTAATGCTCTATCGGTCGCATTATTCGTGCAATTGTTACCAAACTCGATATACAATCGTATTATGTAAAAATAAAGAGTGAGTTCGTTAACTGCTGAATTCGGACCGGTGGGGGGGGGGAGGTTAGAGGGGAGTAGTTTCGAAAATTCAAAATATTTCCGTTACTATACGTCGTATCGAAAAATGGTATAGAATCAATCTTATTGAAAATTAAATTTACTATAACTATTGTTATATACATTTATTCTCCATTTTGAATATTAACCGAGATATTTGCATTTTTATTAAATCTGAGCGGCTAACGGACGAAGTGACTTTCTCGCCCAAAGCTAGTTCGGCCGTTTCATTCTCGTGAAATTTCTCTATTGTAAAACTTCACGTGGTAAATCTGCTTAGTTGACGCAGCCCCTGCGTGACGGAGTTTTTTAATGCCAGAAAGTCTGTATAGCACCATCAAAAATATGTTGTAGGCATTCATATTAAATAAACACCATTTTTAACTGCACTTCATTAAATATTAGCACGTTTTTGCCTTTAAAGTAAGTCGTGTACATCAACTCAATAAGTTATTAATAAAACCTGTTAAGAAATTAAATTATTTCAGGAGATTTCCTCACAAAAAAAAAAAAATCAATATTTCATTTTTCTTGAGCCCGCTTCATTATTTCGTAATCTTCTTTTCCTAGAGACATTATTATTTCTTTTTTTATTTTTTACTCTTTTCTATTCTCTCTCCCTTCTATTTTTGTAGAAGTTCGGAATTCGTTAAAAGTTGAGACGTAAAGAAGTTAAGAACTACTTATAACTTCTCAAGCCGTCATCAATATTGAGAGATAACATTGTTTAAACTGTGCCACTTTTAAACTTAAGTCATGGCTTCTCTTTAATATGATTTTCTCAAAATATTCTTTTATCCCTTCGCCGTCAGCTGTGAATCGATTTCACTATTGCATTCTCAACTTTGGAAGACAGAATATCAGTCGATGAATGCAAATAAAAATCTATCACACGTAAACTACTTCTAACTAACACGTGCGTGAACTAACCTGATATATTACCATATCAGCTCCAATTGTTCCTATTGATATATTATCATATCAGTACCAACCCTTTTTTTTTGTCGTTTTTGCAGGGGCTGCGTAAACTAAGCATTTCCCTTGCGAAGGTTTGCAATAGTCAAATATACATACTGGTAACACCACCGCGAATATTAAGTGAATAAATACAAACAGTAATGAGAAATCATTCAGTTTCAAGTTAATAATTCTACAACGAAAATTGTCTGAATTGTAAACAAACAGGCCAGCCAACCTGAATTCTAGACCCGAAAGAAAAACCATGAATGAAATATATCTGCATATAACATATTAATTTTATTGAAAACTATTTACTCTTGCTAATGCTGTAATTTATAATGAATCAGATTAATTTTAATCTCAATTACTTAAATTTTAGTAATCCAAGAACAAAAGGAGGAGGGGGGGGGGGGGGGTATCTAAAGTACGTATTTGCATATATCTCACAAAGTAAAAGTTCAATGAAAACAATATTCCTTATTTAACCTTGTAATGAAGTGGTTCATGATATAACAGCTTATTATTAATATAACATGAGTAGGAGTGGGGGTTTACTGAAAGCGGAAAACTATAAAATTCAAATATCTCGGTTAATATTTATGATACAGAAAATATGTATAGAACAATATTTATAGACCATTTAATTTGCAATAAGATTAGTTCTCTACAACTTTTCGATTGGACGTATAGTAACGGAGCTATTTCGAAGTTTCAACATTTACATGTGAATATATATATATATATATATATATCCCCAAAAGGAAAATCTGCTAAAGACGAAATTAACAATAATAAAGCCAATTTATAAATGTCAATGGTATTGGAATACAAAAAAGAAAAAAACAAGATAAAAAATCTAATTTTCTTGATACCAAAAAAAAAAAAATAAAAGTTGAGGAGTACGAAATTGAGTTGGTGATGAATGGAGTGACTGATCGTCTGATGAGTGATGAATCGGCAGGCATATACATATATTCGGGGCCGTGACGTAGGATGACAATTGGAGGGGGGGGGGGCGACAGATATCAACCAGTTTGACGGATTCCATTCAAGTTCCGACACCTCAATCCTCAATTCCTCAATTGCTTTTAGCCTTTAGAGCAACTCTCCTCAAATTTGAATGGGTCACTGCCTCCTCAATGGCTCATTGGCTAATGGAGCGTTTACCCGCCCTATTAGGTTAATTATAGCCGATAATAGGAACAAATTAATGGAAGATGTTTAAGGAAATGTATTATATATATATATAATAAACTTATTTGTTTTTCGTAAATAGAGCACATAACAAAGGCTGTTTATTTTGATATTTAAAGTAACTTTTGCTGTATACACTTTTAGAAGATTTTCCTTTTCATATTACTATACTCACCCGAATCCATAAGATGCTTGATGTCTTCAAAATAGGATCTTCTAGGCCTCACTCTTCCTCTATGCCCAAGGAACTTACCTTGGCCAATGGAAAAAGGCAATTCTCGTACCTATTCAAATACCAGACAGTTTCAAGTGTAGAGCTATTAGCATTTTGCCAATGCTGTCTAAAGTCCTGGATAAGATAATAAATTCAAGACTTGTGCACTATTTAATTGTTAATAAAATAATACATGAACACCAGTATGGATTTACACCACAGAGCTCAACAACATATGCCATAACAATAATATAACAAATATATCTCTGGAATATGCTGGATGGTAGAGGAACCAATTGATCAGGATCAATAAAGAAGGCCAAGTCCTCTACAGTTTTTTAATATAATGCAGAGTGCACTTTCGGAGTCAACGCTCCATCCTCAGTGCCTGCTGACAAACACAAACCTCGAGTTAATTTAACATTCACAGCATGGCCAAAAGGCAAAATAAACAACAGTCATAAAAAAAACAAAAAACAAACACAATATAAATAGTAAAAACACTGTTAATTCTTAAAACTAGTCAACTAATAAAAATATAAAAAAATCTAATCCTAGTCAACTACTATAAATTAAAGCCAAAACAATCAACAAATTTAACAACAAGTCAAATAATAAAAACAAACAACGGTAAGCATATGTCCAAAAACTATAAATAAAATTAAAAACTAAAAAACTACCTAAATTTCAGATTTATATCACAAACTACCCAGAGGAACTGTAAGAAACATCTAAAAAATAAACAAAAACCCCATACTAATTATTAGATAGAAGATGAAGGAGAACAAAACAAATATAACAAATATAATCCATGTAGCTTTAAATGGGAAATCTAATGTCTTAATGGTTAGTCTGGATATCAAAGGGGCGTTAGATAATGCATGGTGGCCAGCTATCCTAAAAAACCTTAAGTCATACAACTGTCCAAAAAATGTATATAAAATTATCTTAAATTTCTTTAAAGAAAGATCTTTTACGATACAGAGCACTTTGACTTTTGTTACTTCCTGCTTATAATTGCTTATGCTGATGATATAGTATTATTAATTGAAAATAAATATTTTAAATTTCTTGAATATAATTCTTGATAAGACTTTTCCTTTCACTTACCTTATTTACAACTTCCACGTTGGATATTTTTTTCGTCCAACTTGTGGTGATTCAACGCCAAAACCATAATTCCATTGCTTCCAAACTATTATATTCCCTATTGAGAAGAAGCTAACTTTCGCTCCCATAAAGCAAGAGTATATATTTCTAATATTCTAAATATATATTTCGTAATTAATAAATCAATTTTTTGTATTCCTTTTCCAGTCGGAGCAGAAACGATTTCTTCAGCAGCACAAGCAGAGGTCTGAGACGTACAGCAAAGCTGCAGCCACCATGAAGAAGCAGCGCAAGAAGCAGAAAAATGCATCTAAAACTGGAATCGCAATGGACAAAGAACTTAAAGTGAGTATTCCACAAATAAGAAAAACAAAAAGGTTTATTTGATTTTGAGCTGTATTTATCAAGGACTGATGAAGTACTCATCCATAGGTAATCAATAAGCTAGTTAATCTCACTATTTCATGTCCAAAATGTTTCGTGCTATCTTTGGCAACTCTTCGAAGGCAAAATGGTTTAAGGTGATCAGTAGAGCTAGACGGCCGCACAAAGCCATTCAATTCTTGAAGAAGAACCAAAGAAGGAACGAAAAATGTAGGGAATAACAAATAAATCAGAAAACTAGAATAAAAATCGCGAGAACTCTAGATGAGAAAAGCTTATGGAGCATATGTAACAAAAAATGCGTGAGCGTTAACACACAAAAATCTTTCATACAGCATAGTTACAAATGTGGACTAGATTACTTAAAGAAGCTTGTAGGAAAACCAGCAGAAAAATCCTCGGCCTGAAACTAACAGAGAAAGGTGACAGACTACATTCACACACAGTTACATAATTGTAATCCAACATTGAGGCCGACTTCCTGAAATTCTTTGAAGACACCATGAGACTGGATGACACTTCTTCAAGAAAAAAAAGGAAATGAAACGAGTAAATAAAAAATAAAGTTGGGGCAAAAGAACACTAGAAAATCCTAGTCTATGTAATAATTGAAATTTTACACAAGGAAAAGTAGTACAAATAGTACTGGGTCCTATTGCCCAGGCGGGAATCGAACTCGCCATTCTAGGTTAGCTAATGCATTTGCTTTAATCTCACATGGCTAACCTGAGCCCCAAAAATAATTTTATTGAAAATAATAAACCAAATTAATTATGTTAGCACAATTATTGAATTATTAAGGGCATTAACCATAATGTTACCTCCTTTCATAAAAATGACAGTCGCCAATGTGATGGTGGTGGTAAGATTGTTTTATTAATATAAAGGAGTGTAAACAATTATTACTTTTAACTGTCATATCTTTTAAAGAAATATAGATTGTCCTTGAGGATGGCTGAAATGGTGAACTTTGGATATATTGAATAATTTATAATGACCATGAGACTTATTGCCATATCCTCATCTAATTAAAATATATAAGTCTCAGTCTTCATAATGAATTAAAATAATAAATTAGGGAGGAAAAATCTGAATAGACCATATAACTAGTAAATTACCAATGATATTACAAATTGCTCATAAATGACATATAGTTTACAATGTTGGGACACTAACCTGGCCACTATCCTTTTAAAGAATGTTTAATACTGGTATACAGAGGAGAAGATATTATTTGTAAATTTTGTCTCTATTTTGAGTTCTTTAAAAGGGATGCTTTGGTCCGTGAAACACTATTCCGGCCATATTGAAAAGGCTTGTGGAGGTTTGGCCAAAGGAAAATAGGTATTTGGCGACAGAGAGGGAAATATTTGTGAGGGAAGAGGATCCTAGAGGCATTGTGCTGAGAGGTAAGAGTTACAGCGTTACACATGTCCTTTCAGGGCGGGATGTAACCTACCTCTTTGGCATGAATAGGTGTAGGTATCGTGGAGCTCTTTGGCGGCACCCCATCAAAAGGCAGCCCCAACGAAATTAGCTGTTCATCTCTCCCTAGGAATCAACCACATCCAGCTTTAATATACTCTCTCCTCTCCAACCACAAGTATGTCCTTTCCCTTCACCAATCATCGTTCTTACCTCGCTTCCGAGCCCAACGAATAACGAAGAAGTGGTTTATTAAACGTCATTGTAGTTCAAAAACGCCACCTAGTTCTGTAAGCCCAGCTTCAACAACGCCCACTAATTTAATTAAAAACGCATCCCAGTTCTGAGAGTTCACTACAGAGCAAAGCACAATGCATGCAAATTGCAGTCTGGTCGTTTCGCGACGAACAAGAATCAGTTAATAGAGCAATGCAGTCATGCTCTTCTACGATCGATTTAAGTTTTGCAATCCACGATTGCACAAAACTCAACGAAAGACATCACATTATCCATCAAACCTAAGTTCTACAAATCACGCATACTCAGTTAAACGCCAAATGAAGGACATCATGTCTTCCATAAACCTAAGTTCCACAAATCACGCTTACTCAGTTAATCGCCAAATGAAGGACATCATGTCTTCCATAAACCTAAGTTCCACAAATCACGCATACTCAGTCAATCGCCAAATGAAGGACATCATGTCTTCCATAAACCTAAGTTCCACAAATCACGCTTACTCAGTTAATCGCCAAATGAAGGACATCATGTCTTCCATAAACCTAAGTTCCACAAATCACGCATACTCAGTTAAACGCCAAATGAAGGACATCATGTCTTCCATAAACCTAAGTTCCACAAATCACGCATACTCAGTTAAACGCCAAATGAAGGACATCATGTCTTGCATAAACCTAAGTTCCACAAATCACGCATACTCAGTTAAACGCCAAATGAAGGACATCATGTCTTCCATAAACCTAAGTTCCACAAATCACGCATACTCCGTTAAGCGCCAAATGAAGGACATCATGTCTTCCATAAACCTAAGTTCCACAAATCACGCATACTCAGTTAAACGCTAAATGAAGGACATCGTCTTTTATAAACCCTAAGTTCACTACTTCTTTTACTTTGTACAAGGAAATACAAAATTGTTTTTTTACATTGTAACTGACATATTACTGTGTTATATACAGTCGGAAATATTCTGGGCAAGGTTTGCCACAGGAGGGATATTTTTCCCCCATATTCTATTGATTAATTTTTATTTTACTAATAGTTGTATTTACATAGTTCAATTTAATTGGATCTGCTCATATTGTTATAGTTTTTATATATGTATTATTGAATAAGTTTTATTTTTATTTTTCTAGAGTATGCAAATTCTTGAGGAAGAACGAAATAAACTGGATGCTTTCTGTGAACAAAGCTTAAAAAACGTAAGTACCTATTGTTATTAAATTCTAAACTAATTATAATAATGCGAAAACTTCCAATTACCTAATCACTTCGTAAAGATAAATTTATGGTTTGTGAAAATCTGTTGGATTAAATAAAAACGCGTTTATTTTCGCGTTGAGAATTTTTTTTTCTCATTTTCTTTAATGATCAATGAATGATATCAGTTGGCAATTAAAAGAGTTAAGGTGTTGGTTTCAACCCCAATCAGCTACCATTAGTCTACCTCAAGGTCGTACTCATGTCGCGATTTTCAAAACTTTTCTTCAAATGTCCATCGATCCTACCCAGGAAATTACGAAAATGACGACCGTTCAAAATTACATACAACCAATCATAATGCAAAATAAATTTACTATAAATATTGTTATATACATTTATTCTCTATCTTGAATATTAACCGAGATATTTGCATTTTTATTAAGTGTGCGCGGATAACGGACGAGATGAGATCGTCTAACTTCGGTTCTAGACGGCTAAAAGCCAGTTCGGCAGTTACGTTTCCGTAACTGTTCGGCTCTCGTGAAATTTCTCTATTGCTAAACTTCACGTGGGAAATTTGCTTATTTTACGCAGACCCTGCTTGACGGACTTTTTTTAACGGTCGATGAAGGCATATGTTCGATTCCCGCCTGGATAATAAGAATTTCTATTGAAACTAATTCTCTGTCCCATCCTGAAGAATAAAAGTGGTAGCCAGTAGACATCCCGTTCCAATTAACAGCAGTAACAGTAAACCTTAAAACTAAGAAATGCACATAACTGGGTTAATATTAAAGACAGAGAAAACATATATATAACAACATTTGCAGGAAATTAAATTTGCAAAAAGATTGCTTCTATTCAATATTTGATCCAACGTATAGGTACTTCGAATTTTTGAAATTCCACCCCTTATCCCCTTCCTCCAACTTGACCGATTTCAGCCATTAAACGAAATTGATCTTTCTTTTTACACAAAACCATTAAATATCCAGTTTTGAAACTATCAAACAAAAATTGCGGCCGCTAGAGCGTTAACACAGCACTATATATATATATATATATATATATATATATATATATATATATATATATATATATATACAGACATACAATTTTGAACGGACCTCATTTTGGCCATCTCCTGGTTAGGATCGATGGACATTCGAAGAAAATTTTGGAAAAACCGGGTGGGAAAACTGCTAAAAATTTAATGAATTACGAGTCACGGGTTTCAAGAAAATACAAACAAGATTCTGTTTCAAGACTTGTTTTTTTTTTTAGGTTTTCACTGGAGTCGAGTACATTCTTCGAATTATTTTCCAGAAATGTCTTAAATTTTGTAATAAGCAATAATTATAGTGAAAATATTTGTTGTATATAATTTATCTTTTATAATGAATTGAATATTGCTGGTGAAGTTAACTTTTCAACCTCAATAGCTGATTTCCCTTAAGATATTATTATTATTATGGGGCTGATTTTCGAAAATTCGAAATATATCCGTTACCATACGTCAAATCAAAAAATTGTATAGAACCAATCTTATTGTAAATTAAATTTACTATAAATATTGTTCTATACATTTATTCTCTATCTTGAATATTAACCGAGATATTTGCATTTTTATTAAATTTGGGCCGATAATGGATGACTGAATTTCCCGCCAAAAGCTAGTTCGGCTCTCATATGGAGGTTTCTCTATTGTATAACTTCACGTGGGAAATCTGCTTAGTTTACTTAGCCCCTGCGTGACGGACTTTTTGTTCTTGGATTACTAAAAGCTGAGTGATTGAAATTATTCTGATCCGTTTCAAATTACTCCAGTAGCTGTAGTAAATAGTTTTCAATAAAATTAATATATTATATTCAGATATATATCCTTAATTGTTCATCTTTCCAGTATAGAATAATTCTATCTATTCAGCGCCGCAATGTTGGCTGCCCTGTTGTTTTACAATTCAAATGCTTTCTGTTGTATATATTATTAACTTGTAAATTGACTGAATGATTTCTTATTACCGTTTGTATTTAACATACACTTAATATTCACAGTGGTGTAACCAGTATGTAGATTTATCTGTTGTAAACCTTCATGTGGGAAATCCACTTAGTTTATGCAGCCCCTGTGTGACGGACTTTTTAATAATAACATATTTTGTTGTGTTTAGGCGATGACCCAGGAGAGAAGGAGGTATGGGTTCGTGCTGGAGAGGCAGTGCTCACTGGCTAAACACTACTTGGCATATCACACTGCAGGCCACTCTCTATACCAGGCACACCTCGACCAATGGCAGGAGATAGCCAAGAGCAGGGAAGCACTACCACAATCTGTCGAAAATATGTTTGCTAACAAACTGACTGTAAGTATTCTCATTATAATTTGTATGTTGCTAGATGTGGGAGGGGAGATCTGGGAACAGGTCTTAATAACTGAAAGTCTTCCCACCAATTTCAGTAGTAGCCCCAAAGCCGTAGCACTAGCATCCATTATTCAGCAAAGGTAGGATATTTGTTAATAGAAACTTTTTCATAAAAGATAGATGTCTTTAATGTTTAAAATATCTATTCATGTTATATTTGACTTTAACTATATTTTTAATTGATCAGGATCAATAAGAAGGCCAAGTCCTCTACTGTTTTTTAATATAATGAAGAGTGCACTTTCGGAGTCAACGCTCCATCCTCAGTGCCTGCTGATTAAAGCTGTGTTGCTGGAGTCGCCCGGCGGTCGTGGTCCAGGCAACGCAGCTTTAATCAGCAGGTACTGAGGATGGAGTGTTGACTCCGAAAGTGCACTCTGCATTATATTAAAAAACAGTAGAGGACTTGGCCTTCTTATTGATCCTGATCAATTGGTTCCTCTACCATCCAGCATATTCCAGAGATATATTTTTAATTAATTAAAGTATAATATTCGTTTTATGTTTGACTTTGATTTTAATATTTTAAAGATAGGACTGTTTTGTAAGACTGATGTTAGTATGTAATTCTACTTTTATTAAAATATTTAAAAAATGTAATTATTGGATACATCACTTTGCCTAAGCATGTTTCTTTTTTGTTTGTTTGTTAGCACCTGATGGATGGCATGTTAGTGCCAAAAGGCCTTGTGCTTGAATAAAGAAATTGGTGGGAAGACTTCCTGTTATTAAGACCTGTTCCTATTCTCATTATATATATATGTCATCAACATATTTTAATTATTTTTAACCTATGTTCATCAAGGGAAATCCCTTGAGGTTTGTGCTCATGACACAAAAGTTTATTTATTTATGGACATCACATCTAAGGTCGTAATTTCCAACTTCAAACTTAATTTGTATATTAAATTTTGTTGTATATTTGAACTTTGTGTATTTATGAGAATATGTAGTTAATGTATAAGGAAGGCAGCCCTTCCATGAATAGTTCTTGTAAGTCATGGGGGAAGTCCTGAATCTTACAAGTTGAGCATATTAGATAGTAATTGTGTTTTTAAGTGTGATTTTGTTGTAGCATTCTGGAATTGTGGTATCTTATGAGGCTGATATGGCTGATAAATCAGCGATATATATATTCTTCATATTTTAAGGCAAGGGTCTATTAAAAAAAAAAATTTGTATCTCAAAAATAAACTCTCTTTCCAAAAGCTTTCTACAAATAAAAATAGGCTAGTTAATTCATCAAGCAAAAAGAACCCAAAGGACGTTATGAATTTTTTTAAATTTTAGTGATAAATATAATATTTTAAAACCAACTCATGACAAAGACATTGTAAATTTAGTAACTTAAATGGAATATATGCTTGACACTGTTTTTATTTCAAACAGGGAAAAGAATGAAAATAGACATAAAACTGTAAATTTAATTAACAAAGCCAAAAATAAGAAAAGTTTCAAAAATATTCCAACTCATATAGATATTTGTTTGGCAGAAAAGTTAAAGCAGTATGAAAAAATTACTACAAATTATGTTAAGGAAAATAAAGAAATTTTAATAGTTAAAGCAGATAAATCAAACAAGACAGTAATAATGAATAGGAATGATTACACTATGAAAATGCAAAACATATTAAATGATAAACAAATTTTCAAAGAGATAGACCATGATATAACAAATCCATTCAAGATAAAGTCATAAAGTGTGTGGACAAATTGATAAAAAATAATTACATAATGAAAAAAGATAAATCAAAATTTATAAATTACAATAGTATGCCATAAAATATGAAGAATATATAAATAATATTGGGTCCAGAATAAGAAGATTATATATATATATATATATATATATATATATATACATACATACACACATTATTATTTTTTATTTTATTTGTTTCCTTCCTATAGTAACCCTATAAGAAGGTCGTTTATATTTTTCTGCATGTCCCATGCAAGTTAGCATATCACATGCATTTGTAGTGTATTACAATTAATTTATATATAAATTATTTCAAGAGTATGAGTTATATAAAAAGAATTAACAATAAGTGCGAAAAATAAAAACATTAAGAGAAGATTATTAGTCTTGAAAAATAAAAAATAAAATAAAAAGAAAAGAAAAAGGAAACAAAAAATATAATTTACATATTGAAAGAATAAAAATCAAAGCGATGAAAAATTAGTACGCATAATAAGGAAAAATCAAAATAATCTAATAACATATTAATTTGACTTCATTAAGGAAGTTATACTCCTCATTCTATTGCATTATTCTTGATGTAGGTAAAAAAAAAAAAAAAATAAAAAAAATTAATAGGAAGACTTAAAATATTATTCTTTTAGTACAGTGTTTAAAACATTCACTGTTTCTATTAAGGTTATAAAAAAATGCCTAAATAAAAATGGATATATTTTGACAAATTCTTTAGATCTATTGGCCACTGGTCTTTGTTTTTGAGAAGGGTTTGTTGGAGTGTGTTTCTTAACTGCGTAATCAGTGAGTTCTATAGTCTGTTCACTCGTTCTGTCACTGTTTTATTGTGTCCGTTTGTAACCGAATATATTATATATATATATATATATATATATATATATATATATATATATAGATGAATAATTTATTTTATGTTGAATATTGCAGCAAGTGAGCTTCTGGGCAGAGGATGGCTCTCCCAAATTGGACGAGGACAGGGTGTCATTGTCTTCCCAGCTGAGGAAGACTAAATCTGTCGATGCATCTTGCCTTGATATGCGTGCAATGGGTGATCTGTCCAGCCCTCCATCCCTCCACCCACTAGCCAGGGCCAAGTCTGACTTCAATCTAACTTCTTCAACTAATTCACTCACTCATGGTAAGTTCTGTCCTCTTCAAAGTATACGTCTTGAAAACAGGACTCCCTCAGTTGAACCTATCTTCTGCCTGTAATTTGTGTCATTTAGTAACACTGCTCTGTTAATATTATACTTTCCTAAACTTACTATGTACCATTATGGATATCATTTTTTTACCCAGATATACAAAAAAATATTTTTAATAATGATTATTATGTACATGAAATATTATTGTGCTTTGGAACACTTTTGCGAAAAGAAACTTTTATTCTTTTATCTTTCGGAATATAGAATACTATCCCTGAATATGAATTATATGGTCCATCATGTTTAAAAAAAGATACTTATCAGGAGACAGGAAAAATAAGAATATTGGGAAAGTGTAACGTTACATTCAGACTCTAATGATTCCCAAGCGAAGCCGGGTACCTTAGCTAGTATATATATATATATATATATATATATATATATATATATATATATATATATATATATATATATATATATATATATGCTTCGCTTGGGAATCATTAGAGTCTGAATGTAGATGGTATTTTTTATTGGCATAGCTACAATGGGTACGAACTACACTTCCCGTCTGGGCTCCCCATGAGGGTCAGGTAAGGGACTAATAGAAATTTTAGTTTTGAAGAATAAATGAAAATTAGTCCCTTATCAATCCCTCTCCACTGCTGATACTCCATGAAGAATTCAGATCATAATCATGGATAGCATTTATTATAATTAAATTCATCTATAGTATACATATTTCCTGTCAAAAACCAATCCGAGCATAACATTATGTGCATAATAGTAAATGTGACATTTCACATGAAATTAGTTAATACAATTAACTGTGTTAGCCTACCGACAACTTCCACTTTCGCTTGAGTGTTATCAACATTGCTTTACTTAAATACCTATAGTTCGTATCAGAAAGAATTGTTAAGCATATCAATATTTCTACGCAAATTGCTTCCTTCATACATTGTTGCCGAAAAAATGTATAAAACATAAGTTACTCTAAATAACAAAGTAAACAACTTTTGTTATGTGCACGTTTGCCTTAAAACAAATATAAAATGAAATATCGTGAATTTTTATTTCAGGCTTCCCTTATAACCCCCATTCCCGTTCGAACCTACAAATTTTAATATAGCTTTCAATCATGGAAGAATTAATGCTAATTCACATACAGAGTTTTGTTAAGTTTTATTAAATCGTTAGTGTATACTTAATGAAGTTATCGGATCCCGGTTTAGTTTTGACTGTATATCTCGTTTATACTTTGTTATACGACAAAAGTGAATATATATAAAAAGTTACTCTAAATAACAAAATAAACAGCTTTTGTTATGAGCAAATTTTCCGAAAAATCAATGCAAAACAAAATATCGCTATTTTTAATTTCTGGCCTCCCTTATAACCCCCATTCCTGTTGGTTTCAGAGATTACTAGTATAGCCTAAAGTCTAAGTTTGGATAGTAGGAATATGCATACCAAGTTTCATAAAATTTGGTTCAGCCGTTTATGGGTGAAAAGGTAACAAACAAACATACACCAAAGAAACAAAATGCAGTTATGGTGTCTATGACATGAAAAAAGAAACGTTATCATGAAATTTCGAAAAAAAAAAACAATTTACAGACAGAGGTTACAATTATATATATATATATATATATATATATATATATATATATATATATATATATATATATATATATATATATATAAGAGAAAACTGTCAATTTTTCACAAGTTTCATTACAAAGCTTAGCTGCTTTCAGTGGTTCATAGCTAGCAGTGGTTCTTCAGAGCCTAGCTATGCAGAGAGCTTGGTAGCTAGAGCCATACTGGGCTTAAAAAAAACTTGAAGGAGTTCTCTTTCATCTCTCTATAGATAGTCCTTTACTCCCAACAATAACCATCTATTATAAAAATACATGAATGTTTTTTATGTGTATCTGATATCTATTTAATATTTTCCAGAAATGAATACTCCAGAGAGAAGACCGAAATCGATGGCCGTCCCTGACACGAGCACTTGGGATACTCCACTAGCACGAGCCCTCTATGCATATCTATCTTCCGGGGAAAACCAGCTCAGCTTCCTAGAAGGAGACATTATTGCTCTAATGGGTAAATAGTCATTAGCAATCAACTTTAATTTTCAACAAAACCTGTTATAATTTACTCCGTTTTATTTAGCTGTGTGGTCACCAAGACGTGAAGTTAAACTTATATCTGTTTCCCTAGAGCCCAATCAGCATCATAAAACACTTGAGTAACGTCTTGAATTAAGAAGTAGCAACAGAATTAAACAACATTAAAATAACTCGTGGAATAAACCAAAACTAAACAAAAAATTTCAATTTAAATTAAATTAATGGCAGTATTTTAGTTATAATTTACAACGTATTTCATTTTGCTGTCCAGTCACCGATCTTTAACATTAGACTTACATCCATTCCTACAGTGCCCAAGCAGCATTATGAAGCAATTTAGTAGTTACTTCAATAAAGATGTAGTGAAAGTTTTGTACAAAACTAAAATAACTTCAACTCTTTTTATTCGAAGCAATAGCCAAGATATTATAATAGAAATTCTTTTTGTTTGGATCAATAACCAAGCTATTATAACAGCAACTCTTTTAATTTGAAGCAATAACCAAGCAGTTGTAACAGAAATGCTATTTTATTCAAAGCAATAACTAAGCTATTATAACAGCAACTCTTTTAATTTGAAGCAATAACCAAGCAGTAATAACAGAAGTGCTTTTTTATTCAAAACAATAACCAAGCTATTATAATAGAAACTCCTTTTATTTGAAGCAATAACCAAGCAGTTGTAACAGAAATGCTATTTTATTCAAAGCAATAACCAAGCTATTATAATAGAAACTCTTTTTATTTGAAGCAATAACCAAGCTATTATAATAGAAACTCCTTTTATTTAGCTATAAAAAAAATGCCCTTTAAAATATTTTCCTCATAATTTCATTTGCAATAATTATGCAGTGTGTCAAAAGGACACACTGTTGGCCATGAAACTCAATATGTTATTCTTGGCAAATAAATGCATAAAACCTAGGGTCCACTCAAACACTTTTTCTAAGAATATGCTGCTAAATTTTTTTAAAAAATTGGCCTTAAAGTCAACTTTAATTCTTCCATTTTACTGCAAATATTTATATAAGTTTAATGGAAGTAGTACCAGTTAGTTATATATCAAGTTTTCCAAATAGCTCTTTATAATATGTATTTATTTTACTAATTAAACATTAAATCTGCAGGTGAAAGGAATAAAGGATGGCAGTTTGGTGAGAATTTGAGGACTCAGTGCAGCGGATGGTTCCCGCTAGCTTATACCGAACCATTCATTGATGATACAGCCACGTAAGATCCATTTTCTTTTCAATCATTACAAAATTGTCAATGACATTTTTTATTTCTAGTGTGAATTAACTTCGACGATTTGGGATATCAAGCTTCCACTTACTAATGGTGGGAGTAAATAAATACAATACACATCACACAGTTGGGACTCGGGAGTCGAGATTAGTCGTGTGAGTTAAAGCTTTGGATGCTAAATTTAGTGTGATGAGTTCGATTCCCACCTGGGTAATAGGAATTTATTTTGTGACAAACTCATTAAATAAAATCCTTAGTCCCACCTTGGCTAGAAAAGGGTGGAAACTGTAGATAACCCATCCCATTAGCCACTGTAGCAAAAATTGGATATTAAATAATAACACACCTGATATTCTTGTTATAAAAAATTTTATGCAGGTAATACATATCTTCATCGAACTCATATTAAACTAAATACACAAAATATTTTATTTGAAAGTCATACACCATCTTCATTCTAATGCATTGGATCAAAATATGCCACATTTATACAAACATGAACATAATTTATATATTTTCATGATAAAGATAAAAAAGGTCCTATAAAAATCTTTTGCGCCTCTAAAAGTTATAAAGAAATTTGAATTATTTTTATTTTCATTATCTTTTACTTGGGAGGGTCCAAACAGACAATTCTATTGAAATCTGCACTGAATATCTTTGCAGTTACGATACTTCCTTCACTTTGTCAAAGGAATTAAAAAGCCCATCAAGCAAGGGAAACCTAGGAATATGGGAAAGGCTTTTAATATTTTGCCACAATATATATATATATATATATACACACACATACACGGGTAGAGCCAGTATACCAAAATGAAACTAATATACACTCTTCTAAGACATTCATGTTTAGTTCTTTAATTTCTACGATAATATTGCAGGAGTGCATCATCACCTACACACAGGAGAAGCGATGAGGCAGGAGGGTTCCCAGGAGCATCGGGCAGGGCTAGCAGAGGCCCACCTCATCTCACTAGATTCGGAGACACTCTCGTCATGAGGAATAACTCTCAGGTATCGTATATATATTCATATATATCTAGGCGTTAAATATAAACAGTAACAAAGAACATATCATATTTCATTACATCTTGTAAGAGGATAAAGATAACTCAACAGCATATGATAAAAAGTCAGTCATGCCGGGGGCTGCAAAAACTACATATTTCTCATGTGCTAGTGAACTCTCTCTCTCTCTCTCTCTCTCTCTCTCTCTCTATATATATATATATATATATATATATATATATATATATATATATATATATATATATACACAGTATTGAATGGGCCTCATTTTCATCTCCTGGGTAGAATCAAAGGACATTTGAGGAAATTTTTCAAAAATTGTGTCATGAGTACGACCTCAATAGCTGATTTCACTTAAGTAAATCTGCTACTGATGAGTAGAAGGGGGGGGGGGATTGTTACTGAAGGCTGAAAACAAGTAAGCACCATTAACTAGCTAATTACTTACATTACGAAAAAAATGCACTGAACAATAATTGTAAACATTAATAGCTAAACATGATTGGCTCTGTAACATTTTATGACCCGACTTTTATTTTGAATTTTCGAATTCGCCCATCTCTAAACACCCACTATTCTATTCCCGATTTCAGCCAATAACATATAAGACCTTTAGTGTTGATTCAATATGGATTATGGCAAAGATAGGAAATACTGAAATCTCATAATTGATGACATCATAACTACATATTTGCAGTCCAATTACGATATACGATAACAACATATTGTCGCCCAATTTCACCCGTTAATTAACTTGATCACCAGTTTTACATGAAACATTTAACAAACTTGGCAATGACCAAACAAAAAGTGTTCCCACTAGAGCGTTAACATTATATATATATATATATATATATATATATATATATATATATTATTTTTAGCGGATTTCCCTTAAGGGAAATCAGCTATTGAGGCCGTACTCACAACGGTTTTTGAAAAACTTCCTCAAATGTCCATTGATCCTACCCAGGAGATGACTAAAATGTGGTCCATTCAAAATTATATATATATATATATATATATATATATATATATATATATATTCAAAATATCTCCGTTACTATAAGTCGGATTGAAAAATTTTAAAGAACCAATCTTATTGCAAATTTAATGGTCTATAAATATTGTTCTATACTTATTTTCTGTATCATGAATATTAACCAAGATATTTCGATTTTATAGTTTTCAGCTTTCAGGAAACCCCCACTTCTACTCATGTTAAACTAGCAATATACGTTTGTGTAATGAACCACATTATTTGAACCTTAAATACCAAATATTGTTTTCAAGAGACCTTTATTAAACGACATACTTGCAAAGATGTTCTGGTGAACCCCCCTCTTAAGTTTTTGGACTACTTAAATTTAATTGATTGAGTTAAAAATTATTCTAATTCATTATAAATTACAGGAGGAGATATAGTAAATAGTTTTCAATCAAATTAATATGTTATATTCTGATATATTTCAGTAATTGTTTTTCTTTCCGGTGAGAGTCGGGTTGGCAGACCTGTTTGTATACATTTCATATGCTTCCCGCCTGGAGGGGAAAGATTTCTTATTACCGTTTGTATTTATTTACTTAATATTCACGGTTGTGTTGTGTTACCAGTATGTAGATTTATCTATAGTTAAACTTCACAAGGGAAACCTGCTTAGTTTACACAGCCCCTGCGTGAAGGACTTTTTTTTTTCGAGATAAATTATTTTCTTTCCTCCACTAACAATCGATTCCAAAAGCACCAGATAAAATAGAAACTGAGAACTGCATACTAAAAATAAGAAATCCACTTCAATCCACTAGAATGACTAAAGTCCATAGAATGACCCAAGTCCTTAGGTTAATATTTAAAGAATAATAACCAATTGCAAAGAAAACCGTATAACAATTTTTTTATTTTGCAAAAAGTTTTATTTGTCATTATATCAACACCTAGTCCAGGCAATATCAATAATTGTCGTTCCTGTTTTGGTGATGAGTTATTTAATGGTTTCAGGATTTTGAAGATCTTATGAAGTCTATGAAGGATTGGCCGATGTACTAACAGCAAACAGGTGGACTCGTGTAAAATAGAAGTGTTATAAGGCTAAAACTCTCCCCATATAAATAATTTTCTTTATAAATATATATATATATATATATATATATATATATATATATAAAGATACCTTTATTTATTGTAATTGAATTTTAAAAATAATAAGGCTAGTTTTTAAATTCTTCCTTTTCAAATATCTCATGTAATATTATACTCAAAAATATGATGATATAATGAAAATTAAGAACTTTTGGTCCCCTTAATATTTGTACACATGTTATTTAATTAAACATTTTAAGTATATAATTTCTTCAGTTTTCGTTATTTTAGGCATTGATAAAAGACATTTTCCTTTGTAACACTTCTCTTTTACATTAGCAGAAAGCAATAACAGCCAAATAAAGGTTACTCTCTTTTTTTGTTTGCTGCTAAAATAATTACTTACCCTTTGTAAACCTTTAATAATTCCGCCCTATTCCACTCTGTATGCTGGTAGTACTCACTATTAGGCGAATAGTTTATGTTCAGTAGTCTTTATGTACTTAAGATCGCTTTTAATTTATAAAAATGTAGTATATAGGCGTACAATAGCTGTTTTTTTTTAAGTATTCAATTTAGTTAAACATTTTGTAATGAATATCTGTGGTTAACAAAATGTCTTAAATATGTATTTAAGTAATACTAGGTTTAGTCTCCTAATTTTTGTATCCACCACTCTGGAATTATATATGTCTAGTTGTTTTACTAAAAATTTAAAAACTGAACTTAGTTTGTGGGGTTGGGGATAACTTTAAATTAATTACCTTAAGGTTATTTATTTATATGTATTGAGTTTTACAATAAAGGTGACATTGGTAGAAAAAACAACAAACATAAGAAAAGAACAAAACGAATAACACAAAAGTAAAAGTTAAAAAAAAAAGTTAAAAAATAACAAACAAAATTGAAATACAAAATGTATATACATGAAAAATATAACAAAATACAAATATATATAAAAAAACACACAACACAAAAATAGAAAACAGCAAAGAACAACAAAATATAAAAATAGAAAACAACAAAGATCAACAAAATACATAAATATAAAACAGCAAAGAACAACAAAATATAAAAATAGAAAACAACAAAGATCAACAAAATACATAAATAGAAAACATCAAAGCATAACAAAATACATTTGAAAACAGCAATGAACAACAAAATTCAAAAATAGAAAACAACAAAATATAAAACAGCAGTGAAGAACAAAATACAAAAATAGAAAACATCAAAGCATAACAAAACACAACATTAGAAAACAGCAATGAAGAACAAAATACAAAAATAGAAAACATCAAAGCATAACAAAATACAACGTTATAAAACAGTAAAGAAGAACAAAATACAAAAATAGAAAACAGCAAATTACAAAAATACAAAACAGCAATAAACAACAATATACAAAAATATAAAACAGCAAAGAATAACCAAATGAGAAGATAAAAAAAGTATTAAATTAAAAAAAAAAGGAGTTTCTGGTAAAGCTCTAGTTAAATTAGGCAAAGTTTAAGAGGAAATGAAATCAAACAAATTGCTTTACCCCAAGATCTGGTAGTACGATAATATGCATCTTCAAAACAAATATATATTTAGCAAATGGCCAACGTAGCAACACCACGCAAAATTCTAAAGGCCTATGAAGTACATATGTCCTGTAAAGCTAGAGATTTGAGACACTGCGGTTTTTGGGAATACAGGTAACAAGAAAAGAGAGACCTCTTCATGAACTAGCCAACCGAAAAATTTCTTTAGCATATATGTAGTTAATGTTTAGAAAGGAAGTAAATAGTACTGAATATATTTATATTGTTGTTTTTTAAGTATTAAGTACTACGCAAAAGAAAATTGTAGACTATATGAATGACTGAGAAATATATAAGATATATAAGTCAATTCAATAGTGAAAGTCTTGCGTTTGACTATAGAAAAATCAGTGAACCATAGTAAGTGACTTCATTGGCCTTTTTTAATAGCCTACTTACTAAACTTACCTTTTAAACTAAACTCGGGCATGTTATTATATACTTTATATTTTGTTTGTAGTTTATTTTTGAGACATAGAGACTTACAACACTATGTTCCACAGGCATTCATATATTGCTGAATATTATAGATAAACTACTACTGTTTTATAAAAATTATTGTTTCAATACTTGATTTCTTACAATAAATTGCATTCCTATTGTACGGATACCTTCAATTTTCTAGGGTACAAGCAACTCTGTACCTTTCTTGAAGCTCCAGTTCAGGAAAGAGACTTAGCAATATACCTTGTAGTTTTATTACTATTCAAAAAATATATTGTAATAATGGATACACGATTTAGTTGCAGGCAGGGCGAGGAGGTCCCCCAAGCGGGCCGCCACCAACTATCCCAGTCCCGAAACCAACAGTGCGTCCAGTTTCTAAGCCCGGAGTAGTTCAGAACCCTGCATCTCTCCATTCGAGCAATGACAGTGGCTTCAGCAATGACCCCCCACCTGCTCCTGAAGTCGATTATTCTGACGATGAAACCAACAGGTAAATATAAATACCTCAACGTAACAATTTGCTGTACAAAATAAACAGCTTTTCTAAGTAAACAGCCCGAAATTTATAGGTAGGAAGAATGAAAAAAAGTCCTTTCTTCTTAGAAAAATGTTTTTGGCCACTAAGAGTTATCAAAAGCTCCCTGCATCCATCTTCAGAGTTATACAACGAACAACACACACCAGGCTGTTATAATAACTTTATGGAAACAATACAACACATAAATAAATGTATATATATATCAAGTATATATATATATATATATATATATATATATATATATATATATAATCTAATAGATATTTTAATTTATATCAAGAAATAGTTGGGTCCAGCCACAATTTTTTAGTTGGCTAAAACTTGAAATAAATAAATAAATGTGTATGTGTGTGGGTGGGTGGGTGGGTACATGTGACGATGTATGTGTATGTATATATATATATATATATATATATATATATATATATATATACATGTTTGGGATGCCGGAAGTGGGAGTAATCAAATATAGGGATGAAGAAAAGTCTTTCTACAATGTAATTAGCCTAGCAGGAAAATAAAAACATATGATTATAGGCCCTAACCAATTGTTATATATCATTGTAGACAGTAAGCCAACAGTGTTAATGAAGTTGAGGCTTATAATCATAAGTTTTTAAACGGGGCTCAGGTTAGCAGTATGAGTTAAGGCGAAGGTCTTAATCTCATATGGCAAACCTAGAGTGGCGGATTCAATTCCCGCCTGGGCAATAGGAATTTATTTAGTGATGGACTCATTAAATAAAATCCTTAGTCTCACTCTGGCTTGAAAGGGTGGTAACCTGTAGATAACCCGTCCCAATTAGCCATAGTAGCATATGGTGGACGTAAATAAATAAATACACTTAGCATTGTAAATGCCCAGGATTGTGGACCACTTGTTCTAAATAATGAACAGTATTGGGAAGACCTGAAGACCTTTTTTTATGGGCACAAATATTACGTATTTTTAGCTTTTCATAGACTTCTCTTTTAGAAGCTTTCATAACTGCTATTTTATTGAAAGATTTTTCATCTCAGATACACATGCACATGTGTATGTGCACACACACACATACGTACATAACAAATTTTAATCTACAACTGGAAAGAAAAATTTCTTTATGTAAGTTGAAATATGAAATAGGACCTTAATATTTACACATTTATTGATTAGTATGTTACATTTTGACTATGTTATTATAGATGTCTGAGTTTGTTACTGCCTAAGGCTCTGAAAATGGAAGCAAAAGCTTTTGATAATGCTTAGTGTCCAATAAACTGTAGAGAAGGAGTAAGGCTTTATTCTAAATACCGGGTGCTGTTCACTTCCAACCCAAAAAGCGTTATTTTAATCTGAAATTTCTCCATTTGTCACTGCATGCTCTAGTTTGGAGAATATTAAATTGCTTATAACACCGTGTATAAATTACATTATTAGAAAAGTACATTTTTTAATATAATCACAGCATTTGATTTATAATAATCAATACCTTCATTGTTAAAAACATTTTGTAACCCTTTGGGAATGGTCAGTTCTAGGGACAGTCTTTTTTTGGTTTTCCAGTTTAGACTCAGCTCACAGAAAACTAAATGACAACTAATCAAAGGCTGGTCCAAACAGAATAATAATTTACTGAGTACTGAACATGGATCCCAAACAAACATTTAAAATAAAATACTAAATAACTAAGTAAATAACTCAATTTTGTGGACTTAAAATGAAAAAAGAGAAATGGAAGAAGCAGACTGAGAAAATTATGAGAAATATAACTAGAAATGTAAAAGATGTTTTGACAACACAACATTACAATATTGTTTAATTGCTATAATTATGTACATATTTATCATAAGTATGGAAAATGGCTATTTTGTTAATACTTCTGACTAATGGCTTCGTAGGAGAATTAATATGCGATGATGGTGAGGGTTGCATGAAGAATACCAATTTTAGAAGTAAGGAAATAGCAATGCTAAGGGTGATGGTAATTCGGTTATCGGCGGTGACACCAAGTGGTGAAATGGTTTTGGTTTATTGCACTAACCCGAAGGAACGTGAAGAAGAAAGGAGCATGTTGGTGGCGGGTCAATGATTCTGATTATTATAACTGACTGTTTTCTTGCTTGAGCAGAGGCGCAATAGTGAGGAGGAATGATGACACAATGAGGTCTTGGAGTGATGATGAATGGTTCGAGAAGTCTGCTTCGATGGTGCGGCAATCATCGAGTGCTGGACACCTGTCGACGTTGGGGCGCAACAACGAGATGGACCCACGGCTCCGGCAAGCCAGGCGCCAGCTCAAAGCTCTCGAAATGCCCTACGAGAAGAAGGTGAAGAGGACCAAGTCGCTCTGGAAGTTCAGGAATCGAGGTGATGAGCTGGTCGAAGGGATGGCCATGTGGAGACACAGGTCACTCATCGACATATCCAAGGAGGAGGCTGAGCAGAGGGCGAACCAGGAGAGGGCGGGGCAAGAGAGGGCGGGGCCAGAGAGGGCGGGGCTTAAGAAGGCAGGGGCAAGGGCTAGGAGGGCCCCTCCCCCACACAGCAACTCGGACGACTCACCAGACACTGACTCGTGCATAGTCGTCAATGACCATCACAAGAAAGCTGAAGAATCGTCTACCCTCCTCCCTAGAACTCGCCTCATTAGGAAAAAGGAAACTACAACCACTGTCGAGCTTCATCAAAGCAGAATCGGACCTGCACAGCCGTGGTATAATTCCTGGGATGAAATCAATGCGTAATGGTACATAAATCATATAGTGGTGATGGTAATTAACTATTGCTCAATAGATTGTAATCAGTCTAAAATGTGACACTTTATTTTTGTAAATGCCTCTCTACTCCTAGAATGAACTTTTAGGAGTATTTGAAGGTTTCATGACCATTTCCATATATATTCTTCTCAATAAATATTCTTTCAACTCTTTATTATATGACCATAAATGAAGTAAACAGTACGATGAAGAGTATAAATGCATAACCAAAATCGTCCATGGTCAGCAAAATTTTACTTTTGATATGTTGCAAGATATTTTCTACCATCAGATAGAAATTCTTAAGTGGCTTCTTTAGAATTCGCTGGTGTTAGCAATAAAAAAGATCCCCTCCTCTTACTCCATCTAAGAAAACTTCCTTTAGAAGTTACAAATTTCTATACTTTCTATATTTTAAATGCAATTCGCAACAGGAATTTCACTCAGTTAAATTGAGTAATTAAACTTTTTGAAAGAAGAAATAAAATATATGCAGTTTGCCAAGCTCATACTGAAATTAATTTGTATTTGTAATGGGTGGTTTGTGTTGAAAGTCTATTATAAATGTATACGGGTTAAATGCAATGCCACCTTATTATAATTGTTATTCTTCATTTTTTAAATGAATTATTAATGGCTCAAGTAAATAAGTCTGGTTTCACATTTAAACTCTTCAAATTCTGAAGAATTGAAAGAATCGAGAATTTGTCGAGGATCGACTAATGATCCAAATAAGTGGCATCAAAAAATACTATAATCCATTAGTTAATTTTGAAGCACTAGTTTAGTTTCTTTTTCTGTACTCTTGAATGTAATTTAAGTTGTATATAACATTTGTCTTATTTTTTCAGAGGCAATGTATTTGCTACAGTGAAGTTGAAGAAAACAAAAACTAATGACAGATCCGCTCCCATTATAATGTAAAAACAGTAAGAAAAACAAATATATAGAATGTCTTCCTTTCCCACAGTATATTTTAGAAAAAGATCGTTTTTATTTTTTTCTATCCCGAGAAATGAAAAATTTTGAAAATTTATTTCAGTATTTTAATTGTGGTCGACGTTATTTTATGCTTGAGCTAAAATGAATCACTGTTGAATTAAGGTATATATATTTTTTCTTAATATTGCATAATTTTCTATAAAATTGTGTATGTTATAACATGTATATATTTATATATAATAAATACCTGTTGATATGTAAATATTTTAAAGATATAATGTTTTTAGTCACTAATAATTAAATAAATTCAATATCATTTTTGTTTTTCAAAGCATTAATCACTTTTTCTAGAATTTTTTTTTAAAACTTTGAAGTAGTATTATTCATATAACTCTATCTTTAAATTTATCTAGTTGAAAGTTCGAAAAAAGTTCTTAAATTTTACAAAACATGATTATTTTTTAATGTTTAAATGAATATATTGCTCATATTGTAATGATAGTGGCAGGCCTATTGTGCAATGGTCATCTATAAATGTGTGTATATCCCGTATGAGTGGGCGAATGACTGCCTTGTAAATATTTTAATAAATAGGAATTATCACTAATTCTGAACAAATCCGTCCAAATATAGTTATTATCCGAGTTTGAATGTACTTATAGAGAGATGAAATTATTAATATTATTAAATATATATATTCAACAATTACAGATCATTTTGCCAAAGATATAAAGATGTTATTATTTTTTAATCATCAGTTTGTTTGATTTATTTTTATTTTTTATTTTTTTAGTAATAAAATACTTATATATATCTAGCTTACTATTACGACTAATACTGTTTTATGTATGAGCATTTATATTTTGCATATTATGTATTCATAAATATTTGTATTCTGGATTATTAACATTAAATTTTAGTTATTTGGTATGTTGCCTAGATATTCATTGTTATGGGGCATATTGTTAAATATTAAATTTATTATTTTTTTTGGTGCTATAAGAGTATTGTTAAAAGTGTTTTAAACCTTTATATACAACGTTCATCAAGCCCTAGAATCAAATTAATGTGTGCACTAAAATCAATGTAAGGTGTTTAGTTAATGTATAACAGAAGACTAAGCATTCAAAAAATATAACAAGTCATGAGAATTATTCTGGGGCTAACAGGTTAAAATTTCAAGCTTATATTAATGCTTATAAAATGTCATGTTTTATTTTTTTAAATTTAGCCTATCGTTGTTACACTTAAAAATTACAAAATGTTTAATAGCACATTTACTGTATTTTAAATACAAATAGTACTGCTGATAACGTATCTCTCAGATTTTCCAACACATATTTCTACTTCTTTTTTTTTAAAATAAGCTCAATCAAGAAAGACTGGATATTGGATAAAAGGTCGAGTGAATAGGTATTTAATTATTTTCAGCAATATTTTATTTTAATGTATTATATACTGTTTATTTCCAGTTTTTTATCATTAGTTTATTTTCCATGGGGCACCTAGAAAAACCATTATGCCTAATGAATATTCTTCATAACCAACAAACATACTTGCCATCCTGTAAAATTGGACTTCATTATTAATTTTTTTTTATAAACAGGGTGTCTCACGAGATGCCCCTCCCCCAATTTTATTATTCCAAATCTAAAGTTAACTTCGATGTATAAAAATAAAATTTCCCTTTCCTATGTCCTTTTTTTCAAATGGTTTACCCTGTACAAATTAAAGGAAGCATTACTAACTGCAAAAAGTTTACGTTTCCAGATTTCAATGAAATTACCCGTTTTAAGTAATTTCAGCATTACATCTGTACATATCTCGCATAACTCCATAACGGCTAGTTTAAGAACGCTCAAATTTCATATTTGGGATTGGTGTAGTGTCTAGTTATCCACCTCCCCTTTTGATCAAAATCGACTCAGTGGGAGGGTAGGTTTAGAGAAGGACAAAAATAAAAAATTGCACATTTCTCTGCAAGTTTTAAAGATACAAAATCATTGTAAAGATCCTTTTTTTTTTTTATTTTCCATAAAAAGATCTCTAAACTATGTTCTATGACTTTTTTCAACCTGAATCATTGGAACAGAAGTATTATCGTATATCACTTTCAAATGAAATAAATTAAAATTAAAAACAGCCACAAATTTTGTTTATTTAATTCAATAGTAGTACAAGGAAGTGGTGCCCATATCAGAATTGTTTTTGTCCAAAAAGATTGAAACTTCAAATAGGTAAAAACGCATTTCCTGCTCTAAAATAAAATATTGTCTGAAAATAATCTATAAAAAGTATTCCAGGCTGAATGATTATATAAAAAAACTCACAAGTAATTTTTCCTCTTGCAATAGAATATTAAATATCGTGTGTTAAATAGAAATAAAAACGTTTTATCTGATTGCAGCTCATTTAATAATTTATTTTCGTTAATTTGTTTTGAGCTATTCATAAAAAGCACTACAACCCTTTGAAATATGTTACACTGCACTGTAGAATCATTATTAATAATATTTTTATTAATAATAAAATGAAAAAAAAGGAAAAAAAAAACAAAAACAATAGTGACCTTTTTCAGAGTTACCTTTGTATATTCTATGATACAATGGAGTATATCTTTTGGTAATATCGATTAGTTTAAAATTATTTTTATAATGTCGATATAGATGTTTATATCAAGATTGCAATTACGGAGTATGGACCATTATGGTAAGGCTTGTGGAAAACGATGCTGGTTTGTAGAAATGTTTTTTATTAGTCATAAATTTTATGTTTGAATATTTGTACCTTAAACGCCATATAACATTTTGGATTCTAAAATGAAATTTAAAAAAGATATAAATATATATACATAGCTGTTTAGGTCAGATAACTTTGTATCTGTAATTAGTAAATGCATGGTATTATAATTAATAAAATTATTATATTGAAATACAAATTTGGTGTAGGGATAGATATTGACATAAAATATATGTAGTAGGAAAAAAAAAACATGTTCAAAAAAAAACAAAATATGTTGTAATCAAATATATAAGTTGCTATATATTCAGCAAATAAATGTAATTAAACTCTATGTCTGTTAATTATTTATCACCCTTTTTCCCTTAGATATTAGCAGATTACCTTAAGGGAAATTATACAATTTGTCAACCTAGATGATGAAAATGAGTTCCGTTCAAAATTTTATATATATATATAAAATTCTATAGGTGAACTAATAGAAATACAAAAATTCAGACTTGGAAAACTGTGTACCAATAATCAGGCAGAAAAAATTGCAATCTTAAATAGTTTACTGTACATAGACGACAAACAACCTTCAACACACATCAACATTTACACTGATAGCCACAATTCTTTACAATCACTTCAAAATTATACAATTCATGACCCTTTGACAGAAAAAATCAGACAGTTACTTACAAGACTTAAACAAAATAATATACACATACACTTTTGCTGGATCAAAGGGCATTCGGGAATTTTGGGAAACGATCTCGCTGATTTATCTGCAAAATCAGCGTCAAAAGATACCAAAATTCCAGAATGCTACAACAAAATCACACTTAAAAACACAATTACTTACTGACACAATTAACACATGGCAACAGAAATGGAATACGACTATGAAAGGACAACATTTAAAGATATTTATTCCAGACATTAAAGAGTACTTAGGACAAAAATTAATATCAACAGACTTTTACTTGACACAATTATTAACTGGACACGGAACAACAAATTCTTATTTTAATCGTTTTGGCCTAACAGATCAACCAAACTGTTACTGCGACTTAACTACTGAACAGACATACAGACACTTGCTCTATGACTGCAGACTACTAACGGACCAAAGAGAAGACTTTAAATCCCAATTAAAATGCCGACAAGAAAATTGGCCTGTTGAGGAAAAACTATTATTTTATAAACATAATAAACCATTAAAACAGTTTGCTGAAGAAATGTATGACTTCTGAATTATTTGAAACTGAAATACAGTTAAATTAATTAATTATTCAGCATTGAATCCAAAATTTGTTTTAGTTTTTCTTTTCTTTTCTTTTTTTTTCTTTTTCTTTGTTGTAAATAATTTTATTGTACAAATATTTTATGTTATTATAGTTTTAAAAAAAAATGTTATGTATCAAGCACACGTTATGTACTAATTATTGTACGGGACGTGTGGCTAATAAACTCCCTTCCTGTAGGCTTACTTCAGGAAGGAAATAAATAAAATAATAATAATATATATATAATGTGTCTGTTAAAGCTCTAGCGGTCATAATTTTTGTTTGATCATTATCTAGCACGATATTTAATAGTTCTATGTAAAAAGAAAGAAAGAAGTTCATTAATGGCTGAAATCAGACCAGTGGGAGGGGGGGGGTTAGAGGGGAGGATTTTAAAAATATCTCCCTTCTTATACTTCGGATCGAAATATTGAATAGAACCAATCTTATTGCATTTAAAATGTACTATAAATATTTTTAAATACATCTATGCTCTAATAATGAATATAAACCGAGATATTTGCATTTTCAGTTTTCAGCTCTCAGCAATTCCCCACTTATACTCATGTTACATAAACAATACTCTGTTATACAATAAACCACATTATTCTAAGCTTAAATAACAAATATTGTTTTCAAGACTTCATTATACGAGTTACATGCAAATAATATCCGGTGACCCCCCTCCCCCCCACCGCCATAACTACTAAAATTTGATTGATTGAGATACAAATTATTCTGATTCATTATAAATTACAGTAAGTGATATACTAAATAGTTTTCAATAAAATTAATATATTGTTACGTTTTATTACAAAACCAGTAAAAAACGTTGTTAATAAGAGTTCTCTTGGATTGCAAAATTAAACACACACAAGTTTCACAGTTTATCACTGCACAATTTATTTCAGCACAATACTCTTGGTTAACTATTACTACTCACAGTATTACACTGATAGTGTCACTGTTCTTCGGATTTCACAGTCCAATAATTCACTCGCGGTCACTGAACTTCACATAAAACGACGGCACTGCACTGTCTTAAACACGGCACTAAACTTTTCCTTACAGACACGGCACAACACTTCACCGCACTGCACTAAGTACTGTAGCGCTGAACATCCCTCGAAGACTGAACTGAGGGTACTGTGAGAATCCCTTATATATTCCTGTAGAAAGGCCAGGCCAAGGAAAGTTCCAGAACTTCCTGGAAGGTCCTTAATTAGATTCGCTCATTCCACAAGTCTTTGTTCCTCCTCTCAAGCGGCTCTCTCTCTGTGTATTCGCCCACTCATCCGATTCTCGCAACAATATTATATTCTGATATATTTCAGTAATTGTTTTTCTTTCTGGTGAGAGGCTAGCAGACCCATTTGTTTACATTTCAGACGCTTCCTGTTGCGAGGGGAAAGATTTCTTATTACTATTTATATTTGTTCACTTAATATTCACGGTTGTGTTGTGTTACCAGTATGTAGATTTATCTATAGTTAAACTTCACAAGGGAAACCTGCTTAGTTTACGCAGCCCCTGCGAGAAAGACTTTTTCTTCTTTTTTTCTGAAATACTTTCATTGGCTCAATAAGGATAAGGTATTTATTTTATCAGTTTATATAATCCATTGGTCGGCCAAATACCATCCTATCAATCTGAATTAATTTCTCTTATAACTTGTCTAATAAAGTAAATAGGAAATAGGTAATTGAAATTAAAAGAAAATAAATAAAAAATAGTTTATTAAAACAAATTTAATGTCACACATTTTGAATTCGAATGGTAGAGGCAAGTCTAAGACTTGCATTATCACAAGTTATGTACAAAGACATTTTAAAAATATTAAGAAAAAAAAAAAACAAATTTTTAATAAGAGCTCTATGAACACGAAAAAAAAGAAAAAGAAAAGGCAAACATTCTTAAAAATACAAGGCCCTGGCGGGTTTTGCATTGAGAAACTCAGCTAACAGTTCTATAAATACAGATATCAAAATTAAAAAAAAAAAAAAAACACTTATTGCTAATTGTAATAACAGTAATAAATTATATAAATTGGGTACTCAAATTAGTTTGTAGCATTGTCTCATAGATGGCACTACTAGTAGGGTTTTCCAATTAATCCTTCCGTATATGATTACTAATACTATGTCATTCAGTTGAAGCATAAATAACTCAAATATTAGTTGATGACACCAGAACACTAATTATTTGCCTGTTACTCACATGATAAAGGCCCAATAAAATTAATATTTGGCATTTAAGCTTGAAATAACGTGTTTCATGATATATTGGCTTTTTGTTGACCTTTAACTACTACCATCGATCAAAAATGACCCGAGCATAAAATAAAAATAAAGGTTTGCCCGGTTTGTGGCTAAACAGCGCCAGCAGCTACCATATATTCTCCCCTTACTTAGCTGTTACAGTTAACCTCTTCGTCTTGTTTCTGCCATTACCTGTGTCTGTCTAATTAACATTTTGGGGGCAATTTTGACCTGTGGTAGTAATTAAGTTACTAAAACTTTGTTTAAAGCACTCATAGTGATATGGCTAATGAGGGTTTTATTGTGGATGGCAGACATTATAAGGATTGGTTGGCATATATGAACGAAGATGATGGAAATCAGAATCCTGTGTCTGATGATAATGAGGATCTAATGAGTAATTACAGTGACAATCAGTCCATTCGATCTGATCATGATACAGATTCACAAAAAAAAAGTCCGTCACGCAGGGGCTGCGTGAACTAAGCAGATTTCCCACGTGATGTTATACAATAGAGAAATCTGCCTAATAACAACTGTAGTAGTAAGAAACCTCTAAACCTATTCACGAGGGACGAATAGTTACGAAAACGGCCGCCAGAGCTCACGGCGGAAAGTCCGAACATAGACTGCTGCTGAGCACACGCAGAATACAAATGCAAATATCTCAGTTAATATTGAAGATAGAGAATAAATGTATAGAACAATATTTATAGTAAAATTAATTTGCAATAAGATTGATTCTGTAATCTTTTTCGATCCGACTATAGTAACGGAGATATTTCGAATTTTCGAAAATCCTCCCCTCTAAACCCCCCTGCCACTGGTCCGATTTTAGCCGTTAACGAACTTGATCTTACTTTTTACATAAAACAACTAAATATCGAGTTTGGTAACGATCAAACAAAAATTGCGACCGCTAGAGTGGTAACAGACAAATATATATATATATATATATACAGTTTTGAACGGACCTCATTTTTGTCATCTACTAGGTAGGATCAATGGACGTTTGAGAAAAATCTCGAAAATTCCGTCATGAGTACAACCTCAATAGCCGATTTCCCTTAGGGGAAATCTGCTAACAGCTAAATGAGGATGAATTGAGCAAAAACTCTGACCAGAAACATTCAACAATATGCTATAAATATAATAACACAGGTTGCAAGAATCACTCCGAATCTAAATGTCTCTTCCGGAACTGTAGAGATAAAATTTTAATTTATTTGTTAGTGTAGCAGAGAACCCCTCACAGTTTCTTTATTATATATATATATATATATATATATTTCTTTATTATATTTAAGATATTGAACTACTTTCTGTTTCAGAATGAGCAGAACACGCTTAAATATGGTAAGAAGAAGGATAGCCCTCTTAAAATTCATTTTTACTTATTGATTTTTATACTATTTGAAGATTTTTTTTTTCTAATTCAAATATGTTTTTTTGGAAAGTGTAAAAACAAGTTATTTTTATTGTATTTGTATTTCAAAATGTGTCATGTTTGTTATGTATTCCATTGAAAATTATATTAAAAAAATTTACACTTTTTCTGTGTGGGTCATAAGACACACAGGGTAGTATTTATGTAACTTTAGGTACAACATGGTAGTAGTTGAAGATTAACATGCGATCACTTATAGTGGGGCTTTACTCGAGTCAGAAAATAAATAAATATCTCGGTTAATATTTGAGATAGAAAAAAATTGTATATAACAACATTTATAGGACATTATATTTGCAACAAGATTGGTCTATACAATTTTCCAATAACAAAGATATTTTGAATCCTCCTACCTCTAAGCCCCCGTCCCTCCCACTAGTCCAATTTCAGCCATTAAGGAACTTCATCTTTAGTTTTATATAAAATACTTAAATATCCAATTCAAACAAAACTTGTAACAGCTAGCTCAGGGATGAGCAACCTCTTTAATCAACGGGACAATTCAAATTTTAAGGCAGGACTCAAGAATAAAAAAATATAAAATTTTTAAAAAAGTAAAGATTTCATATACAAATTTTAATGCAAAATAAAAACACACAAGAAAAGAACAGAAAAACGAATTTACTCCAAATTTGGCACTGTTTATTTCAATACAAGCTAATGAATATATATATGTATATATATATATATATATATATATATATATATATATACATACAGAGGAGAAAGTCGATAAAATACATTCAATTTTAGAAATGATTGGCAGGGCACATAAGCATGTTTAAAGCACCAGTGAGCCGTGTGTTGCTCACCCCTGAGCTAGAGTTTTAACAGATAAATATATACACTCAACCGCAAAAAAAACCGGACACTTAGATTTAGTCTTATAATTTTGTTAAATACTTAATATATATGTATATTAATCTTTTTAATTAAAATAATTGGTTAATCTATAGGTTATTTAAACAAAATCTGCCAAAAGTGAATAATTTTTATTGATTATTTACACAAAAATACAAAATAAAGAAAAAGATAAATTAACACATTTAAAAAAAAAAAATTATTCTTCATTTTTATTACAGTGAATGGTAGACTTCGCTACCCCAAGCGTTTCGGCAATGTAACGTAAGCTCCGGCCTTCCATCTAAGTTTGAAAGACCCATTATTCTGGACCGAAATAAAAATAAAACATTAATTAAAGAAAATGCTTGGTTAATAATTAAAGATGTTTAAATGTGCGAAAAACTACTTACAGTTTAGAATAGATCAACTTCACGACAAATAAATCTAATCTGAGTTTTATCTAATTGTTTACTAATCCTGAAGGGATTAGTTCAATGGACTTAGACTCTAAATTCTCTGTAATAACTAGAATACCCACATAAAGAAAATTGCTGAAAATTAGCTTTTAATACGACAAAAATGAAGTGTCCGGTTTTTTTTTGGTTGAGTGTATAATCAAATAAACAAATAACAATAATATATTTGAATAAATATCTACTCTTTATTCATAAACCTCGGTATTTATTTATTAAAAAAATATATACATCTGAGGTTAGCAAGTGGGAAATAGATGGTGATTTATGATATTATTGGTGTTTAATCATTGATTGTATTGTTAGCTGTAGGCTATAGAGTGCTAGTAGAGGATTGTTGGCTGTCAGCTAATATACTTAACCGCATAAAAAACCGGACACTTCATATTTGTCGTATTAAAAGCTAACTTTCAGCAATGTGTTTCTTTACGTGGGTATTCTAGTTATTACAGAGAATGTAGGCTCTAAGACCATTGAACTAATTCCTTCAGGATTAGTAAACAATTAGATAATACTCAGATTAGATTTATTTGTCGTGAAGTTGATCTATAACTGTAAGTAGTTTTTCGCACATTTAAACATCTTTAATTATTAACCAAGCATTTTCTTTAATTAATGTTTTATTTTTATTTTGGTCCAGAATAATGGGTCTTTCAAACTTAGATGGAAGGCCGGAGCTTACGTTACATTGCCGAAACGCTTGGAGTAGCGAAGTCTACCATTCACTGTAATAAAAATGAAAAATAATTTTTTTTTTTTAAATGTGTTAATTTATCTTTTTCTTTATTTTGTATTTTTGTGTAAATAATCAATAAAAATTATTCACTTTTGGCAGATTTTGTTTAAATAACCTATAGATTAACCAATTATTTTAATTTAAAAGATTAATATACATATATATTAAGTAATTAACAAAATTATAAGACTAAATCGAAGTGTCCGGTTTTTTTATTTTTTTTTTTTTTTGCGGTTGAGTTTAGTTTATTAATTCTTCAAATACAGAATTTTATTAAGAGTGCTAACAGTTTGCGAGGGTGGAACTGTCTATTTCTTTCTTTGTAATGGTGCGTTTGTGTTGATTCAGTCTGTTTTTGGGATGTTGTTTAGTCTCTGCAATGTATATATAGTAGTATTACAGTTAGGTGTCAAACATGGGACTTTGTATATGACGTTGGTGGTTTGGTCAAGGGGAAGAGGCTCTTTGAGTTTGGTGTATATGGGATTTGGGTATAGTTTTTGCTTTGAGCCCGAAGTTGACGGATTTTTATTTTTTTGTTCTGTGATGTGTTTTTGGTAAGGTTGTGAGAGACGAGATAGTAATACGTTTTTTTGTCAATTTCATTTTTCTTTAATAATTTTGAAATTTGTTCGTTAAAATTTTTGTCTAAATTGGGTGTGATGTCTTTGTCAATGGATTTATAATTGCCTAATATAGTCTAGGATTTTATGATTGTTATATATGCATGAGCAAAGTTAGTAATGGCACATCACTAAATGAGGCTTATAGAACCTACCTGATAAGAGATTAGATATTATCAGATTATTAGATATTGACAAATTACCTCTTGGGAAGACTAAATTAAATTAAGGAGATTTTTATTATGTCGACTCATTAGTGAGTATAAAAGTGACTGAGAAGAATGATTGTATAAGGTTTGTTATAACTCTATCTGTCGAAGAGAATTATGATTTTCCTTAATGGTTGTGAGATAAAAAATTGTACCCTGTATGTTTTTAGCATTCTTAATGCCCAGGAGGGCGAAACGTCTGCGATTCTAAAATATGGAGAATAAATATAGCTGTTTGAGACCTTAACATCCTTTCTTTTGTCCTGAAGTACATTATTTATGTTTGAGGGAAGTTTGACTTTTGATATATTTTTATTAATGTGTTTTTATGGTGAGTTTTTGGTTAGTGTACCTATAATGTTTGTGAGCATTTTCAAATAAGAAATATACATCTAAGAGTCAATTTTTCCTTTTTAACAAATGAGTCTTTTGTTAATATGTTTTTCTCACATCAATATTAATATTAGTGATTTCCAACTCAAGCACATTGAACAGAAATGAAATCTTATGTTTAAAAAAGTCTTGTATAATCGAGACCTCATCAATAGGGTTACATTTAAGAAGGCTTGTGTACAAGTGTTTTGGGAGGATCTTGTTAGATTTACATTTTAGAAGGAAAAATTGCCTCGCCCCCGACTTAGCTTCTATCCTTCTCAATGACCTCCTAGACCATATAATTACCCTTTACGACATTTCCTTTATTTCCTTATATTTTGATGACCTTTTTCTAACGTTAAACCCCACCAAACTCCCCGACATACTTAAATCTTTCAACTCCTACCACCCACACCTCCAATTCACTCACAAAGTTGAGACTTACAACAGGCTTCCCTACCTTGACACTTTACTTATCAGACAACAGGATTCCACCATTACTACTGACTGGTACACCAAACTTACTTACTCAGGACATCTTTTAAATTTTCACTCAGCACACCAATACCACCAAACACAAAACACAGCAAAAAATCTTATGCACAGAGTCCTCCCTCATCATATTCCATCCCCAAGAGATTATTAAGTTATTGAAACTCCGCTCCAAAAACCAATATCCCCGTGCCTTAATAAACAGTCTCATCAAAAACTTCCAAAACAAATCCACAAAATGAGAACACACTTTATCTTCCATTTTTCGCTCCATAACTTACCAAAAACACATCACAGAACAAATAAATAAAACTATAAAAGAAACATTTCCATCGATCGACTTAGGGCTCAAAACAAAAAATAAACTCAAATCCCATACACGCCAAATTCACAGAGCCTCCTCCTCTTGACCAAAGCACCAACGTCATATACAAAGTCACATGCTCTACACCAAATGTAATGCTGTATACATTGGAGAGACTAAACAACTCCTCAAAAACAGAATGTACCAACAGAAACACACCATTAAAAAAGTCCGTCATGCAGGGGCTTCGTAAACTAAGCAGATTTCCCTAGTGAAGTTTAGTAATAGATATATATGCATGCTGCTAACACAACACCGTTAATAAATACAAACGGAAATAAGAAATGTTTCATCCAATTTCAATAGCCTGCCGACAGGAAGCGTTAGGTTAGAAATGTAAACAAACGGGTCCCGCTTCACACCGGAAAGAAAAACAATTACTGAAATATATCAGAATATAACACATTAATTTTATTGAGAACTATTTACTATATCTACTAGTGTAATTAATAATGAGTCAGAATAATTGTTATCTCAATCAATAAAATTTTAGTAGTCCAAATCTTAAAGATGGGGGGGGGGTCACCAGGACATATTTGCATGTATCTCGTATAATAAAGGTCTCTTGAATACAATTTTTGGTATTTAAACTTCCAATAATGCGATTTATTATGAAGCAGAGTATTGTTTACGTAACATGAGTAGAAGTGGCGGTTTGCTGAAAACTGAAAAATGCAAATATCTCGGTTAATATTCAAGATAGAGAATAAATGTATATAACAATATTTATAGTAAATTTAATTTGCAATAAGATTGATTCTGCACAATTTTTCGATCCGACGTATAGTAACGGAGATATTTCGAATTTTCGAAAATCCTCCCCTCTAAACCCCCCCTCCCACTGGTCCGATTTCAGCCGTTAACGAACTTGATCTTTCTTTGTCCAAAAAACGCTTAAATATGACGTTTGGTAAGGATTACACAAAAATTCCGACCGCTAGAGCGGTAACAGACAAATATATAGAAAGATAGATAAGATATATATATATATATATATATATATATACAGTTTAGAACGGACCTCATTTTAGTCATCTCCAGGGTAGGATCGATGGGCATTTCAAGAAAAATGTCGAAAATTCCGTCATGAGTACAATCTCAATAGCTGATTTCCCCTAAGGGAAATCTGCTAAAAGAAAGAAAAAGACAGTTCTGCCCTTGCAAACGGTTAGAACTCTTAATGAAATTCATTATTTGAAGAATTAAGAAACTATATATTAGACGATACCCAACAATCTTCAACAAACATGATATAACCAACGGCTAACAATACAACCAATGATTAAACCTTGCAAAACATGCCACCACAAACATACACACCTTTGATTTCAACAACACTTCCATACTTGATACACAAAAAAAAAAAACACCATAAAACCTCTCATTTGTGAAACCTTTCAGAGCCCAACAGTATGAATTACAAAACAGACAAACAAAAACTATATGCCACATATGCAGACATCTTTAAAATACTTGAGGTTCATTGAGCTTCCATCGTTTTGGTTTTGCCCAACCCCTTCCCATCCCCGCCTACCTCTGCCTTATCCTCATTCATCTCCCTGCTCCTCCTCTATATGAAATTGGCATGTACCATATCTAATATTCAATTTATTTATTTCTTTTTGATATAGTCTTTACATCCACCCCCCCTTTTTGGTCATAGTCACCTGTCACCTTCTATAAAAAACAATTTTTGTATATTTATAGCCATTGTACATATAACAGAAAATATCATGTTTTTTGTCACAAATTTGTTTATATCGTTTGTTTTTTTCATTGTTTAACTCTGAAGAAGGGAACTGATGGTGCCCAAAACTGTTAGCACTCTTAATAAAATTCATTATTTGAAGAATTAAGAAACTATATATTAGCCGACACCCAACAATCCTCTACTAGTATTGGTATTTAAATTATTTGAAGAAAAATTTGAAAATTGTATCATGAGTGTGACCTTAATAGCAGATTTCCCATAAGGGAAATTTGCTAAAACAAATGGGGGCTCAGCTTAGCCATGTGAGTTAAAGCGTTGCCTTTAATCTCACATGGTAATCCTAGAGTGGCGAGTTCGATTCTTGCCTGGGCAAAGGAAATTATTTAGTGACGAAATTCATTAAATAACATCCTAAGTCCCACCCTGGCTAGAAAAGGGTGGTAACCTGTAGATAACCCGTCCCAATTAGCCTGAGTTGCAAAAAGTGGACGTTAATAAATAATAATAATAATGCTAAAACAAATAAGTCAATTCTTGGAGTGCCTCTGAAGAAGAGACAAGATGGCTAATGATGGATAACACTTTGAATAATATGTTTTAAAATCAATTTTGTGAAATAAAACCTCAATTTTTGAAAAATTTGCTACAAATTAATTCAAATGCCCAATATATTTAAAAAAAATCAAATATCATTATATTTCTTCAAAAATATTAATAATAGAATAATACCAGAAATAAAAATAGTGAGTCTCTTCTAATCTTAAATGGCTAAAAATAATTTGGGCGGTAATATGAGCAACAGCACCAACATAACATCATAATGTTATATAAAGTAAAAAATGTTACATAACTAAATTAAGGAGAAAATAAAGATAAGCTCGTTAACTAAAATACACTCATCTTTGCACATATCAAAATTCAAATGGTAGAGGCAAGTCTAATTAAGACCGGCATAATCACAAGTTGCGTACAAAGACATTTTTCAAAAATATTAAAAGACAACAAATTTTTACTTAAAAGCTCTATAAACACAGGTACATACGTTTTTAAAAAAGAGAAGGCCAATGCTCTCGAAAACCAATGAAATCTTTTAATTCTAACTGATTCTTATGAAATAAAAATGGATTTTAGTTAAAAATTGTGAACAAATACATCAGTCTTCTTGAAATAGGTCTTCCATTGCTGCAACGCCATTCCTCTGGAAATATGAAACAAAAACATAACTAGATTATAAAAAATGTGTTTAAAATATTTGTATTAACCCAGTAGTGCCCAGATTTTTTTTTGGGTCAAAATTTTGAAAGTTTTGCCTCTGTTACGATCAATTGATATCAAAGATTATTATAAAAATTTATTGCATTCAGGAACCTTGGTATGCCCTGTGTCCATGAGGACACGCTAAGCTCTTACCTGAAAGGAGTAAGTTTTGTTAGGATACGGGTGAAAACAAACAAATTATTTTGTTATTATACTTATAATTGTCCATTTTGTCGGTTTATTTATCTAAAAAAAATTGTTTTGTTATAATATATAACATTTTATATTAAAAAAAAAAATTGAAATTCGATAAATCATGGATTGTCCAAAAAAAAAAATGAAATCTACTAAAACATCTTGAATTAAAAAAAAAAGAATTAAACTTCATTAACACACCATTATAACTATAAATTATTGCAGATTATATAATTATACATTATTTTAAAATAATTTTTCACTACTTTGTGTGGTAGTCCTCAAAACAATTTACACAAAGGTCTACGTTGCACTTGCCGCATTGTGTTGTAACAGCGGATGATTTTTTTTCAGCTTTGCATAATGTTCCAACACATCTCCGTTTTTTCTTGTCATGAATTCTTTGAATAAGATGATTGATTGTATCTAATCGTACTGCTCGTAAACCGGTTGATGGTCTTCCTGGAGTTTTTGGTTCATTTCTATATTTATAAAGATAAAATTGAACTAACTCCCGTCGGAAATCTAGTTGGGTTATGTTATTTCCATTTTGCCTTTTAATTTGCCAGGCATTACTGACGCTGGAGAATCCATGAAAACAGCGGCCAATACCATTTTCGATTTCTAATTGAAATTCTGTAAAGATTTATGTTTTGCCCCATTCTGTCAACTCCTCCCATTTTTTCATTATATTTTGGAAAAACCGCAGGGCATGGAACTTGCACGTTTTTTTTTAATTGTTGGGAATATCGCTTTACAGTAGTAGTTGGAAGTGCCCCATAAGTATTTGATGCAATTGAGACCACCGAATTTCATTCAACGTCCTTAGTGCTTAGCGTGTCCTCACGAACACGCTGTCTTATCAGGCTTATATTTCAACGGGGAAATCAAATATCGTAATTCTAATGATTACAACTGTTAAAACAGAGATTCTTTAACTAATATAGAAAACTATAAAAGAAAATAATAACTACAAGTACTGGAAAATTTACTTGCTCAATATCAACATCCATGGCGAAAAATTCGTGTTTATTTCTTTGAAGGCGAATATCATACTGAAATAGGAGGGGGGGAGGGAGTTATAGGAACAGGTCAAGGCATGTTCCTAGAATAATGGATAAAAGTTTCGTTGAATCCGTATTTACACTTCTCTCGGAATTGACTAATAAACAAACAAAAACATTACGTGTCCTGAGGGACACACCGGGCACTACTGGGTTAATACTCAAATTACACTATTAAGGCTAATTGGGATGAGTTAATCTACCATCCTTTTTTAGCAAGGGTGGTACTAAGGAGTAAGCCTGGTGAGTTGGTGACAAGAAAATCATTTTGTCCTTGTGGGATACTGAAGGCAAAAACAAGAAAGTACGAATAACATGTTAAATATTTGAGTTACAAAAGAAATGTATAGAACAACAATTGGTTCTATAAATTTTACGATCCGACTCATAATAACAAAAATATTTTGAATTTTTGAATTCCTCCCCCCTAAACCGCCGTTATTCCAGGTCCAACATCAACCAATGACTAATATGATCTTCAGTGTTGACTGAAACAGCTAGTTAATATTTTCAAAACAAGAACATAATTGATGACATCATCACACAACAAAGATGCATGTTTTTCGCAGAATAAAGGTCTTTTGAAAACAACATTTGGTAATCTAGCTTAGAATAAAGTGGTTCATGATATAACAGCTCATTGCTCATATGAAATGAGTAGGAGATGGGATTTACTGAAGGCTGAAAACAAAGAAAAATCTAAATATCTCGGTTAATATTCATGATAGAGAAAATTTGTGTATAACAACATTTATAGGCAATTACACTTGCAATAAAATTGATTCCATGCAATTTTTTGATCCAAAGCATGATAACAAAGATATTTTGAACTTTCAAAATTCCTCTCCAGTTCGATTTCAGCCATTAACGAACTTCATCTTTAGTTTTAAATGAAACACTTATATATCGAGTTTCGTAACGATTAAACAAAAATTGTGACTGCTAGAGCAGTAACAGACAAATATATATATATATATATATATATATATATATATATATATATATATATATATATATTGAACCTCATTTTCTTCGTATACTAGGTAGGTTATCACTGAAGACAATGAAAGTAGATTTGAAGTTGATAGAAGAATAGTACTTGCTAACAAGCCTTCAAAGGCAAAAGAAGCATTTTAACTAATAAGCATATAAGCATCGATACCAAAAACATTTATGGTATGACTTTTGTATGGAGTGGACTGCTTTACAGGAGTCAAAGTTGAACTCTCCACAAAAGGTGGAGAGTGGTATATGTTTTTTTGGCTATGTACAAAAGTCTATCATGCAGGGGCTAAGTAAACTAAGCAGATGTCCCTCGTGAAGTTTAATAATAGATAAATCTACATACTGGTAACACCACACCACTGGTAATATTAAGTGTATAAATATAAACGGTAATAAGAAATCTTTCCACTCCCAGCGGGAAGCGTCCAAAATGTAAAAAAACAGGTCTACTAACCTCTCACCGGGAAGAAAAACAATTACCGAATTATATCAGAATATAACATATTAATTTTATTGAAAACTATCTACTCTAGCTGGTGCTATAATTTATAATGAATCAGACAATTTTTTATCTCAATTACTAAAAATTTAGTAATCCAAGAACAAAAGAAGAGAGGGATCAACAGAACGTATTTGTTTGTATCTCGTATAATAAAGCTTTGTTGAAAACAATATTTGGTATTTAACATTGTAATGAAGTGGTTCATGATATAACAGCTTATTATTAATATGACACTAGTAGGAGTGGGGGTTTACTGAAAGCGGAAAACTATAAAATCCAAATATCTCGGTTAATACTCATTATATGGAAAATATGTATAGAACAATATTTATAGTAAATTTAATTTGCAATAAGATTGTTTCTATACAACTCCGATGTACAGTAACAGAGATATTTTGAATTTTCAAAATTCCTTTCCTCTAAACCCCCCCTCACTATCTTTCAATTTCAGCTATTAACAAATTTGATCTTTCTTAACTAAATATTGAGTTTGGTTACGATTAAACAATAATTGCGACCGCTAGAGCGATAACAGACAAATATATATATATATATATATATATATATATATATATATATACATAAACACACACACACGCACGCACGCACGCACGCACACACATATACTAGCTCAGATACCCGGCTTTGCCCGGGGAATACATTTGAGGCTGAAAGGTGATGGTATTTTTTTGGCAAGGCTTTGCTTTGCACAATATTTTGACATTTACCCGCCCCAGTGTTTAGGGTTAGTACCCGTTGTTGGCATTTGTTAATAATAAAATTAATTTTTTATGTAAGTTTTCACTGTCCTCCAAATTGTCATATTTCCCGTCTCCTGTGCATTATGCTTAGCTTTAGTTGTTAAGGACAAAATATTAATATAGATTTGAATTAATTATTCCAGCTGAGGTACCTCATAGTTCAAATAGGAATGAATTGTTGAGCATATCAATATTTCTACGCAAATTACTTGCTCCACACATTGTTCTGGAGAAATGTATAAAAAAAAAAAAAGTTAATCTAAATAGCAAAATAAACAACTTTTGTTATGTGCATGTTTGTCGAAAAACAAATAGAAAATGAAATATCACGAATTTTTATTTCAGTCCTCCCTTATAACCCCCACTCCCGTTCTAACCTAAACATTTTAATATAGCTTATAATCATGGAAGAATTAATGCTAATTGACATACCGAGTTTTGTTAAGTTCGGTTCAATCGTTATCACCCAATAAAATAGTTGACTCCCGCTTTTGTTTATAGTGTATTTCTCGTTTATACTTTGTTAAAAGACAAAAATGAAAATACTCTAAATAACAAAATAAACAACTTTTATTATGTTCATATTTGCCGAAAAACGAATAGAAAACGAAATACTCCTATTTTAAATTCAGGCCTCCCTTACAACCCCCACTCCTGCCCGTCCCTAGAAATGTTGGTATTGCTTATTATAATGAAAGTGTTAGTGCTAATACACATACCGAGATTTATTTATTTCGGTTGGATCTTTTGTCCCAAATAAAATTGTTCACTTCCGCTATAGGATTTAGCGTACATCTCGTTTAATATTCGGTATACGAAAAAAATGTATATAACAAAAGTTACTCTAAATAACAAAATTCAGTTCAGCCGTTTATGCGTGAAAAGGTAACAAACAAACAAACGAAAAGACACCAAAGAAACAAAATGCAGTTATGGTGCCTATGGCAAGTGAAACGAAAAGTTATCGTGAAATTTTGTGAAAAAAATCAATGTACAGACAGAGGGTACAATTTTATTTATATATCTATATATATATATATATATATATATATATATATATATATATATTTAATTTCTGGCTTCCCCAATAACCTCCACTCCTGTTCGTCTCAGAGGATATTAGTATAGCCTAAGTAGTTATATACTTACCAAGTTTCATAAAATTCGGTTCAGCCGTTTATGCGTGAAAAGGTAACAAACAAACAAACAAACAGACACCAAAGAAACAAAATGCAGTTATGGTGTCTGTAACATGTGAAACGAAAACTTATCGTGAAATTTCATGAAAAAAATCAATGTACAGACAGAGGTTACAATTTTATATATATATATATATATATATAGATAGATAGATAGATAGATAATCTATCTATTTGTCGGTTACCGCTCTATGGGTCGCAATTTTTGTTTGATTTTTATCAAACTCGATATTTAGCCGTTTTACGTAAAAAGAGAGATCAAGTTAATGGCTGAGGGAGGGGTGGTTTAGAGGGGGAGAATTTTGAAAATTCAAAATATGTCCGTTACTATAAGTTGGATCGAAAAAGTGTATAGAATGTATTTTATTGTAAATTAAATGTACTATAATTATTGTTATATACATTTATTCTCTATCTTGAATATTAACCAAAATATTTGCATTTTTCAGTTTTCAATCAACCCCCACTTCTACTCATGTTCCATAAACAATACTTTGTTATGTAATAAACCACATTACTTGAGATACCATAAATTGTTTTCAAGAGACCTTTATTATACAAGACAAATGCAAATAAGTTATCATGACCCCCCCCCCCATCTAAAGTTCTTGGGGTGGTTTGGGGTGGTTAGGGGGTGGTTAGGGGTGGTTATTTGATTATTTGAGATAAAATTTGATTCATTATAAATTACAGTACTAGATATAGTACATAGTTTTCAATAAAATTAATGTTATATTCTGATATGTTTCAGTTATAACTGAAAGCTGTTGGCAGACCTGTTTGTTTACATTTGAGATGCTTTCCACTGGAACGGGAAAGATTTCTTCTTTCCATTTGTATTTATTCACCAAATATTCACAGTGGTGTTGTGTTAGCAGTATGTAGGTTTAACTACTATTAAAATTCACGTAGGAAATTTGCTTAGTTACGTAGTCCCTGTGTGACAGACTTTATAAACATGAAGAAATATTAAAAAAAAAAAAAAAAATGAACAAATGAAATACTAACCCTAAGACTAGTATCCATGATGAATCTTGAAACAGCGTTTGAGGCAGAGCGGAGGATTGCCAGGGCAGTCGGGGCAGAACGTGCACACCTCCTTCTTGGCGACCTTCTTAAAGCACACTGCACATTCCTTCTGCTTCGGACCCTTTATGCAGTCAATGAAATCAGCAACGTGGATCCTCTCACCGTTAAATAAAAGAGCTACAAAATAAAAGTAAATTAACTTAGTGTTTGTAATGAATGATTTAACTTATGATAAAAGACCATATATTTTATATTTTGAGTAATGCCAACACAAAGCTCAGTTAGATTTAAATGAAGATTTTTTACCTGCAAATTAGATTTCTGTCCAATTTGGTGCCCTGGTGGATTTTAGCAGATTTCCCTTGAGGGAAATCAGCTATTGAGGTCATACTCATGACGCGATTTTTGAAATTTTTCTTCAAATGTTCATCAATCCTACCTAGTAGATGATGAAAATGAGGTCCGTTCAAAACTGAACATATATATATATATATATATATATATATATATATATATATATATATATATATTTGTTACCACTCTAGTGGTTGCAATTTTTGTTTGATCGTTACCAAACTCGATATTCACCTGCACCTTGATGCCTACCCAATGACTGCACAAAGTCTGATCTTAGAGAAGTTCTATAAATCAGCTAAGTTCTTTCATTGTAATTTAGTTTAAGTAGATATAATTGTCCCCTTTCTACACATACACATAGAATAGATAAAAGCCCATTCACGAAATATTTAATTTACTTAAGACTTTAACATTTAATCAAAATAGATCAAATGTAATAATGAACATAATTTTAAAAGGAGGTAATTGGCCAGAACCACCTCAGATTATATTTAATAAATATAATAAAGAACTTATAAAGTTTATCAAAAGTATAGATATGGATGTAACTAAAATACATTAGAATGTAAAGTTGATTGTGACGAATGGGAATTATAATTCAATATATTTACCTTACAAAGACTCGCAAATTAAACACTCGTTGAGTTTAACTTTATTGATTTTTTTTTTCATTTCATTTATTAATTTTATCTTACTTACTTTAATATTTTATTATTATTATTTTTTTTTTATATTATATTTGATTATATGGTTGATTAACGTGTATATATTGTAAAAACAAAATGTATTTAAACATAATCAAAAATTTAATATGCCATGTGGCAATGGAACATGTATTCAAATAAATAACTCCTTATAGGGTTGCTAGCAGGAGAAAAAAAATGTCTCCTTTATATCACTAAAAGGAGCCTATCTCATTTTCAATTTATATTTATATTTGGTGCATTTTTGATTATAAATAAAATTACATATACTTAAATTTAGAGTCAAGAGTCGATTGTTGGTGAAACCCTTCCTAAATTCTTTGTTAGTGATTTGGTTGTAGAAATTATCATCTTTTATAGCTTCCACACTATTGCCACAGCCATATCGCTACACGTTTTTCTAAGATACAGAAGGGCAGAAGACCCTTTTGTTATCTCTGTTAACAAAATTACCAGAGTCGTAGGTCTAAACCCTGTTGTGTGCATTGGATTAGATACTGTAAATAATTAGTTATATACTACATACTGGTCTGAAAATACTCTAGTGGTTGACACGTTTGTTTGATTGTTACGAAACTTGATAGTGTTGTGAAAATTAAGTACACGAAAAATTAAACAGGGTTAATCAGTTATTTAAGAAGTACGAAGGAGATAAAAGAGCCGCCCGATGAAGGACCCGAAATGTTTGATGGGGCCCGGAACTGTTCTAGGCAATGTGTCTAATCCCTTCTGGGCTCTCTGTTTGATGTTTGCTGACAACCTATAAAAGGGGTCCAGTCTGCCTCGAGTTAGTTTAGTTTGTTCTCAGCTCTCATTAAGTTATCAATTTCAGTTCAGTGCAGCTTTAGTGAACAGTGTGTTTTAGTTCCAGTGCGGTAAAGTGTTTCATGTGAAGAACAGTGTTGTGATGTGATTCTGTAAGTATAGTGCAGTGCTGTTATCTATGCGAAGATCAGTGCAGTGCCATATTTTTGTGAACTTCAGTGATTGTGAGTGAGTTATTGGACTGTGTATTAACAAGAACCGTGAAGCTATCAGTGCATACTGTGAGTAGGAGCTAAGAATAATAAACCAAGTGTGTAGTGCATTGTTAAATAAATTGTGCAGTGATAAAAACTCTGAAGCTTGTGTGTGTCTAATTTTGCAATCCAAAAGAACTCTAATAAACAACGTTTATTACTGATTTTGTAATAAACGCAATAATATTTAAGTGTTGTATGTAAAACTAAATATCAAATTTGTTAACAGTTGAAATCGGACCATGGAAAGTGGGGGAGGGGGATTAAAGAAGGGTAAAACAAAACTCTTTGAAATATCTCTGCTAATATAGATGGCAAAAAGTGATAGCTTACTAGGCCTTGTTGGTTCTTCCCAGTCAAATAGAGGCTCTTCCTTAAAAGTTACTTCCGTATCATTAATATTATCAGCGAATGGAGGATCCAGGAAGGTTTCAGGCACAGGTTCCTCTTTTATGGGAAATAAATCCACTTCTGGAAAATAAATGAATCAACATTAATGAAATTAATTTTGAAGTTCAATTTATTTTATTTCATTTGAATATACGTTCAAGGATATATAGCTAATTGAATCCCACATAGTAAGATATAAATAGGGGGTGGGGGGAGGGATGCATGCATGCACACACGAGTGTGTACAATTGTTGGATTCATACTGCCTTCATGTTTAGTCATCAGATGTTCACAGTTATCTAGTGGTTATATTATCTAGTTTGGTAGCATGTGCATGCTCCTATCTCAATTCTTACCTTTAGGTCCGGCCGGCCACCATTATTTCCCACCCCTAGAAGAAAATGTCCTAGATACTTTATAACAGAATTTTCCTTAAATTGGCATTATTAGTTATAGCCTTTTGGTGCTAGTGCTCAGTTAAACAGTAATAATGATGAAAAATCATTCAAATAATGGGAGTAAAAAGGATTCAATTAACTTTGCTAATATTACAAAAACTGGCAATTCTGTAATCATCTTTTCATTATACCTAAATGTAGCTATTTCTCAAATTGGCTAAAGCAACAAAAATTGGCAATGAGTAAAAACCCTATTAGTTTATCAATATAGTTAATAAACAGTGTGAAAATGAATAAAAAGAAACAAGGAAAGTAGCCGGAGGAGGAGACAATGCAGGCCTGCAGAGGTCTGGTCCCGGGAGATTACCAAGCCCCACTAGTCGGCTACTAAAGACTCAAGAGGTTCTAATTACCAATACCCACTAAACAACACTTACCATCGTATATATCCATAGGTTCACATTTAACAGAGACCAATTCGAGGTTTCTATTCGCTTCTTCATCCCTACCAGCACCTGCAAAATGACCATCAAATCAAATCATACAAGACACACGGGCAGAATGGAGTAAGTACTATATTTCAACAATCTACATATTCTATTAAGTCTTTCAAGATCAAAAACACGCATTCATTCTTGTTCCTATTGAGTAATTATATTATAAACCCTTGCAGTATAATAAAGCAAAAAATTAAAGATCATACTCAATAACACTTGAAATCATTTTAATAATTATTAAAAGAAGTACATCTAAATAATTATTACTATTTATGAATGTCCACTTTTAGCAGATTTCCCTTAATGGATTTTCCACGCGAAGGTTTACAATAGATAAATCCATACAGGTAACACTAACGTGAAAGCTAAGTGAATAAATACAAACGGTAATGAGAAATCTTTCAGACAATTTACAATACAAGTTAATAATCCCTACAACGGAAAGCGGCTGAATTGTAAACAAACAGGCCAGCCAACATCGTAACGCTGAATAGATAGATAGACCAGAAAGACAAACAATTAATGAAATATATCAGAATATAACTCATTAATTTTATATCAGATATGAATCAGAATCAGTTTTATCTTAATCACTCAAATTTTAGTAATCGAAGACCAAAAGAAGGGGGGGGGGGTGAGTCAACAGAACGTATTTGCATATATCTCACAAAATAAAAGGTCAATGAAAAAAAAAATTTGGTATTTAGCCTTGTAATGAAGTGGTTCATGATATAACAGCTTATTATTAATATAACACTAGTAGGAGTGGTGGTTTACTCAAAGCATAAAACTAAAAAATCCAAATATCTCGGTTAATACTCTTTAGCTTAATACAGAAAATATCTATAGAACAATAATTATAGTAAATTCAATTTGTAATAAGATTGTTTCTATACAATTTTTCGATCGATGTATAGGAAAGAGATATTTCCATTTTTCGAAAATCCTCCCCTCCCACCCCCTGGTCCGATATCAGCTGTTAACGAACTTGATCTTTCTTTTTACATGAAATGAATAAATATCGATGGTATTGATTAAACATTAATTGTGACCCCTAAAGCGGTAACAGCCAAATATATATATAAAATTGTAACCTCTGTCTGTACATTGATTTTTTTTGCGAATTTTCACGATAACTTTTCGTTTCACATGTATAGACACCATAACTGCATTTTGTTTCTTTGGTGTCTGTTTGTTTGTTTATTTGTTTGTTTGTTACCTTTTCACGCATAAACGGCTGAACCGAATTTTATGAAACTAGGAATGTATATTACTACTAGCCCAACTTAGACTTTAGGCTATATCAATATTCTCTAAGTCGAACAGGAGTGGGGGTTATAAGGGAGGCCTGAAATTAAAAATGGCGATATTTCGTTTCCTATTGATTTTTCAGCAAATATGCGCATAACAAAAGTTGTTTATTTTGTAATTTAGAGTAACGTTTGTTATATGCACTTTTACCGTATACGGAAGTATAAATGAGTTATACGCTAAAAACTATAGCAGGGAGTCCACAATTTTATTTGGCACAAAAGACTCAACCAAACTAAACCAAACTCGCTATGTGAATTAATACTATCGATTTCCTTATAATAAGCCATAGTAACATTTCTAGGGACGGGCAGGAGTGGGGGTTATAAGGGAGGCTTTTATAAGGAGTGATATTTCGTTTCCCTTTGCATTTTCGGCAAATATGCACATAACAAAGGTGGTTTATTTTGTTATTTAGAGAAACCTTTTTTTTATATACACTATCATCGTATACCAAAGTATAAAGGCGTTATACGCTAAAAATTATAGCAGGAGACAATTTTATTTGGCACAAAAGACTCAACCGAACTAAATAAAACACTCAGTATATTTATTAGCACTAACGCCTTCCTTATAATAAGCCATACTAACATTTCTAGGGACGGGCAGGAGTGGGGGTTATAAGGGAGGCCTGAAAGTAATAATAATGATTTCCTATTGGGGTTTCGGCAAATATGCACATTACAAAAGTTGTTTATTTTGTTATTTAGAGAAATTTGCTCAACTCTTCTTTTCAATATGAACTACCAGGTACCTCACCTGAAAAAATTAATTCAAATGTATGCCAATATTTTCTCCTTAATAATTCAAATCTTTGCATAATGCACAGGAGGCGGGAAATATGACAATATGCAGGACAGTGAAGTCTTACATAAAAAAATAATTTTATTATTAACAAATGCCAACAACGGGCGTTAACCCTAAACACTGGAACGGGTAAATGTCAAAATATTGTGCAAAGTAAAGCCTTGCCAAAAATATACCATCACCATTCAGCCTCAAATGAATTCCCGAGCGAAGCCGGGTATCTGAGCTAGTATATATATATATATATATATATATATAAAATTGTAACCTCTGTCTGTACATTGATTTTTTTTCGCGAAATTTCACGATATCTTTTCGTTTTACATGTCATAGACACCATAACTGCATTTTGTTTCTTTGGTGTCTGTCTGTTTGTTTGTTTGTTACCTTTTCACGCATAAACGGCTGAACCGAATTTTATGAAACTTGGTATGTATATTACTACTAACCCAACTTAGACTTTAGGCTATATTAATATCCGCTGAGACGAACAGGAGTGGGGGTTATAAGGGAAGCCAGAAATTAAAAATAGCGATATTTCGTTTCCTATTGGTTTTTCGGGAAATATGAACATAACAAAAGTTGTTTATTTTGTTATTTAAAGTAACTTTTGTTATATACACTTTTTTCGTATACCGAAGTTTAAACGCGATATACGCTAAAACCTATAGCGGAAGTGAAGAATTTTATTTGGGACAAAAGACCCAACCGAAATAAATAAAACTCGGTATGTGTATTAGCACTAACGCTTTCATTATAACAAGCCATGCCAACATTTCTAGGGACGGGCAGGAGTGGGGGTTGTAGGGGAGGCCAGAATTTAAAAATAGCGGTATTTCGTTTTCTATTTGTTTTCCGGCAAATATGCACATGACAAAAGTTGTTTATTTTGTTATTTAGAGTAACTTTAGTCATATTCATTTTTGTCTTTTAACAGAGTATAAATGAGATATACACTATAAACTAAAGCGGGAGTCAACTATTTCATTGGGCACTAACGATTAAACCGAACTTAAAAAAACTCGGTATGTCAATTAGCATTAATTCTTCCATGATTATAAGTTATATTAAAATTTTTAGGTTAGAACGGGAGTGGGGGTTATAAGGGAGGCCTGAAATAAAAATTCGCGATATTTCATTGTCTATTTGTTTTTGGACAAACATGCACATAACAAAAGTTGTTTACTTTGTTATTTAGATTAACTTTTGTTTTATACATTTCTCCAGGAACAATGTGTGGAGCAAGAAATTTGCGTAGAAATATTAATATGCTCAACAATTCATTCCTATTTGAACTATGAGGTACCTCACCTGGAAACATTAATTCAAATCTATGTTAATGTTTTGTCCTTAATAACTGAAATCTATGCATAATGCACAGGAGACGGGAAATATGGCAATTTGGAGGAGAGTGAAGACATACATAAAAAATTAATTTTATTATTAACAAATGCCAACAACTGGTATTAACCCTAAACACTGGGACGGGGAAATGTCAAAATATTGTGGAAAGTAAGCCTTGCCAAAAAAATACCATCACCATTCAGCCACAAATAAATTCCCGGGCGAAGCCGGGTATCTGAGCTAGTATATGTATATATATATATATATATATATATATATATATATATATATATATCTATATATATCTAGAGAGAGCGAGAGAGAGAGAGAGAGAGTTTTGAACGGACCTCATTTTCGTCATCTCCTGGGTAGGATCGATGGACATTTGAATAAAAATCTAAAATCATGTCATGAATACGACCTCAATAGCTGATTTCCCTTAAGGGAAACCTGCTAAAGCATCCTACAGACATGAAGGCCTTTAATTTATTTTAAAACAAAGAATGTGTTTTAATAGATTTAATACATTCGGGCATAGTGTTGAAGAGCTTTACTCCTGAAAATGATACGCTTTTCTCAAAGTATTTATGTTTGTGGTTTGAAGCATTTTTTGTACTTTGATTTATGACTAGTCATTATTCTATTTATGTAAAAAACCTTTATGTTTTGTTTCACAAACAATATTATTTGGTACATATATATTGAGGGAACAGGCATTATTTGTGACTCCTAAAAGAGTGGATGACAGGAGTCTCTAAGCTACCTAGTGTATATAAACCTTATCATTTTCATACATTTTTGACACTTTTAAATATTAAAATATGATTCTTTGATCAAAAAGTTCGTAGCGATTTGCACCATGTATTTGCATTTATCTCAAAAATTAACATCAAATAAAATGCTTCATGATATAACAACTTACTATTGACATGACATGAGTAGGAGTGGAAGGTCTATTGAAGGCCGAAAACCAAAAAAAGCAAATATCTCCTCGGTTAATAACCAAGAGAATGAAAATATGTACGTAGCAACGTTTTCGAAATTCCTCTCCCCTGGTCCATTTTCAGCCGTTAACTAACTCGATCTTTATTATTACATAAAATGTTTAAATAACCAGTTTGGTAATGATCAAACAAAAATTACAACCGCTAGAGCATTAACAGACAAATATATATATACTAGCTAAGGTACCCGGCTTTGCCCGGGAATTCATTTGAGACTGAATGATGATGGTATTTTTTTGGTAAGCCTATAGTTTGCACAGTATTTTGACATTTCCCCGTCCCAGTGTTTAGGGTCCATACTCGTCGTTGCTGTGTGCATAGTATTTTTTTGGGCAAGGCTTCAATGTTTACTACACTTCCCGTCTGGGCGTATTGTTTTCCCGTGAGGGTCAGGCAGGCGACTTATAAATGAGAAATTTTACTGTTGAAGAATAAATAAAAATGTGTTCCTAATCTATCCCTTTCCACTTTTTAAGTCTCCTTTTTGAATACTTAAAATCATAGTCATGGATTGCATTTATTACAATTAAATATATAATGAAACTTATTTCCTGTCAAATACCAATCCGATCACATGTAGTTTAAGCATAGTTTTGTACATTAGATTATATTCGTAATAGCATAATAGCAGAGCTCAGTGGAAATCACTTCCAGGAATGGCAGCGTTTCACTGGAAATAAGATAACTCAATTAACTGTTTAGGCTCCTGTCATCTTCCGGTCCAGCATGAGTGCTAAACACCATGTTTATCTTAAATTATTGATTCAGAGTATTATTTTAATAATTTATCTACCTGACAGAATTAAATAATAGTATTACCCTAAAAATAATTTCATTTATATATTTATAAGAGATAGGTGAGGGGAAGAGATTGTAGCCCTCCCAGCAAAATAAGTAATACTTTAAGTCATATTAAGTTTAACCGGATATTGTCTTTTTTCATAATGGCATTACCATTAACGTCAAATTGTTATGATGGTACATATTTGTTTCAATAACATCAAAATATCGGAAATAAGATATATATTAGCAGAACCAAAGAGTTTGCTTCCCTACAACTTCCGCTATCGCTCCTTGTGCCAATTCAGCATGACTTTGTTTAAATAATACATTATACAAATTAAATAACGGAAATGCTCTTATGGTTTACATTTCTATTGGAAATAAATAACAATGTTATTTTCTAGGAAAAATAAATAAATGAGAAGGAGGCGACGGAGATATATAACCTCACTAATCCGATCATATTTAGAGTTATCATATGTGACTAACACAAAATCATTTTTCATAATATGCATTCATTAAAAACGCTTAAATAAAAACTAATAAAATGAATGACTCCGACTATTGTTTTAGCGTATATCCCGTGTTTACACCATTTTACAAAAAGTCCGTCACGCAGGGGCTGCGTAAACTAAGCAGATTTCCCACGTGATGTTTAGTAATAGATAAATATACATACTGCTAACACAACAACATCGTGAATAAATACATATGGAAATAAGAAATGTTTCATCCAATTTCAATAACCTGCCGACAGGAAGCGTTAGGTTAGAAATGTAAACAAACGGGGGCCGACCCGTTAGTTTACATTTCTAACCTAACCTCTGCCTCACACCGGAAAGAAAAACAATTACTGAAATATATCTGAATATAACGCATTCATTATATTGAGAAATATTTACTATATCTAGTACTGTAATTAATAATGAGTCTGAATAATTGTTATCTCAATCAATAAAATTTTAGTAGTCCAAAACTTTAAGATGGGGGGGGGGGGGTTTCAGCAGGGCATATTTGCATGTATCTCGTATAATAAAGGTCTCTTGAATACAATTTTTGGTTTTTAAACTTCGAATAATGTGATTTATTATGTAGCAGAGTATTGTTTACGTAACATGAGTAGAAGTGGCGGTTTGCTGAAAACTGAAAAATGCAAATATCTCGGTTAATATTCAAAATAGAGAATAAACGTATATAACAATATTTATAGTAAATTTAATTTGCAATAAGATTGGTTATATACAATTTTTCGATCCGACCTATGGTAACGGAGATATTTCGAAATTTCAAAAATCCTCCCCTCTAAACCCCCCCTCCCCCTGGCCCGATTTCAGCGGTTAACGAACTTGATCTTTCTTTTTACATAAAACGACTAAATATCGAGTTTGGTAACGATTAAACAAAAATTGCGACCACTAGAGCGGTAACAGACAAATATATAGATAGATAGATAGATAGATAGATAGATATATATATATATATATATATATAGATATATATATACAGTTTTGAACGGACCTCATTTTCGTCATCTCCTGGGTAGGATCGATGGACATTTGAAGAAAAATTTCAAAAATCGCGTCATGAGTACAACCTCAATAGCTGATTTCCCTTAAGGGAAATCTGCTAAAAAAGTGAATACAACAAATGTTACTCAAAATAAACAACTATTGTTATGTGCATATTTATCGAAAAATCAATGCGAAACGAAATATCGCTATTTTTCATTTCAGGCCTCCCCTACAACACCCCCCCCCACTCCTGTTTGAACCTAAAAATTTTAATATAGCTTATAATCTTGGAAGAATTAATGATAATTCACATACCGAGTTTTTTTTTTTTTTTAAGTTCAGTTCAATCGTTAGTGCCCAACAAAATTATAGGCTCCCGCTCTAGTTTTAAGAGTATATCTCGTTTATACTTCATTATACGACGATAGTGTATATAATAAATGTTTCTCTAAATAACAAAATAAACAACTTTTGTTAAGTGCATATTTCCGGAAACCCCAATAGGAAACGAAATATCACTATTTTTAATTTCAGACCACCCTTATACTTCACTTACGCTATAGGTTTTAGCGTATATCTCCTATATAATTCGGTATACGAAAAAAGTGTATATAACAAAAGTTACTCTAAATAACAAAATAAACAACTTTTGTTATGTGCATATTTGTCAAAAAACCAATAGGAAACGAAATATCGCTTATTGTTAATTTCTGGCTTCCCTCATAACCCCCACTACTGCCTGTCCCTAGAAATGTTGGTATGGCTTATTATAAGGAAGGCGTTAATGCTAAAAACATACTGAGTGTTTTATTTAGTTGGGTTGAGTCTTTTGTGTCAAATAAAATTGTTGACTCCCGCTATACTTTTTAGTGTATAACGCCTTTATACTTCGGTATACGAAAAAAGTGTATATAACAAAAGTTACTCTAAATAACAAAATAAACAACTTTTGTTATGTTTGTATTTGCCGAAAAACCAATAGGGAAAGAAATATCGCTATTTTTAATTTATGGCTTCCCTTATAACTCCCACTCCTGCCCGTCCCTAGAAATGTTGGTACGGCTTATTATAATGGAGGCATTAGTGCTAATACGCATACCGAGTTTTATTTAGTTTGGTTGAGTCTTTTGTGTCAAATTAAACTGTTCACTTCCGCTATAGGTTTTAGCGTATATCTCGTTTATAAATCGGTATTCGAAAAAAAAAAAAAAAAAAAAAAGTGCATATAACAAAAGTTACTCTAAATAACAAAATAAACAACTTTTGTTATATTCATATTTGCCGAAAAACCAATAGGAAACGAAATATCGCTATGTTTAATTTCAGGCCCCCCTTATAACCCCCACTCCTGTTTATCTCAGAGAATTTTAATATAGCCTAAAGTCTAAGTTGGGTTAGTAGTAATATACATACCAAGTTTCAAAAAATTCGGTTCAGCCGTTTATGCGTGAAAAGGTAACAAACAAACAAACAAACAAACATACACGAAAGAAACAAAATGCAGTTATGGTGTCTATGACATGTGAAACGAAAAGTTATCGTGAAATTTCGCGAAAAAAATCAATGTACAGACAGAGGTTACAATTTTATATATATATATATATATGAAGAAGGATTGATGGACATTTGAAGAAATTTTTCAAAAATTGAGTCATGATTACGACCTCAATAGCTCAATAGCTGACTTCCCTTAAGGGAAATCTGCTGAATGCCCATGACAGTAAGATTACATGGAGGAGTAACACCATCAATTGTGATTTTTAATTTTATAATGAATGTATTATATAAGTATAAATGCTATTTAATGGAATGTAAAGAAATTAATTGACATAATAAGAGTAAATTTGTTATAGAAAACAAAAATATTTGACCTATCCTATTACCTTTTAACATTAAATGGATGGGGACTGAGGTTAGCCATGTGGGTAAAGGCATTCGTGTTAATCTCACTTGTTAAATCTAAAATGGCGAGTTTGATTCCTGCAGGGGCAATAGGAATTTATTATGTGACGAACTCATTAAATAAAATCCTTAGTGTCTACACCCTGATTAGGAAAGAGTAAGTTAATAATTAACATTAAATGGAAATAACTACACTTCATTTCGATTCCTAGGGATGAGGCAAATATCCTAGGGGGGGGGGGGATAAATCTACATACAGGTAACATAATAGCACCGTCAACATCAAGTGAATAAAAACAAACGATAATAAGAAACCTTTGGACGGGAAGCACCTGAAACATAAACAAACAGGTGTGCCAACTTCTCACAGGAAAGAAAAACAATTATGGAAATATATCAGAATATAACATATTAATTTTATTGAAAACTACTTACTATTTGTAGTACTGTAATTTATAATGGATCAGAATAATTGTTATCTCACTCAATCAAATTTTAGAAGTCCAAGAACTTAAGAAGAGGGGGATCGATGGACATTTGAAGAAATTTTTCGAAAATCGTGTCATGAGTACGAACTCAATAGCTGATTTCCCTTATGGGGAATTTTCTAAAAATGATAACGACCAACCGCTGAAGCAGATAGTTCGATTATCAACTACTATTGGCAATTCTCAGTGAGGAAAACTAAATGAGTACAACCATTTTTGAGGTGCTGGATGGTGAAGGAATTATTATCTCAGGTAAGAAAAAACGCCTCGTTCTACTATTCTATATGAGAATAGTGAAGGAACGAGGCGTTTTTTCTTACCTGAGAAAATGAGTACAAATTATTAATAAGAAACAATAAAATAAAATAGTACCAAGATTATGTATTTGAGGTGACTCCAATTTCTTTTTGGAAGGTCTCCCTCTCTTGGACGTCTTGGAGATTCTTTTCTTGGAGCCGAGCAAACCAATCGATTTTCCATTTGTAATAATGCTCTGAAATAATAAAACATAGCAAAGCTGACATTCCTATTCAGTAACAATATATATACTGTTTGATAAAACTGAAAAAGGCATGCATTTAAAAACACCAATGATCCAAATCTTGGCGAATGGCTAAACACCTGTACTGATTGTTATTCGACACAAGTATTATACTCACTGGATATAGGACTACTAAATCTTTCTCCATAGTTCAAAATACTAAATGACAAAAATTGCCCCTGCGACAGAACCAGTGAACAGACTGCAGAACAACTCATCTCTACACTTGCACACTGACTTCACAGTTACAAAACAAGCTGCAACAAAATTCCTCAACAACCATCGCAACCAAATTAGTAATTGTATTGTAGATTAAACTTGGCCTATAGTATTCATTATATTTTTCTTCACTTTTCCCTAAAATCAGTGGAAACTTTCCGAACTTCCTAATAATGTGGGGCCTGCGAGAATTTTTACTACGAAGAATTGAACTCTCATATAAACTTAAATTAGAAACAAACCTTGCTAGAGTTGCTCACCTTAATAGTTTGAGCATCTACGGGTTTAGTTCCACTCTTGTTGATAGCATTCATTAATATTTTGTCAGCTATTTCTTCAGCAATCGACTCGTTAGCTATCTCTTCATTATCCAACGACCTGTAAAATAATCAGACTTTACATGAATAATGGATAAATAAATTAAATTAACATGATTCACCTTCACAACACTGATTTGACAATACTTGTAAGCAAAGGCTCAGATGTTATAGGAAAAGTCCGTCATGCAGGCTTCGATGGGAACTTGAAGAAAAATTTCCAAAATCGCATTATGAGTACGATGTCCATAGCTGATATCCCTTAATGGAAATCTGCCAAAACAATTTCTCACTTTATTATAACCCTACATGTTTCATGCTCTTTACTTCATTGCCTCATCAGGATTATAATCCTTAATGTAAAAAAGATCTATGTATATATTTCAATATACGTATATAATTGTATGTCCCAGCTACTTGGCTTAGCTTTCTAAAAAGAGTTCCATATATATATATATATATATATATATATATATATATATATATATATATATATATATATATAATATAAGTATTTTTATTATTTAAGAACTAATAACTATATTCTCTTTTTTACATTAAATTTCTAGCGTATGTTTATACTCTTCAACCTCTACTTATTTCTTGTATTGTTTACAGAATGACCATATACAATGTTTACTTTATCTCAAAGATATTAAAATTTTGATAACTATTAAAACTATTTCTTATGTTTTGAAACTTTTTTTAAAGTAATGCTTGATATGCAGTCAATAAGGTACAAGACCTCATCCAAAAGTCAATTAAGGGGCAAAAGTTAGCCGTGTGAGTTAAAGCATTGACCTTAATCTGACATGGTAAATCACTTTTAACTGATTAACTGTATACCAACTCATAACTACACACAACTTGGGAAAGATCAGCTTCTCTAAAAACTGTATAGTGGGAGTTTCTATTGTATCAAGGAATTATACAGGTGACAAGGGTTAGAATTAATTTCTAGAAAAATGTATCTACATTACTTCAAAGTAATTTTATTTCTTAATGTAGTATAACTTATGAGAAAAAGATGCATTTCATATGAACTAAGACAGCATAAGAGCACTTTTAATCCAGTAGGAATGTGTTGCAAGAATTGATCAGCACAGAAAAGTGTGGTTAATGGCTAACATTTTTAGCGGATTTCCCTTAAGGGAAATCTGCTATTGAGGTTGCACTCATGACGCCAGTTTCGAAAAATCTGTTCAAATGTCCATCGATCCTACTCAGGAGATGATGAAAATGAGGTCCGTTCAAAATTATATATATATATATATATATATATATATATATATATATATATATATATATATATATATTTGTCTGTTAATGCTCTAGCTGTGCAATTTGTGTTTGATCGTTACCAAACTCGAAATTTAATAGTTTTATGTAAAAATAAAGATCAAGTTCATTAATGGTTGAAATCGGACCAGTAGGAGGGGGGGGGTTTAGAGGAGGGATTTTTGAAAATTCGAAATATCTCGTTATTATGCGTCGGATCGAAAAATTGTATTGAACCAATCTTATTGCAAATTAAATTTACTATAAATATTGTTCTATACATATATTCTCTATCTTGAATATTAACCGAGATATTTGCATTTGTATTCTGTGTATGATCAGCCGGAGTCAGCTATGTTCGGGACGTTCCGTCGAGAGCTCTGTCGGCCGTTTCCATAACTACTCGTCTCTCTTGAATAGATTTAGAGATACCTTACTACAACAGTTGTTATTGGGCAGATTTATCTACTGTACAACTTCACGTGGGAAATCTGCTTAGCTTACGCAGCCCCTGCGTGACGGACTTTTTTTTTTTCAATGGATGTCTGTGATCATTTTGATGAAATACATCAAACCTTTCAGCCAACCAAAACATTATCAAGTAACAATCCCCCCAAAATAAAATTAAAATGATTATTGAAGTGATTGGCTGTGTTAATTAAATAGAACTCCAAAACTAATGGTTAATAGATAGTCAAACTTTTTATAACTCAGTGATTGAATCATCAAACAATTAATAGAATTAGAGGAGATTTTAAATTCCCTACTTGTATTATTTTGGTCGAGCGATTAAATAATTATATTCAATGATCTTTAATTAAAATAATATAATTTGTTTTTGTTATTTATTAACTTCCACTTTATGCTACTTTGGCTAATTGGTAGGCGTTATCTACAGTTTTTTAAGGATTTTATTTAATGAGTTTCTCACTACATAAATTCCTATTGCCTAGGAGAGAATTGAACTCGCCACTCTAGATGACCATGCAAGATTAAGGTCAACATTTTAACTCATATGGCTAACCTGAACCCCTGGTTTTTGTATTCCTCATTAAAAATGTCTAGATATTAAACAGATACAGCTGTTCCTTTAAGAAATTCAATTAAGATTTTTGATTGGTTAATTAAAGTTATGGACTGAGTTATTTAAATAAACTCTCAAACTAATGGTTGGAGTTGTCATACTTTTTATAACTCAGTGATCGACTTATCGAGCAATTTATAGAATTGCTGTTGTTTTAATAAAGTCAATCACTTAAGTTTGGTTTTAAACATTCTCAAAGAATTTTATAATCTAGAATTCTTTCTTAATTGGTTACGAGGTGCTAAACTACTAAATTCATACAAAATTTGCCAGAATAGAGGTCAAATCTTAATTTTTAGCAATGACTATACATGTAACAGACCAGGAGAATTGGCTAATTGGTAGGCGTTATCTACAGTTTTTCTAGCCAGGCTAGGACCAAGGATTTTATTTAATGAGTTTGTCACTACATAAATTACTATTGCCCAAGGAGAGAATCAAACTCGCCACTCTAGGTTTACCATGTGACATTAAATCCAACGTTTTAACTCACATGGCTAACCTGAACCCCTGTTTTTTTATTTCTCATTAAAAATGTTTAGAAATTAAACAGATACAGCAGTTGCTTTAAGAAAGTCAATCGAGTCTGGTTTTTAAACCTCCCTAGAGTGTTTTATAAACTAGCAATCTTTCTTAACTGGTTATGTGGTGCTAAAGTGGCAAATCCATAAAACATTGACAGACTAGATGTCAAATCTTAATTTTTCATGATGATATACATATGAACTAAGTCAACATAAGAGCACTTTTATTCCAGTAGAAATGTGTTGCAAGAATTTATCAGCACAGAAAACTGTGGTTAATGGCTAACATTTTTCTTCAATGGATGTCTGTGATCATTTTGAAGAAATGCATCAAACCTTTCAGCCAACGAAAACATTATAAAGTAACAATCCCCCAAAATAAAATTAAAATGATTATTGAATTTTTAATTATGTGATTAAAATCAATTAAGACTTTTGATTGGTTAATTGACTGAGCTAATTAAATAGAACTCTAAAGCTAATGGTTGGAGTTCTAATAGTTTTTATAATTCAGTGATTGAGTTATGAAGCATTTAATAGAAATAGAAGAGATTTTAAATGGCCTACTTGTATTATTATGGTTGAGTGGTTAAATAATTATTTCAATAATTTACAGGGTCTTTAATAAAAAGAATATAATTTGTTTTTGTTTTTTTTTACTCCTCTTTAAAGATTGTCTAGTTATATTAATTAAATATATACAGCTGCTGTTTTATAAAGTCAATCACTTAAAATTGTTTTTAAACATTCATAGGGAATTCTAGAATGTAGAATTCTTTCTTAACTGGTTACATGGTGCTAAAGTGTAAAATTCATAAAAAATTGACAGTATAGGTGTCAAATCTTAATTTTTCACGATGATCATAAATGTAATGGACCGGTTAAAATTCCGAAGGAGCACAGGAAAATAACAGAAATAATATATAACTTAAAGGGCAAAGCAGAGAGTTGTATAAGCTCATACGTAACCAAATGAATACTCACTGAAGAATAGCCTTTATCTTTTTTTTTGCGTCATCCAATACAGACTTCTTGGTGTTGCAAGAATCATTTTGAATATCTGAAGAATCAGGAAGATTCAATGTTGGAATGGCATTCAATTTCAGCCTCTTCCTTCTTGTTGTAGGTGCTAAGACAAAAATAAAATGGTACAGTTGCCAATTTCTGTAAAGTAATTAAGAAAAATTAATAGCTAACTTCAGGAAGGAATAAACTTACTTGTGTAGTGATAATTGCTTTTTTCGAAATGTTGGCAGCAGGCAAATGCGTTTTTAGGGACACTTGTCATCTTGAATGCAGAAATCCATTTCTCCAGGTATAGTGGATTCTTGGGAAATCTATGAAGAGAGATATTTTTTGTGGGCCTCCCGAGACAGTTGGGCACAGAACACGCCTTGTGAGAAAGGAAAGGATCTTTTCTTATCTTGTGAGTGTAAGCATGATCACCAACCTTAAAAAGATAACAAGTAGATAGACTGAGTCATAGTTGTGAAGTAGAATCAAAATTATTATATTAATGAGAATAAAGACTTACTAGCATCAATGGAATTGGATGAGGATTCTCTTTAGTGGGTCCCTTTTCACCAACAAAATGTTTGGTGCATATGTATGTGTCTTTGGTGACTTGGCTGTAAGAAAATGCAGCTCTCCCACAAGCATTCACCCACCTCTGGCAATTGGCTAAGTTCTCATGAGGCTTGGGGAAAGGGACGAATTCTACTCCCTTCATGTAGTCCTTGTGCCTATATCTTGAATCACTGTTGCACAAACCGTAAGCACAATGAATTGCCATCTTCAGAACAAAAACTATTTATCAAGGCGACACTCGGTCATATCACCTAACATGCTACAACTCTCAATTTGTCCGATTAGTTAAGATTTTAGCCACTCTCGGCGTCTTCAATTTGAAACTTCCAAAGAGATCACATTAAAGTGGCAAAATATATTTATCTGTTTGGTACACTAAATTTGGAGTGAAAAAATGCGTTTAATGATAAAAATTGTCTCAAATACGATTAAATGAGTATAAAATTTAATAAAAATACGTTATAGGCCAAAGGCGGCTATCGATATCAAGCATAGAAGTACAAGGATACATCATGACATTCCAAACATGACGTAATCAGAACTGACTACAATACACCTGGAGCAGCATTAAATGTTGAGACTACTAGTGGACATATTCTAAAATACAAATACCGACTTGATGTTAGGTGCTCCAGTAATCAAGCTGAGAAATACACTGTTTTAAAAGCTACCGAATATATGTATTATAAAAACATCAAATAACCTATACAAATATACGACCATACACACACACAATACGACAATCATTTACTCAATACGCAACCCTACTATACACGACCCGCTCACAGAAAACATTAGACAAAATATTCTGGAAATTATACATTCAAATCTGCACATACACATAGACTGGATAAAAGCCCATTCAGGAAATATTGGAAACGAACAAGCTGACACGTTAGCAAAGGAAGCAGCTCAAGATACAAAAATAATCCCAGAATTCTCTCTCGTACGACCCTCATACATTAAAAAAGACTTATTTACCGACACAATACATAAGTGGAACAGAGAATGGACGACATGTAACAAATCTTACAGCTTACATCAATACGTACCAAATATAACTCACAACAACTACAACACAATTAAGAGCCACCATCACAAATGCACACAATTTCTAAAGGAACATGGACAGATAGGACATTATTTAACAAGATTTAAAATTAAAGATTATGACAATTGTACTTGCGACTCACCGACAACACAACACAAACGTTTTACATATACTTTATGACTTATAATGAACATAATTTTAAAAGGAGGTAATTGGCCAGAACCATTTCATATTATATTTAATAAATATAATAAAGAACTTATAGTTTATCAAAAGTATTGATATGGATGTTGCAAAAATACATTAGATTATATACCAGGTAAGGTACCCAACGGTGCCCGGGAAATCATTGTTGACTGACCAATGATGGTATTTTTATAGCAAGGCTTCAATGTGTACAATTACACTTCCCTCCACGACGTATTGTTTTTCCGAAATAGCCAATCCTGAAGGCAAATTTTGGGTATTAATAGAATAGAAATTTTTGTTATGAAGAATAAATAAAAATGTGTTCCTAATCTAATCCTCTACACTTTTTGACTCACCGTTTTGGAATAATTCAAACCATAATCATGGATAGCACTTATTATATTATCTATAATGAACATATTTCCTTTCAACTGATGAAATTAAATAATAGTGTTACCCTAAAAATAATTTCATTTATATTCAAAAAGCTAGTCGAGGGGAAGAGATCGTAGCCGTCCCTGCAACCTAAGTAATACTTCAAACAATCATATCGAGTTTAAACGCATATTGTCTTTTGTCATAATGACATTACCATTAACGTTTAATTGTTACGATAGTACATATTTGTTTCAATAACATGAAGATATCGGAAATAAGATAATATATTACCAAAATCAAAGAGTTTGATTCCGTACTACTTCCGCTATCACTCCTTGAGAAATTCAGCACGATTTTTTTTAAATAATACATTATACAAATTAAATAATGGAAATGCTCTTATAGTTTATATTTCTATTGGAAATAAATAACAAAGTTATTTTCTAGGGAAAATAAATAAATGAGGAGAAGGGGGGGGATTTATAACCTCACTAATCCGAATCATATTTAGAACTAAATAATCGAAATAGATAAGACTAAAACATAACATCATTTGTCATAATATGCCTATATTAAAAACACTTAAGTAAGTACTAATAAAGAAGAAGAGAAATTGTAGTTTTGAAGAATAAATGTAAATGTGTTCCTAGTCTTTTCCTCTACACTTTTTGACTCACTGTTTTTGAATAATTCAAACCATAATCATGTATAGCACTTATTACAATTAAATATCATCTATAATGAACATATTTCCTTTCAATAACCAATCCGAGCACATATAGTTCAAACATAGTTTTGTAAATAAGACTATATTCGTAATTGTAAATCTCAGTGGAAATCACTTCCAGTAATCCAAGCACTTCACAGGAAATGAGTAAACTCAATTAACTATATTAGCCTCCCGTCAATTTCCGCTCCCGCACAAGTAACCAACATTGTTTTCCTTAAATTATTGATTCAAAATCTACCTGATGGAATTAAATAATAGTGAAACACTAAAAATAATTTCATGTATATTTTAAAAACTTGGTGAGGGGGAGAGATCGTAGCCTTCCCTGCAACCTTAGTAATACTTTTAACATTCATATCGAGTATATATTAAATATGACAAAAGTGTATATGACAAACTTTACTCTAAATAACAAAATTAACAACTTTTGTTATGAGCACATTAGCCGAAAAAGCAATACGAAACGAAATATCGCTATTTTTAATTTCAGTCCTTCCTTATAACCCCCACTCCTACCGCTTTTTTCAGGGATCAGATCAGAACCGCTCGCTCTTTGAACTGAACTAGCTCTTTTCCACGACTCACCGCTCACCTTGACCATGACCAACACCGAACCTAATCTCGATTCCCATCCCAAATCCCAACAATAGCAATCTACATTGCTTGCATTTTAATTTTGATGCAAGGACGCCCTAATTACCTTTATTTTAATTATATATACTTTAATATTTACTTTAATTTTACCAAATAATTTTTATTTTAACTTATTATTTTTAAAAGAATGGTCGATTTGAATTTGGGACATTTAATTAGAAACGGTTTGGAAATTAATTTTTTCATCAGCTTATTGTTGAGATTAAAACCGAATTTGTAAAAGGAATCAGTTATATGTTTATTCACTTTGATTATTTGAGATCCCATCGCTAAAAGAATTATATAGAATTCGTGAATCAACGTTTTTTAAATTACCTAGCAAATAAAATGCAGGAAACAGAGGAATAAACAATGTACATTTGCTTTGTTAATTTCTTCAATTATTAAAATTTTTAGTTCAAATATTGGATATAAATTATTATTATTTATTAACGTCCACTTTTTGCAACTCAGGCTAATCGGGACGGGTTATCTACAGGTTACCACCCTTTTCTAGCCAGGGTGGGACCTAGAATGTTATTTAATGAATTTCGTCACTAAATAATTTCCTTTGCCCAGGCAAGAATCGAACTCGCCACTCTAGGATTACCATGTGAAATTAAAGGCAACGCTTTAACTCACATGGCTAACCTGAGCCCCATAAGATATAAGTTAAAGTTATAAATAAAATGCATAAAAAAGTAAAGTATTATGTATTAGGTAAATTTAAACGCTTTCATTGATCACTTTAACTGAACTGAGATGTTGAGCCATAGAGCGTTGAGGAGCAAAAGAGCGAGTGATTCGTTAGCTATCTGATCTTACAGAGTTCACTTTACTTTGATCTCTTTGAAAGAGTGGTGATCGTTGAGGTTGGGGGTTGGAAATGACAGTTCTCAACAAGGTACGTATAATATAAGGTAGCGCCATTCGCGAGTAGCCAATCAGAATGTAGCAAGCCTTACGTCACTGGGCTGCAAGATTCGGGGCGGACTAGCCGAAATACGATCAATATAAGCAGTTTTCTGATTAATTTGACGAATAAAAAAAATGTTAAAATGGTATATGTCTGTAAATGATACAAATTACTTTAGTTGAATATATTTTATTTCGAATAAACCATCTACAAATTAGATTCCATTAAAAATAAATACATAATAGTTCCTTAAAATTTATATATGTTGGGTTACATTTAAAAATCGTAATTTTTCTAGGTAATTAGCACAACAAAAAGTAAAATTTTACTATAATAAGATGAAATCTCCAAAACATGAAAACAGTAATGACTTCTATTATACAAACAAATAAAATTGAGACTAACCATGCAATAAACAATGATACCCAGTTAAAAATGAGTAAATTATTTTAAACATCAGTTAGTCAATATAGGTACAAGATTTTTAAAGGTTATCATTGGCATGTAGTCCTCCTTGTAATAAAAAGATGCTTATATTTAGTCACGTGGAATCCTTGGTTCCAGTAGCATCCTTGTGAAGAGAAAGGCACTGATGTTGGAGCATATGCATTGAAACCGCACTGTCCCATAGAATAAATAACTGTGAAGGAAACATGTAATATCATTAATGATGGAGCATGGGAAATAAACTCCTATAGTGCTCTATAGGATACACTACAAGAAAAGTATTCTGTTTCTTTCATTTTAAATCTTACCTTTTTAAAAGCTCCCATTGGCATGAAGTCCGTCTTGTCCAAAACAGTTGCTGCTGATATATTTTGAGTGTATGCACTGAAACCGCACTTTTTTCACTGCATTTTTTCTTCTTTTTGCATTAATTTTTAGCTGGTGATTAACTGTTAGCAATTTAGTAACTCTCTTTTTTAAATTAAAGTTATTACTTTCTAAATTTTCTACTTGGATCAGCAAGAGCTTTAATTGGGATTCATATTCAGAAATTTTCCTTTAAGAGAATACATCCATTATAATCAACTTCTTCTGTATTACATGAAAAATCACTTTTCATCTTTTTGGGAGAAATCTCATTAATGTGACGCAGGGCGCGTTTAGTTATTTCACGTTTTTACTCCTACATTCTCTAGATGTCTCACATTTTGAGTCAGAAGTAGAGGTAGTAGGTGTTTGATTACTTACGGACGATACTGGTAAATTAAGATGCGGCACAGCTTCTTCTTTTAATATCAATCTATTAGGAACATAGCCTAACAATTCTGCTTTTAAATTCCTTTTGTAATCACTATCGCTGAAATGTTCTGAACAAACCCGAGCAAAAGTGGGATTAAATTTCAAATCTCCTCGTCTACACAGAACTATCCACTGTTTCTTAATTTCTGAGTTTTTCGGGAACCGGTGATAAGATACAGACTTGCCTGTTCTCCTAGAGTTGTTGGAACATGTTGCCATAGCACACTCACTCGGCATTTTGAAAAAAAAAAAATCACTTATAACAAATAAAAGAATTCACTAAAAAAACAACGATGCTCACTCGATGCAAACAAAGCTGAAAGCGTCGCACACAAGTCGCCTCTTGACGTCATGCGCCAAAGTCGCAAAAATTTACGATCTGCGCACCTGCCGAATGGCACCCCCCTGGTTCTCAATAGCTCACCCCCCCCCCCCTAAAGAGCTAATAACTCTGAGTGAACTGAACTTAACTAGCTCCCCCCACCTGGAAAAGAGCTACCACACTCACTCACCAGTTCCCCCTTCCACTATCACGTTCCGGCAAAGAGCTACCACTCTTTTTTTTTTGGAGTCAGTGATGGCTCACTCAGTAAAGTGAACCAGCTCTTTGAACCAGTTTATAAGCGGATCGCCCATCTCTAATTAGTAGTAATATACATACCAAGTTTCATAAAATTCGGTTCAGCCGTTCAAGAGTAAAAAGGTAACAAATTGCAGATATCGTGTCTATGACATGTGAACCAAAAGATTATCGTGGAACTTTGAGAAAAAATGTATATATACTGCTCAAAAATGAATAGGGATATTGGTTATTTTTTTCTTATCCTATTAATTTTAATTAAATCGACCTTAATTAAATAACTTTTTTATGGGGGGAAAAAGACAATACTTTCTATTAAATATTAATGATATTTATAATTAAAAAAAAAAAAATGCTAGGCCCAATAAATACCACAAAACCTACCAACCTACCAATACCCTATTCATTTTTGAGCAGTTTATATAGATTATTTTTTACTTCGTTTCAGCTGACTTACCAGTTGAAAACCTTGATTTCTTAGGATAAATATATGTTATTCCTTAGGCGTATATACTAGATGTTTATCAATTTAACTTTTCGAGGATATTTTATGTATTTACTACAATGATAATAAATATACTCAAATAAAGTAATTTGGTATCATTTACAGTCATACATCATTTTTATAAATTAGTTTTGACCAAATTCACCAGAAAAAAAACCCGCCACCCAGGGGCTGCGTGAACTAAGAAGATTTCCCACGTAAAGTTATACAATAGAGAAATATCCATACGAGTGCCGAACAGTTAAGGATCGGCCGACCTAGCATTTGGCGAGAAACTCACTCTCATCCGTTATCCGCCCAGATTAAATAAAAATGCAAATATCTCGGTTAATATTCAAGATAGAGAATAAATGTATACAACAGTATTTTTAGTAAATTTAATTTGCAATAAGATTGATTCTATACATTCGAATACTTCGATCCGAAGTATAGTAACGGAGATATTTCGAATTGTCGGAAATCCTCCCCTCTAAACCCCCCTCCCCCTGTTCTGATTTCAGCCGTTAACGAACTTGATCATTCTTTTTACATAAAATAATTAAATGCCGAGTTTGGTGACGATTAAAGAAAAATTGCGACCGCTAGAGCGGTAACAGACATATATATATATATGCTTTACTTGCACAATATTTTGACATTTACCCGTCCCAGTGTTTAGGATTGATACCCGTCGTTGCCGTGGATTTGCTAATAATAGAATATTTGTTCGATAAGGCTTCACTGTCTTCGATATTTTTATATTTCCCGTCTCTTATACATGTAAATATGGTGCATTTTTATTTCAGGCCTCCCTTATAACCCCCCTCCCGTTCGAACCTAAAAATTTTAATATAACTTATAATCATGGAAGAATTAATGCTAATTGACATACCGAGTTTTGTTAAGTTCGGTTCAGCCGTTAGTGCCCAATAAAATTGTTGGCTCCCGCTAAAGTTTTAACGTATAACTCATTTATACTTAGGTATACGACAAAAGTGTATATAACAAAAGTTACTCCAAATAACAAAATAAACAACTTCTGTCATGTTTATATTTGCGTAAAACCCAATAGGAAACGAAATATCACTATTTTTAATTTCAGGCCTTCCTTATAACCCCCACTCCTGCCCGTCCCTAGAAATGTTAGTATGGCTTATTACAATGAAGGCGTTAATGCTAATGCACATACCGAGTTTTATTTAGTTCGGTTGAGTCTTTTTTGGCAAATAATATTGTTGACTCCCGCTATAATTTTTAGCGTATGACGCATTTAAACTTCGGTATACGACAAAAGTGTATATAACAAAAGTTACTCTAAATAACAAAATAAACAACTTTTGTTATGTGCATATTTGCCGAAAAACCAATAGAAAACGAAATATCGCTATTTTTAATTTCAGGCTTCCCTTATAACCCCCACTCCTGTTCGCCTCAGAGAAAATTAATATAGCCTAAAGTCTAAGTTGGGTTAGTAGTAATATACATACCAAGTTTCATAAAATTCGGTTCAGCCGTTTATGCGTGAAAAGGTAACAAACAAACAAACATACACGAAAGAAACAAAATGCATGTACAGACAGAGGTTACAATTTTATATATATACTAGCTCAGATACCCGGCTTCGCTCGGGAATTCATTTGAGGCTGAATGGTGATGGTATTTTTTTGGCAAGGCTTTAGTTTGCACAATATTTTCACCTTTACCCGTCCCACTATTTAGGATTAACAACCGTTGTTGGCATTTGTTAATAATAAAATTAATTTTTTATGTAAGTTTTCACTGTACTCCAAATTGTCATATTTCCCGTCTCCTGTGCATTATGCATAGATCTCAGTTATTAAGCACAAAATATTGTGGTGAACCGAAATATCACCATTATTAATTTCAGGCCTCCCTTATAACCCCCACTCCTGCCCGTCCCTAGAAATGTTAGTATGGCTTATTATAATGAAAGCGTTAGTGCTAATACACATACCGAGTTTTATTTATTTCGGCTGGGTCTTTTGTCCCAAATAAAATTGTTCACTTCCGCTATAGGTTTTAGCATATATCTCGTTTATAACTCGGTATACTAAAAAAGTGTATATAACAAAATTTACTCTAAATAACAAAATACACTTCCGCTATAGGTTTTAGCGTATATCTCGTTTATAATACGGTATACGAAAAAAGTGTGTAAAACAACTGAGGAAAGAAAGAGGGAGTGAGAAAGGTTCTAGATTACAGGAAGGTCTCCCCACCCGTCCCTGACGCTCCAGGTTAACCAACAGAACATTACTAACAGCTAACTCTCAATTCCGCTAACATTACCTTATATTCAGATTCTATTTTCAAGTCTAATTATGTATGTTTAAATACTTTCGTTTTTTGTGAATTAATTGATGTTTTAAACACATTAAAGGATGAAATTACTTACTTCCGATTAATTAATGTTCCAGTGAAAGACAGAGGAAGGGGGGGGGAATATACTTTGCTCCTCATGAAACAGCTACTTGTTTTTAAAATGCTTCATACAATTGAAATGTTCTTGTTTATCGTCATGTTCATATTTGCCGAAAAACCAATAGGAAACGAAATATCGCTATATTTAATTTCAGGCTTCCCTTACAACCCCCACTCCTGCCCGTGCCTAGAAATGTTGATATGGTTTGTTATAATGAAAGCGTTAGTGCTAATCGACATGCCGAGTTTTATTTATTTCGGTTGGGTCTATTGTCCCAAATAAAATTGTTCACTTCCGCTATAGATTTTAGCGTATATCTCGTTTATTATTCGGTATACGAAAAAAGTGTATATAACAAAAGTTACTCTAAATAACAAAATAAATAACTTTTGTTATGTGCATATTTGCCGAAAAACCAATAGGAAACGAAATATCACTATTTTTAATTTCAGGCCTCCCTTATAACCCCCACTCCTGTTTGTCTTAGAGAATAATAATATAGCCTAAAGTCTAAGTTGGGCTAGTAGTAATATACATACCAAGTTTCATAAAATTCGGTTCAGCCGTTTATGCGTGAAAAGGTAACAAACAAACAAACAAACAAACAAACAAACAAACAAACAAACAAACAAACATACACGAAAGAAACAAAATGCAGTTTTGGTGTCTATGACATGTGAAACGAAAAGTTATCGTGAAATTTCGCAAAAAAAATCAATGTACAGACAGAGGTTACAATTTTATATATATATAGATATATATATATATATATATATATATATATATATATATATATATAGATATATATATATATATATATATATATATATATATATATATAGATATATATATATATATATATATATATATATATATATATATATATATATATATATATATAAAATTGTAACCTCTGTCTGTACATTGATTTTTTTCGCGAAATTTCACGATAACTTTTCGTCTCACATGTCATAGACACCATAACTGCATTTTGTTTCTTTGGTGTCTGTTTGTTTGTTTATTTGTTTCTTTGTTTGTTTGTTTGTTTGTTTATTTGTTTGTTTGTTACCTTTTCACGCATAACATATATAACAAAAGTTGTTTATTTTGTTATTTAGAATAACTTTTGTTATATACACTTTTTTCGTATACCGAACTATAAAGGCGTTATACGCTAAAAATTATAGCGGGAGTCAACAATTTTATTTGGCACACAGACTCCACCGAACTAAATAAAACTCGGTATGTGTATTAGCACTAACGCCTTCCTTATAATACGCCATACAAACATTTCTAGGGACGGGCAGGAGTGGGGGTTATAAGGGACGGCTGAAATTAAAAATAGTGATATTCCGTTTCCTATTGGTGTTTCGGCAAATATGCACATAAGAAAAGTTGTTTATTTTGTTATTTAGAGAAACTTTTGTTATATACACTATCGTCGAATACCGAATTATAAAGGCGTTATACGCTAAAAATTATAGCGGGTGTCAAGAATATTATTTGGCACAAAAGAGTCCACCGAACTAAATAAAACTCGGTATGTGTATTATCTCTAACGCTTTAATTATCATAAGCCATACCAATATTTCTAGGGACGGGCAGGAGTGGGGGCTATAAGGGAGGCCTGAAATTAAAAATAGCAATATTTCTTTTTCTACTGGTTTTTCTGCAAATATGCACATGACAAAAGTTGTTTATTTTGTTATTTAAAGTAACTTTGGTTATGTTCACTTTTGCTGTATAACATAAACGAGATATGCGTTAAAATCTAAAGCGGAAGCCAACAATTTTGTTGAGCTCAAACGATTGAACCGAATTTAACAAAACTTGGTATGCGAATTAGCATTAATTCTTCCATGATTATAAGCTATATTAAAATGTTTAGGTTCAAACGGGAGTGGGGGTTATAAGACAGGCCTGAGATAAAAATTCGCAATTTTCATTTTCTATTTTTTTTGGCTAACGTGCACATAGCAAAAGTTGTTTACTTTTGTTATTTAAATTATCTTTTGTTGTATTCACTTTTGCCGTAAATGAAGTTAACACGGCATATACGCTAAATCCATTGCGGGAGTCATTAATTTTATTAGTGCTTATTTAAGTGTTTTTAATAAATGGATATTATGACAAAAGATGTTATGTTTTAGTCTTATATGATAGTTGCAAGTATGATTCGGGTTAGTGAGCTTATAAATCTCCGTCGCCACCTCATTTATTTATTTATTTTCCCTATAACTTTTTTATTTATTTCTAATAGAATATAAACTATAAGAGCATTTCTGGTAGTTAATATATACTCGATATGAATGTTTAAAGTATTACTAGGTTGCAGGGGGGCTCTCTTCCCCTCATCTAGCTTTTTGAACATAAATGAAATTATGTTTAGGGATCTATTATTTAGTTCCATCAGGGAGATAAATTATTAAAATAATATTCTGAATCAATATTCTAAGGAAAACAACGATGATAACGCTCCTGCGAGAGCGGAAATGGACGGGAGGTAATTGAGTTTAGTTATTTCCTGTGGAATGCTGCCACGACGGGGAGTGATTTCCACTGAGGCTTACTAATACGAATATAATCTTATGTATAAAACTATGCTAAAACTATATGTGCTTGGTTTGATTTTTGGCAGGAAATATGTTCATTATAGATGACATTTAATTGTGATAAATGCTACCCATGATTATGGTTTGAATTATTCCAAAACCGTGAGTCAAAAAGTCGTGAGGGATAAATTAGGAACCCATTTTCATATATTCTTCAAAACTAAAATTTCTATTCTATTAACCCTGAAAGTTACACTTTAGGATTGGCTGTTTTGAAAAACAATACATCGTGGAGGGAAGTGCAATTGTACACATTGAAGTCTTGCTATAAAAATACAATCATTAGTCAGTCAGCAATGATTTCCCGGGCATCGCCGGGTACCTTAGCTAGTATATATATATATATATATAGTTTTGAACGGACCTCATTTTCCTCATCTCCTAGGGTAGGATCGATGCTCATTTGAATAAAAATTTCGAAAATCGCGCCACGACTACGACCTCAATAGATGATTTCCGTTAAGGGAACGGCTTATATTGATGGTATTTAAGCTGTTCTGCTGGGAGCCGAGTGACGTAGAGAGGATACTGCATTCTGATTGGCTGATTGCCAAATGGCACTGCACTGTAGTGCGCAGATGGACACTTTTTGCAACTTCTGCGCATACCCTAACTCGGCGGGCTCAACTGCTTTGTTTACCTTTAAAGTGTTACCTTCGTGTCAGCTATTTTATTTTCTCTTGTTATAAGTTCGTTTTATATGGAAAATGCCGAGTAAGTGCGCCGTCTCATCGTGTCCTAACAGCTCGAGATATGCTGGCTCTATATCTTATTATAGCCTCCCGAAAAACATAGAAACAGCTATCAAGTGGGTGGAGGCTTGCAAAAGGGATTTGCCTCTCAGTAGTAATTTTAGGGTTTGTTCAGAACATTTTGATGCCGGCGACTATGAAAGGAATTTACAGGCGGAACTGCTGGGCTACGTTCCTAGAAGATTAAAGTTAAAAGAAGGAGCTGTGCCCCATTTGAAATTACGAGAAGAGACCACATCTCACACAAAAAGTGAAAAACCTAAAGAGAATCCTCGTCCAATTCCATCGATGCTAGTGAGTATTTATTTTGCTTAATGTAATTATTTTGATTTTCATTGGATACTAAGACTCAGTCGATCTGCTTGTTATCTTTTTAAGGTTGATCATAATTACACTCACAAGATAGGAAATAATCTTTTGACTTCCAACAAGACATGCTGTGTGCCCTACTGTTTCGGTAGGCCCACTGAAAACATCTTCGTTCATCGATTTCCCAAGAACCCGCTGTACCTCGAGAAATGGATGTCTGCGTTCAAGATGATAAGTGTTCCTAAAAACGCATTCGCCTGCGACCGACATTTCGAAAAGAGCCCTCATAACTATACAGGTATGTTCATTCTTCCCGAGTGTTCATTTTTATTAATTAGTTTACAGAAATTTGAGATTGTACCAATTTTTTATTTGTTTTAGTACCTACAAAAAGGAAGAGGCTGAAAATGACTGCGATTCCAACATTAAACCTTCCTCGTTTTTCATATATTCAAAATGATTCTCATAGCAAGAAGTCTGTATTGGATGGTGCGAAAAAAAAGATAAAGTCTATTCTTCAGTGAGTATTAGTTTTCTTATAAACAAAAGCTTAGAGAACTTCCCTGGGGCTCAGGTTAGCCATGCGAGTTAAAGCATTGCCTTTACTCTCACACGGTAAACCTAGAGTGGCGAGTTCGATTCCTGCCTGGGCAAGGGAATTTATTTATCGACAATCTCATTAAATGAAATCCTTAGTCCCACCCTGGCTAGAAAAGGGTGGTAACCTGTAGATAACTCGTCCCAATTAGCCTTAGTTGCAAAAAGTGGACGCTAATAAATAATAATAATAGAGAACTTCCTGCTTCGCCCTTTAAGTTTCATATTATTGTTGTAATTTGCCAGTGCTCCTTCTGTATTTTAACCCGTCTATTACATGTATAATCAAATTAAGTTTTGACATCTGTTCTGTCAAATTTTGTTTGAATTCGGTAGTTAAGCACCTCGTTACTAATTAAGAAAGAGTTCTAGATTATAAAATTCTCTATGAATGTTTAAAAACAAACTTAAGTGATTAACTTTATTAAAACAGCAGCTGTATATATTTAATTAATATAACTAGACAATCTTTAAAGAGCAGTTTAAAATAAAATTATATTTTTTTTATTAAACATCATATAAATTATTGAAATAATTATTTAATCGCTCAACCAAAATTATACAAGTAGGGAGTTCAAAATCACTTCTAATTCTATTAATTGCTCGATAAGTCAATCACTGAGTTATAAAAAGTATGACAACTCTAACCATTAGTTTGAGAGTTCTATTTAATTAACTCAGTCCATAACTTTAATTAACGAATGATTTTAATCACATAATTAAAAATTCAATAATCGTTTTACTTTTATTTTGGGTGGATTGTTACTTGATAATGTTTTGGTTAGCTGAAAGGTTTGATGTATTTTTTCAATTTGATCATACAAATCCATTGAAAAAACATGTTATCCATTAACCACCCGTTTGCAAGGGACTTATAGTATTGGAATTTTAGTTTTGAAGAATAATTGAAAATTAGTCCCTAATCAATCCCTCTCCACTGTTGATACTCCATGAAGAATTCAGATCATAATCATGGATAGCATTTATTATAATTAAATTCAAGTAAATTAAATTTACATATTTCCTGTCAAAAACCAATCCGAGCAGAACAAATTTTTTTTTTTTTTTTTTTTTTTTTTTTTTTGTGTGCCGTGTCAACCATTTAGGTCATTAACGCCAAGAGCAGAACATTATATACGTAATAGTAAATGCAAGTAGAAAAAAAAATGCATTTCACAGGTAATTAGTTAATACAATTAACTGTTGGGTAACGACACTTTCAGACCCCACTTGAGGTTTATCAATATTGCATCACTTAAATACCTATAGTTCATAATGGAAAGAATTGTTGAGCGTTTCAATATTTCTATGCAAATTACTTGCTTCATACATGGTTCCCGAAAAAATGTATAAAACAAAAGTTACTCTAAATAACAAATTAAAGAGCTTTTTTTATGTGCATGTTTGCCTTAAAACAATCAAATTTTTTTTTTCAGGCCTCCCTTATAACCCCCACTCCCGTTCGAACCTAAAAATTCAAATATAGCTTATAGTCATGGATGAATTAATGCTAATTCACAACCGAGTTTTGTTAAGTCCCGCTTAATCATTAGTGCCCAATGAAATTGTTGGCTCCTGCTTTAATTTTTTAGTGTATATCTCGTTTATACTTTGTTATACGACAAAAATGAATATAACAAAAGGTACTCTAAATAACAAGATAAACAAGTTTAATCCTAAAGCATATTTTATATTTTAGCATATTTGACGAAAAACCAATAGGAAACGAAATATCACTATTTTTAATTTTAGGCCTCCCTTACACCCCCACTCCTGCTCCATCTTACGGGCTTATTTGTGAATCTGAACCATCCAGGGCGTCACCCAAACGCATACTAAAAAATTCATTCAAATCAGTCCAGCCGTTTAGGAGGAGTTCAGTCCCATACACACGTACAGTAGAAATATCTATATATATATATATATATATATATATATATATATATATATATATATACTAGCTCAGATACCCGGCTTCGCCCAGGAATTCATTTGAGGCTGAATGGTGATGGTATTTTTTTGGCAAGGCTTTACTTAGCACAATATTTTGACATTTACCCGTCCCAGTGTTTAGGGTTAATACCCGTCGTTTCTGTGGATTTGTTAATAATAAAATTAATTTTTTATGTAAGACTTCACTGTCCTCCATATTGTCATATTTCCCGTTTCCTGTGCATTAATCGTAGATTTGAATTATTAAGGACAAAATATTAACATACATTTGAATTACTTCTTCCAGGTGAAGTACCTGGTAGTTCATATTGAAAAGAATTGTTGAGCGTTCCAATATTTCTATGCAAATTACTTGCTTCATACATGGTTCCCGAAAAAATGTATAAAACAAAAGTTACTCTAAATAACAAATTAAAGAGCTTTTTTTATGTGCACGTTTGCCTTAAAACAATCAATTTTTTTTTTTTCAGGCCTCCCTTATAACCCCCACTCCCGTTCGAACCTAAAAATTCAAATATAGCTTATAATGATGGATGAATTAATGCTAATTCACAAACCGAGTTTTGTTAAGTCCCGTTTAATCAAATTTCTCTAAATAACAAAATAAACAACTTTTGTTATGTGCATATTTGCCGAAACCCCAATAGGAAACGAAATATCACTATTTTTAATTTCAGGCCTCCCTTATAACCCCCACTCCTGCCCGTCCCTAGAAATGTTAGTATCGCTTATTATAAGGAAGGCGTTAGTGCTAATGCACTTACAGAGTGTTTTATTTAGGTCGGTTGAGTCTTTTGTGCCAAATAAAATTGTTGACTCTGGCTATAATTTTTAGCGTATAACTCATTTATACTTTGGTATACGATGAAAGTGTATATAAGAAAAGATACTCTAAATAATAAAATAAATAACTTTTGTTATGTGCATAATTGCCGAAAATGCAATAGGAAACGAAATATCGCAATTTTTAATTTCAGCCCTCCCTTATAACCCCCACTCCTGTTTGTCTCAGAGAATATTAACATAGCCTAAATCTAAGTTGGGTTAATAGTAATATACATACCAAGTTTCATAAAATTTGGTTCAGCCGTTTATGCGTGAAAAGATAACAAACAAACAAATAAACAAACAAACAGACACCAAAGAAACAGAATGCAGTTATGGTGTCTATGACATGTGAAACGAAAAGTTATCGTGAAATTTCGCGAAAAAAATCAATGTACAGACAGAGGTTACAATTTTATATATATATATATATGTATGTCATTATCTCTTTTTACATTAAGGATTATAATCCTGATGATGTTTTGAAGTAAAGAGTGTGAAACTTGTAGAGTTACAATAAAGTAGAAATAGTGTCACTATAAACTGTGACCATTTGCCTTTGAGTAATCAGATCAGTGTTGTATAAGCGAATCATGTTAATTTAACATATAATCCATTATTCATGGAAAGTTTGATTATTTTACAGGTCGTTGGATAATGATGAGATAGCTAACGAGTCGATTGCTGAAGAAATAGCTGACAAAATATTAATGAATGCTATCAAGAGTGGAACGAAACCCGTAGATGCTCACACTATTAAGGTGAGCAACTCTAGCAAGGTTTGTTCTTAGTTTAGGTTTGATGTTATTGAAGCAAATATGTACTACCATAACAATTAAACGTTAATGGTAATGCCATTATGACAAAAGACAATATGTGTTTAAACTCAATATCACTGTTTAAAGTATTACTTAGGTTGCAGGGAGGACTATGATCTCGTCCCCTCACTTAGCTTTTTGAAAACAAATGAAATTATTTTTAGAGTATCACTATTATTTAATTCCATTAGGTAGATATAATATTAAAATCATATTTTGAATGAAGAAAAATATAATGAATACTATTGACCAAGTTTAATTTGCAATACAATTCCTAATTTGTTTAATAGTCAGTTTACATCTTTTTAATTCCATTTTCATGAAACAGTCTAGACTTATTACTGAAAAACTGAATCAGATGCTCTTTGCAGTCCCTAGGAAAATAAAAATTCCTACCATTTGGGGAGTTTACGAGAGCACGAAACAAATAATAGTCCATGGGGGCTTAGTCCGGGCTATATGAAGGATGATCTGGTTTTATCTAGGTGGAAAATCACCTCTGCGATTTGCCAAGTCTTGCCGGGTCTCGTCAGTAGTTTTTTAATCTCTCTAACTGACAAAATTACTTATCAGGGTTTATTTTTTCATTGTTAGGCTATAGCTCATGGAACACAGAAGCATTCCAATCCCACCAGCAATTGAGCATAACATTTGGCCCATGGATAGCCTTAGAAGTTGTTGGCGGAACCTCACTGAATTGACCCCATGATTGTCTTCCAATTACTAAAAATTAAATAAATGTTTGTTCATAATTCATAATACTTTTTGAGTAGAAGAAATATAAATTTTATAATTTTAGAAAAAATGAAAACAAATAATACAGGGTGTGGCAGAAAGGACTGACGGTTTTTAAAAAGTTATAAAACAGTTAATTTTTACTCAAAAACAAACTTATTGATGCGATAAGGTTCACTAGAAAATAGCATTTGAGACAGTCAAGTGTGGAAAATAAGCTCAGGCATGTGGTGGACAAAATCGTTGATGCAGTGCTGGATGCGTTCTTAGAAGTTCGCATAGACTCTCTCCAACATTGCTCCCTCAACTTGGGCGACTTCCACGCGAATTTCGTCCTTCAATTCGTCCAGTGTTCGGGGCTTGTGTCTATACTCTAGCCTTGAGGTGTCCCCACAAGAAAAAATCGCATATGGATAGATCTGGAGACTGAGGAGGCCAATGAACATCGCCAAATCTGGAAATGAGGCGACCAGGGAAGAGAGGGCGAATAACGTTCATTGTTGTTCTGGCTGTATGGGCGGTCGCCCCATCCTGCTGGAACCACACACGTCGGGTTGGGACACAAGCTCCGAACTCTGGACGAAATTCGCGTGGAAGTCGCCCAAGTTGAGGGAGCAATGTTGGAGAGAGTCTATGCGAACTTCCAAGAACGCATCCAGCACTGCATCAACGATTACAGCCACCAGATGCCTGAGGTTATTTTCCATACTTGACTGTCTCAGTCAAGTTTTTGAACTTGTGAACCTTATTGAGTTGTTTTCTTGTGAACCTTATTGCATCAATAAATTTGTTTTTGTGTAAAAATTAACTGTTTTATAACTTTTTAAAAGCCGTCCGTCCTTTCTGCCGCACCCTGTATATGCAAATAAAGAACAAACAATCATAATGATGAGAAAATTAAGACACAAAAGAAAAAAATATGGAAACAACTAAATAAAACTATTAATTTGACTTCATGAAGATAGTTTTGCTATTTATTGCATTACATTATTATTGATGTATAAAAAAAAAAAAAGTTGAAGTGGGAAATTGACTATTTTATTCTTTAAGTAAAATGTTTAGAATATCTGTTGTTTTTATTAAAGTATCTAAACAATGTAGATATTTTTCAAAGAAACTCTTTGTATCAATAGGCCATTGGTCTTTATTTTTGAAGAATTTTGTTGCAGTTTGTTTTGTGACTGTGTAGTCAGTGTGCAAGTGTAGAGATGAGGTGTTCTATAGTCTGTTCTTGTTCTTTCACAGGGACAATTTATGTCATATAGTATTTTGAACGTCTGTAAATAAGATTTAGTATCCAGTGAGTACTTGTGTCGAGTAATAGTGACTACAGGTGTTTAGCCATTCGCCAAGATTTGGATCGTGGGTGTTTTTAAATGCATGCCTTTTTCTGTTTTGTCAAACAGTATATACATTGTCACCGAATAGGAATGAGTCATCTTTTGTATGTTTTATTATTTCAGAGGATTATTACAAATGGAAAATTGAATGGTTCACGTGGCTCCAAGAAAAGAATCTCCAAGACGTCCAAGAGACGGAGAAGTTCTAAAAAGAAATTGGAGTCGCCTCAAATACATCTTGGTACTATTTCATTTTATTGTTTCTTATTAATAATTTGTACTCATTTAATTGCCATTAGTAGTTGATAATCGAACTATCTGCTTCAGTGGTTGGTCGTTATCATTTTTACTAATTTTCAGACTTAGACTTGTTCTTAGAGCCCTCCTCCCCCCCCCCACATCCCTAGGATATTTGTCTCATCCCTAGGAATCGAAATGAAGTGTAGTTATTTCCATTTAATGTTAATTATTAACTTACTCTTTTCTAACCAGGGTGTAGACACTAAGGATTTTATTTAATGAGTCAGCCACATAATAAATTCCTATTGCCCCGGAAGGAATCAAACTCGCCATTTTAGATTTAACAAGTGAGATTAACACAAATGCCTTTACCCACATGGCTAACCTCAGCCCCATCCATTTAATGTTAAAAGGTAATAAAATAGGTCAAATATTTTTGTTTTCTATAACAAATTTACTAATATTATGTCAATTAATTTCTTTACATTCCTTTAAATAGCATTTGTACTTATATAGTACATTCTTTATAAAATTAAAAATCACAATTGATGGTGTGACTCCGTGTAATCTTACTGCCATGGGCTTTCAGCAGATTTCCCATAAGGGCATCAGGTTTGAGGTCGTACTCATGACTCGATTTTTGAAAAATTTCTTCAAATGCCCATCGTTCATTCTTAGTAGATGACAGAAATGAAGTCCGCACAAAATTTAAATATATATATATATATATATATATATATATATATATATATATATATATGGGGCAGAAAGGACTCCCTACTTTCAAACACTCATTGTAGAGCGCACAGATGGGTTACTGGAGTGGGGATAGTGGCGTTAGGTCGGTGAAACGATGCCATTTTCATTTCAGTAGTCGCCATGCAGTGGTCTGGTGAGCATAGAGGCTTTGTCGTTGAAACCTTCTTTAAAAACAATGATAGTGTGGTGGCGAAACAGAGGGCAAATCCTGCAAAAACTATTTCCCGGTCGCCTGATCTCCTTACGTGGCGATGTTCCATGGCCACCTTGCTCCCTGGATTTGAGCCCATGCAATTTTTTTTCTTTTGGGTTATCTCAAAGCCGAGGTTTACAAAATTCGACCAAAGACCTTGGAAGCCCTTAAGGAGGCAATTACAGATGTCGTTGCTGGAATATCAGAAGATGTACGGAGAAGAGTTTTTGGAAACCTTTTTTGAACGACTCAACATGTGCATCGCTCGCTGAGGTCGTTGATGAACTAATTTGGTGACCTGGATGAACTAATTTTCAAAACCAACTGAAAATAAAATGGCATTGAATGTAGTTTTGGGAAATTAAAACATTTTGAGATTATCTTCATCTGTTCTTTCACAATTCATCCTTCAAATCAGGAAGTCCATTCAGCCCCACCCTGTATATATATATATATATATATATAGTCTGTTACGCTCTAGTAGTTGTAATTTTTGTTTGATCATTACCAAACTGGTTATTTAAACATTTTATGTAATAATAAAGATCGAGTTAGTTAACGGCTGAAAATGGACCAGTGAGAGAGGAATTTTGAAAATGTTGCTACGTATGTATTTTTGTTATCTTGGTTATTAACCGAGGAGATATTTGCTTTTTTTGGTTTTCGGCCTTCAATAGACCTTCCACTCCTACTCATGTCATGTCAATAGTAAGTTGTTATATCATGAAGCATTTTATTTGATGTTTAAATAGCAAATATAGTTATCATTGAACTATTAATTTTTGAGATAAATGCAAATACATGGTGCAAATGGGAAATCTGCTTAGTTAACACAGCTCCTGCGCTACGAACTTTTTGATCAAAGAATCATATTTTAATATTTAAAAGTGTCAAAAATGTATGAAAATGATAAGGTTTATATACACTAGGTAGGCGATTTTCAAAAAATGTATTCAAATGTCTATCAATCCTACCCAGGAGATGACGAAAATGAGGTCTGTTCAAAACATTTTATATTTATATATATATATATAAAATTGTAACCTCTGTCTGTACATTGATTTTTTTTTTGCGAAATTTCATGATAACTTTTCGTTTCACATGTCGTAGACACCATAACTGCATTTTGTTTCTTTTGTGTGTGTTTGTTTGTTTGTTACCTTTTCACGCATTAACGGCTGAACCGAATTTTATGAAACATGGTATGTACATTACTACTAACCCAACTTTAGACTTTAGGCTATATTAATTTTCTCTGAGTGGGGGTTTATAAGGGAGGCCTGAAATTAAAAATAGCGATATTTCGTTTCGTATTGGTTTTTCGGTAAATATGCACATAACAAAAGTTGTTTATTTTGTTATTTAGAGTAACTTTTGTTATATACACTTTCGTCGTATGCCGAAGTATAAAGGCGTCATACACTAAAAATTATAGCCGGAGTCAACAATTTTATTTGGCTCAAAAGACTCAACCGAACTTAATGAAACTCGGTATGCGTATTAGCACTAACGCCTTTATTATAATACGCCAGACTAACATTTCTAGGGATGGGCAGGAGTGGGCGTTGTAAGACATGCCTGAAATTTAAAATAGCGGTATTTCGTTTTCTATTTGGTTTTTCTACAAATATGCACATGACACAAGATGTTTATTTTGTTATTTAAAGTAACTTTTGTCATATTCATTTTTGTACTATAACAAAGTATAAACGAGATATACACTAAAAACTAGAGTGGGAGTTGACTATTTCATTGGGCGCTAATGATTAAACCGAACTTAAAAAAACTCGGTATGTCAATTAGCATTAATTCTTCCATGACTATAAGCTATATTAAAATTTTTAGGTTAGAACGGGAGTTATAAGGGGGGTTATAAGGGAGACCTGAAATAAAAAATTTGTGATATTTCATTGTCTATTTGTTTTTCGACAAACATGCACATGACAAAAGTTTTTTACTTTTTTATTTAGATTAACTTTTATTTTATACATTTCTCCAGGAACAATGTCTGGAGCAAGTAAGTTGCGTAGAAATATTGATATGCTCAAAAACTCTTTCTAATATACACTACGAGGGTACCTCACCTGGAAAAATGAATTCAAATCTACGTTATATTTTTCTTCTTAATAATTCAAATCTATGCATGATGCGCAGGAGACGGGAAATATGACCATATGGGGGACAGTGAAGTCTTACAAAAAAAATTAATTTTATTATTAAAAAATCAACAGCAACGATTTCTATAAACCCTAAACACTGGGACGGGTAAATGTCAAAGTATTGAGGAAAGTAAAGCCTTGCCAAAAAAATACCATCACCATTCAGCCTCAAATCAATTCCTGGGTGAAGCCGGGTATCTCAGCTAGTATATATATATTTACGTTTGTTACAAGAATTATAAATAATAAATCGATGTGTTTTGAGAATTTTTTCAAGACTGAGCTGCAGCTGGATTTTCCATGTCTGCTGAAATCTGAAATCATAAATTTGTCTCTAAATATTTTAAAATTTAATTGACGGTACTTAATAATAATAATAAAACTTTTCTATTGTACATCCATTATTTATGGGCTGAGGTTAGTCGTGTGCGTTAAAGCATTGGCCTTAAATCCTTATTCCCACTTTGGCTAGAAATGGGTCCCAATTAGCCATAGTAATCTCAATTACTTAAATTTTAGTAGTCCAAGAACAAAAAAAAGGGGGGAGGAGGAGATCAATAAAACATATTTTCATATGTCTCACAAAGTAAAACTTTGATGAAAACAATATTCCTTATTTAACCTTGTAATTAAGTGGTTCATGATATAACAGCTTATTATTAATATAACATGATTAGGAGTGGGGGTTTACTGAATGCGAAAAACTATAAAATCCACATATCTCGGTTAATATTCATGATACAGAAAATATTTATAGAACATTATTTATAGATCATTTAATTTGCAATAAGATTGGTACTTTACAATGTTTCGATCCGATGTATAGTAATGGAGATATTTCGGATTTTCGAATATTAATTTAATAGGATATTAAATTTAATAATATTATGTTTAAAACAAAAGCTACTTTTAATAAGGCAAAACACAACATTTGTTATGTGCACATTTGCCTAAAAAAATAGTAAATAAAAAATCACAAAAACTTGGTAAGGAAAAAGAAAAGGAAAAATGAGAGAAGGAAAAGAACGTTTTAGTTCTATGATTATCTGGTAGAATGCGCACTACACGTTCTTAAAAACAAACAGTTGTAGACCAATAACTGAAATAAATAAAAACCCTCAAACATAATAATGCAAATACATAAATATAAATAAAGAAAAGAAAATAATTTCAACATTCAAATCAAATTAAAATAAATTTTGACAATAAATAACAATGCCTGAAAGTGAAAACCTCTCGCAGCTGAAAACATGTTTATTTAAATGACATACTTAAACTCTAAGGACATACATAAGATAAACCTATTAACATTTCATTACATTACCAATAACCTTGCCCTTCGCCCTTCGACCGGAGACCTGATCCATCTGGGGGGCCGCTCTGCGACGCTAAACCATCCGGGGCGTCACAGGAACGTGTATTTAAAAATTCAATCAAATCGGTCCAGCCGTCTGGGATGAGTTCAGTGACATACACACGTACGCTAGAATTATATATATAAAGATAGAGGTGTATTAGCCTGTTAGCGCTCTAGCGGTCGCAATTTTTGCTTGATCGTTACCAAACTCCGTATTTAAACCTTTTACGTTAAAAGACGGATCATGTTTTCAATGGCTGGAATCGGATCATTGGGAGGGGGGATTTAGAGGGGAGGATTTTCGAAAATTCGAAATATCTCCGTTAGTTTGAGTCGGATCGAAATATTGTATCAAACCAATCTTTTTGAAAATTAAAAGATCTATAAACGTTGTCATGTACCTATTTTTACTGTCTTTAATATTAACCGAGATATCGGCGTTTTTTAGTTTTCGGCCTTTAGTAAACCCCCACTCCCGTTCGAACCTAAAAAATTTAGTATAGCTTATAACCATGGAAGAACTAATGCTAATTCACATACCGAGTTTTGTTCAGTTCGGTTCAATCGTTGGTGCCCAATAAAATTGTTGGGCCCCCTCTACTTTTTTTAGTATATATCATGTTTATACTTTGTTATACGACAAAAGTGAATATGACTAAAGTTACTCCAAATAACAACATAAACAACTCTTATCCTGTGCATATTTGCCGAAAAACCGATAGTAAACGAAATACTGCTATTTTTAATTTCAGGCCTCCCTCACGTACCCCCACTTCTGATCCATCTGCCGGGCCGATCTGCGGCACAAACCATCCGGGGCACGGGATTTTAAACGCCAAACGCGTATTTAAAAATTCAATCAAATCGGTCCATCCGGCTAGGAGGAGTTCAGTGACATACACACGTACGCTAGAATTATATATATACAGATATATATATATATATATATATAAAGATATATATATATATAAAATATAATTTTGTATGGACCTCATTTTCATCATCTCTTGGGTAGGAAATTTTTCGAAAATCGCGTCATGGGTACGACCTCAATAGCGGATTTTCCTTAAGGGAAATCTGCTAAAAGTGGATGTTAATAAATAATAATACAGTGGAACCCCGTCATAACGACCTGTTTGGGACTTGGGCTGAGGTCGGTCCCATGAAAAGGTCGGATTAAGCGGAGTCTGTTACGCTGGGGAATTAGACTTGCTTATGTTCAAGGGTGAATGAAAAATACATAAAAATTAGAATACAAAACATCAATTTATTTAGTATAAATGAAACAGAAAAATTAAACATTTAAATACATACATAGGTATGTATGTAAACAAAAAAAACACATTTACGATGACTAATATGTACATGCATAATGCGTACATAGATTTTAAAATTACCAAAAACTATTGATTTTTGTTTGTTTAACACAAGAGCGCCTTTTCATGGAGGCATAATCCCTCCATTTTTAAAAAAAAATATCAACTGGTTTTGTGACGGTTTGTTGTTCAGCATTACGAAGAGCTGTCTCAAAAGTGTTGACTGCCTTTGAATGGTTGATTTTTCGGCTGCAGGCTGGAGTGTCCGCATTGTCCTCATCATCATTGTCTTCTTCATTTTCAAACGTTTGGATAAGTTCATCATCAGTCAGAACCTTGTACGCTGGTTCATTGCTGTTTAGCCATTCCTCAATCTCACGTTGGTCAGGTGTTTCAATGGAAGAGCTACTGTTTAAATATTCCCAATCGTGCATGAACTGAACCATGGAATGCTCCTTCTCTTGAACCTCCGCAGTTTGATCGTCATTGATGTTCGGGCAGAGTTTTTTCCAATGTTGATGGCGGAAGCTCTTCCCAAGCTGCAGCTAACATATAAATTACATCTTTAATGTTAATGGATTTTACGGCTTCCATGAGACTGAAACCTGTTGCTGTTTTCTCAATCAAGGAGCTTATGAACTTCGATCGGTACCGCCTTCTGAGTGATTCGATCACTCCTTGGTCCATTGGTTGGATCAAGGGAGTTACATTTGGAGGTAAAAAAATGGTTCTTACCTCATTTTTCTCAAGGTCTGTGGGATGCGAAGGAGCATTATCCAGAAGTAGAATGGCTTTTTGGGGTAGATTTTTATCTTTTAAGTAGTTTGCAACTTCTGGCACAAAGACATTATTGAACCACTCGAAAAATAATTCACGATCCATCCATGCCGACTTATAAGCTCGATAGTGGACAGGTAGAGCAGATAAATTGCTGATATTCTTGAAAGCTTGTGGCTTGCGAGATTTGCCAATGACAAAAAGGGGCAATTTATGAGTTCCTGATCCATTACTACATAAGGCTCAGCCTTTCTTTTGCTAGTTTATAACCGACAATTTTTTTATTGTTTTTTGCTGCTAGAATTTTATTGGGCAACATTTTAAAATTTAAGCCTGTCTCGTCTAAATTATATACCTGCTCTGTTGACAATTCTTCGTTTACTAAGATGTTCCTGAATAAATCGATGAATGCTGTCGCAGCTTCTTGGTCGGCAGATAATTTTTCATCGCTGATAGTAAACTGTTGAATGCCATGCCTTTTTTTTTCAACTATGAAACCAGCCCTCACTCGCGTGAAAATCTCCTTCTGCATTAAGCAACGATGTTGCTTTGGCTTTTATGAGAGGCCCGGAAAGGGGAGTTCCTTTCTCTCTTTCTTGGCAAAACCATAACCAAACCACATCATCCAATACCTCCTTATTTGTTGGGTCATCTGACAACGCACTAAATGAAATTAATTTGTCCCGATTTTTTTTCCAGTCCTTCGCAGTAGTAATGCCAACTCCTAAATCACTAGCTACTTTGATAAGTCGCTCACCCTTTTCGATTTGTTCAAGGGCCTCAAGTTTTTCTGCGACAGTACAAGACTTCCTTTTTTCAGACATCGTATAACACTTTGATGTTAACACTGTGGAAGATAAGATTGAACTGATTTTTCAAACAACAAGGAGAGAGAAGTGAATCATCTTTCCAGGAAAATAGCTACAAAGTACATACAGAGGAAAGGTCAAATGTAAACAAGGGGTGTTTTTTCTCAGAAATAGTCGGTTTATGGGAGGAGGATGTTTCAAAAGGTCTGACTATTGAGAGGGATTCTATCGAAAAAAAGGGTCGGTTTATCTGGGGTTGTTATAACAGGGTTCCACTGTAATTATGATGATTTAATTCTTTTGTGTTACTAAGCAGGATCTTTAATTTTTTCCTTTATTATTCTGCAAGGGTTTATAATATCATAATCATTAGGAACAAGAATGAATGCTCAAAATTGTGCTCACAGTTTCAAAGACTTTAAATAATAGAATACGTAGATTGTTGAAGTATGGTATTTACTGCACTCTGCTTGGATGATTTATGATTTTAATGGGCTAAATGTACTTGTTCGTCATTTTGCAGGTCCTGTTTGGGATGAAGGAGACCCCACAGTGATCTATGTTAAATGTGAACCTTGGGATATATACGATGGTAAGTGTTGTTTAGTGGGTGTTAGTAATTAGAACTTCTTGAGCCTTTAGTAGCCAGCGAATGGGGCTTGGTAATCTCCCGGGACCAGACCCCTGCAGGCCTGCATTGTCTCCTCCTCCGGCTACTTTCCTTGTTTCTTTTTATTCACAATCATTTGCTTTATATTGATAAACTAATACGTTTTTTATTCATTTCCTGTTGTAGCCAATTTGAGAAATAGCTACATTTAGGTATAATGAAAAGATGATTACTGAATTGCCAGTTTTTGTAATATTAGCAAAATTTTTTGAACCATTTTTCCTCCCATTATTAGAATGAATTTCCATCATTATTACTGTTTAATGCACCACTAGCTCCAAAAGGGTATTACTAATAATGCCAATTTAAGGAAAATTCTGTTAGAAAGCATCTAGGGCATTTTTCTCAAGAGATGGGAAATAATTGTGGCTGGCCGGACCTAAAGGTAAGAATTGAGATAGGAACATGCACAAGCTACCAAACGAAGAATTTAACCAAAAGAATTTAAGACCATGGGGGGTGGTCACAAGAACATATTTGCATGTATCTCATACAATAAAGGTCTCTGGAAAACAATATTTGGTATTTAAGCTTTGAATAATGTGATTTATTACATAACAGAGTATTGTTTACGTAAAATGAGTAGAAGTGGGACTTAACTGAAGGATGAAAACTGGAAAATGTAAATATCTCGGTCAATATTCAAGATTGGGAATAAATGGGTTTAACAATATTTATAGTACATTTAATTTGCAATAAGATTCATTCCAAACACTTTTTCAATCCAACTTATAGTAACGGAGATATTTCAAATTTTCAAAATTCTCCCCCTCTAAACCCCCCCTCCCACTCGTCTGATTTCAGCCATTTAGCCATTCAAGCCTCCCTTATAACCCCCACTCCCGTTTGAAGTTAAACATTTTAATATAGCTTATAATCATGGAAGAATTAATGCTAATTGACATACCGAGTTTTGCTAAGTTTGGTTCAATCGTTAGTGCCCAAAAAAATTGTTGGCTCCCACTTTAGATTTTAGTGTATATCTCGTTTATACTTTTCTATACGACAAAAGTAAATATAACAAAAGTTACTTTAAATAGAAAAATAAACCACTTTTGTCATGTGCAGAAAACCCAATTAAAAACGAAATACAGCTATTTTTAAATTGAGACCTCTCTTACAACCCCCACTCCCGCCCGTCCCTAGAAATGTTGGTATGGCTTATTATAATGAAGGCATTAGTGCTAATACGCATACCGAGTTTCATTAATTTCGGTTGAGTCTTTTGAGCCAAATAAAATTGTTGACTCCGACTATCATTCTTAGTGTATGACGCCTTTATACTTCGGTATATGACGAAAGTGTATATAACAAAAGTTACTCTAAATATCAAAATAAACAACTTTTGTTATGTGTATATTTACCGAAAAACCAATACGAAACGAAATATCGTTATTTTTAATTTCAGGCTTCCCTTATAACCCCCACTCCTGCTCTTTTCAGAGAATATTAATATAGCCCAAAGTCTAAGTTAGGTTAGTAGTAATATACATACCATGTTTCATAAAATTCGGTTCAGCCGTTTATGCGTGAAAAGGTAACAAATAAACAAACGAAATGCGGTTTTGGTATCTATCACATGTGAAATGAATAAGTATTGTGAAATTTAAAAAAAAAAATCAATGTACAGACAGAGGTTACAATTTGATATATACACACATATATATATATATATATAATTTTGAATGGATCTAATTTTTGTCATCGACTAGGTAGGGTCAATGGAGATTTGAAGACAAATTTTGAAAATTGCATCATGAATATGACTTCAATAGCTGACCCCTTAACACGTTCGCTGCTGCAGTCTATATGTGATATACTCCACCACTAACTGCATCGGTCCCCGGCGTCCGATGCCTCTCCTAACGTTAAAATCTGTATCGGACCCCGGGGACCGATGTAGTTTTCGAAGGTAATGCTATCTCTTGACAATTCAAGTGAACTAAAGAATGAATTAGCAAAGCCAGGGGTGGTCCCCGGCATCCGATGTCGTCTACAACTAATGAACATTTTTTATCACATTGTCAGCTGTTATTTCCAATAAGCACTCTAAACTTGTAAGCACTTCTAGGTCAGTAGTTGAACTAGAACATGAGGGTAAATAGTTCTTGTCTGTAAAACTATCGTCACTTGAAGTCGTATCACTCTCACTTTCACTGCTGTCTGCTAGACAGTGCGTACTCCTGCAACCCACCAGCTACCGGGTAACCCATCCCCAGTGTTCCATTACACCCAATCACAATTCCCTCACCCTTATAATGGAACTATAGTTCAGTAGAAACTATCACTTCACACCCCCGGTGGGTCACACTACCTTACTACCATCTAAATTGTGAAGCTGGGTCTCAGATAAAAAAAAAAGAAAAAAAAAAAAGTGCTTACTAAACTAATTTCTGACCACGAGACATACTGAGTGCAACACAATGGTGAATGAGCGAATGAGGGGCATGGAAGGTAAAACAGATTCAAGTCAGTTCATGTTTGATCAAGTTGTGACTGGAATAAGCATCGGGCGCCGGGGGGTGGTGTCCTACCAAATTGGAGTTTCTCTATTTCTAGACAGTTACGGTCCCTGGCGTCCGATAGTATTTTTCTAGATTAACTAAATCTACAGGTTCTAATAATAAATTACATCCAATCCCCGCTAAAATATCTCTCATAATAAGCTTGCTACAGCCTTCGTCTTTTTGGAGTGGACTGAAGGAGAGGGGCCCATCTTGAAAGACTTGATGACGATCGGACCCCAGGGACCGATACTGCAGCGAAGGTGTTAAGGGAAATCTGCTAAAATATAACCACTAGATAAGTGTGAACGTCTCATGACTAAACATGAAGGCAGTTTGAATCCTACAATTGTGCCATGTTCATGGCCTATAGAGCACTATCAAGCCTTTGCATCTCTACATATCCTCCATATCTCCATGTACATACATGCATCCCCCACCCCCTATTTACATCATACCTTACATAGGACTCAATGCGCTATATATCCTTAAACATATATTCAAATGAAATAAAATAAATTGTACATTAAAATTAATTTCATTAATGTTCATACATTTATTTTCCAGCAGATGAAGTTGTCATAAAAGAGGAACCTGTGCCCGATACCTTCCTGGATCCTCTATTCGCCGATAATATTAATGATACGGAAGTAACTATTAAGGAAGAACCTCTATTTGATTGGGAAGAACCAACAAGGCCTAGTAAGTTACAATTTTTATCGCTCTTTGTCATCTACTATGTGGGATCTGTAGACATTAGAGTGTTTAGCATATTTCCCATTTGCAAAATCAGCTATTGAGGTTGTACTTGTTATGTGGTGTTCAAAAAAATCTCTTTCAATAATGGGGAATTGATCCATTGGAAATGAGTTTGGTGCAAAGTTATATATATATATATATATATATATATATATATATATAGTATTGTATTGTGTTTGGGTAATTCATTTGGAAATGAATATTACTTCTTCACTGTGGGGGTTTGTAAATGCTGGTTTTAAACTAGTGGACTGTATAATGGGGACAGAGTGGTAAAATAAATAAGTCTATGGAAATGATACTAAACACTGCATATATTAAATAAAATGGCACTCTTGTATGATGACTTGAGGTGATAAAAATGTTGGATTGTTGTACCTGGCTTTTGATGCATAAAAATGTTGATGTTTACTGCATTGAAGGGTTGCTAGTTTCTTTCTTGCCGCTGGTTAATTTTCTTTCTACCCACGTCTTCTCCCCTACCACCTCCCTTTGGCCTCAAGGCTAGTTACTCAGCCATGTTGGTGGCTCATGTTAACACACAAATACAAGGTACTTTAATTGTCAATAAGTGCACTTATGAAACTATAGCCTGACTGCTTAGGCCTTTTCACAATTTGTTCTGAACTGCATCAGGAGTTTGCTGGTCCGGGTCTACCTAAGGTTTAGCCGGTGGTTCCCAAGGGTGGCCCAGAGACGGCAGCACCATAGGAGGCCTCTTGACAGGGTAGAGATGTGCTTGGAGAAATTGGGGTTTTTTAATGTATTTCTTTTATGTTTCATTGAAGATGGAATATATATATATATATATATATAGTAACATGTACAATTTCCACAGCAATATTATTCATTGAAAAGGGCATAATAAATGGCCAACATCATAAACTTTTTAAAAACCATGACAAATGAAGTTGGGAGAATTGCCAATAGGTGCACCTCACCAACAACATGTCGTATTTGTATATTGGATGTAAAATATAAAATTTGAATAGGTTGAAATGTTGTGTCTACTGCAGGAAATTTTTGTTTGTGGTATGAACAATTAATGTTTGAAAAGAAATCATATTGTTGCGTTTATTACAAAATCAGTAATTAACGTTGTTTACTGAGTTCTTTTGGATTGCAAAATTAAACACACAAGCTTTAGTGTTTTTATCACTGCACAATTTATTTAACAATGCCATATACACTTGCTTAATTATTCTTAACTACTTCTGACTGTAGGCAATGATAGCTTCACTGTTCTTCTTATTGCACTGTCCAATAACTCACTCACGATCTCTGAAGTTCACAAAAATTCGGCACTGCACTGATCTTCGCAAAGATAATGGCACTGCACCGTCCTTTAGATAAAAACGGCATAGCACAGGTCTTCACATAAAACACTTTATCACACTTGCAACTAAAACGCACTGTTCACTAAAGCTGCACTGAACGCACTGTGATCACTTGAAGAGAGCTGAGAACAAACTAAACTAACCCGCCCCGGGCTGGGTCCTTTTATAGCTAGTCAGCAAACATCAAACAGAATGCCGAGAAGACATTAGACACGTTGCCTAGAACAGTCCTAGCCCCAGTAGACACTTCGGGTGCCAATAGTCCTTCATCGGTCGGCTCCTTTCATCTCCTTCACGTATTACTTAAATATGTGATTAACCGTGTTTAGTTTTTCATGTACTTAATTTTCGCAACAATATATTCACAAAGTACGTATTCGTTTGAGGAAGCGGAAGGTAGAAACCAACAATTCCGGAAGAATGATCTCTTTGTCTGAATAACTCTCGTGCAGGCAGATCGTCTTATATTGCTTAGGGAGAACTTAACATCTCTGCTTGGGTCCATATTTTTTTTTTTTTTTTTTTTTTTTTTTTTTTATGGTCTCTTCTGTTTCTCTCTCACAGGAATAATTGAAGAAGCATAGATCAGATTCGAAGAGCCTACTTGCCATTGAAGCCTATTGCTATATAAGCCCCGATCTGGCATATTGTGTAAATGAATGCTCTCATTGAAAATGGGTGAGATTACTTGCATCTATATTACTTTTATTATATTGATATGAATAATTAAAATATTATTTTAACAAAATATCTCATTCTGTTTACCCACTTCTTAATCTGACATATCTATATGTATATATAGATCTATATATATACCTATATACATATCTATCTAATATATCTATATTTATTGTTTTTAACAAATAAATACTGAGTTTTCTGCACGAAGAGATCACATTTATTTACACTTATATTATTTTTTTATTTTGATTTTATCAAAACTATTACATTATATAATTTTAAATGAACCTCTTTTAGCAGATTTCCCTTGGTAGCGATCAAACAAAAATTGCGAACACTAGTGTTAACAGACAAATCTCTCTCTCTCTCTCTCTCTCTCTCTCTCTCTCTCTATATATATATATATATATATATATATATATATATATATATATATATATATATGTATATATAATTTTGAACGGACCTCATTTTCGTCATCTCTGGGGTAAGATCGATGGACATTTGAAAAAGTTTTTTAAAAATCGTCATGAGTACGACCTAAAAGGGTATAACTAATAATGCCAATTTTTGGAAAATTCTGTTAGAACGTTTTTAGGGCATTTTTCTCAAGGGATGGGAAATAATGGTGGCCGGCCAGACCTAAAGGTAAGAATTGAGATAGGAGCATGCACATGCTACCAAACTAGAAAATATAACCGCTCAACTGTAAACGTCTGAAACATGAAGGCAGTTTGAATCGCACAATTGTGCCATGTTCATGGCCTGTAGAGCACTATCAAGCCTTTGCATCCATACACATCCTGCTTATCTCCGTGTGCATGCATCCCCCCACCCCTTTACATCATACCTTACGTAGGATTCAATGAGCTATATAACCTTTAACATATTGTTGTGATAACTACGTATATGAAAAATTAAACAGAGTTAATCACATATTTAAGAAGTACGAAGTAGACCAAAGTGGATGGTCAAGCCTGTCCTCGGCAATACCTGTCCGGGATCTAGAAGTGCTTACACAATTGTTGTCTACCGCCCGGCTATAAAAGCGGCTCCGTTCGTCACTAGAATTAATTTGTTCTCAGCTCTCTTCAAGTGATCAACAGTGCGTTCAGTGCAGCTTTAGTGAACAGTACGTCTTAGTTGCAGTGCAGTAAAGTGTTTCATGTGAAGAACTGTTTTGTGCTGTTTTTATTTAAAGAACAGTGCAGTGCTATGTAAAAGTAAAGAGACTGTAGTACCATTATCTTTGAGAAGATCTGTGCAATGCCGTGTTTTTGTGAACTTCAGTGATTATGAGTGAGTTCTTGGACTGTGTAATAAGAAGAACAGTGAAGCTATCAGTGCATACTGTGAGTAGTAGTTAAGAATAATTAACCAAGTGTGTAGTCCATTGTTAAATAAATTGTGCTGTGATAAAAACTCTTATGCGTGTGTGTTTAACTCTGCAATCCAAAAGAACTCTAATAAACAATGTTTATTACTGATTTTGTAATAAACACAACAGTATATTCAAATGAAATAAAATAAATTGTACATTAAAATTAATTTCATTAATGTTCATCCATTTATTTTCCAGCAGATGAAGTTGTCATAAAAGAAGAACCTGTGCCCGATACCTTCCTGGATCCTCCATTCGCCGATAATATTAATGATACAGAAGTAACTATTAAGGAAGAGCCTCTATTTGACTGGGAAGAACCAACAAGGCCTAGTAAGTTGCAATTAGCATTTTTCCCTTTAAGTAAATCAGCTAATGTGGTCGTACTCATTTACACAATTTTAAAAAAAAATTCCTCAAATGTTCATTGATTTCACTTAGGAGATGGTGAAAATTAGTTCTGTTCAAAATTATACAGGTCCTTCAAAGAGAATGAACCTATTTCATTAAGATATTTATTACTAACAGACAGTAATACAAGATTGCAATACAGACACATGTATTTAACCAGTGTTGAAGTTTTATGGTGTCATCATCATCATCATGTTCCATTTCCAGCATCGCTTGTTTGACGTCTCCTTGTATTACTGTCTGTTAATAAAATATAGCTTAATGAAATCGGTTCATTCTTCTTGAAAGACCCTGTATATATTTGTCTGTTTCCGCTCTAGCAGTAGCAATTTTTGTTTGATCATTACCAAACTCTATATTTAGTCATTTGGAAGGGGGGGGGGGTTAGAGGGAGACAATTTTGAAAATTCGAAATATCTCCGTTATTATAAGTCGAATTGAAAAAGTGTATGGAATAAAATTACAAATTAAATGTACTATAAATATTGTTATATACATTTATTCTCTATCTTGAATATTAACAATATTTGCAGTTTTCAGCCTTCAGTAAACCCTCACTTCTACTCGTGTTACATAAACAATACTCTGTTATATAATAAACCACATTATTCGAAGCTTAAATACTAAATATTGTTTTCCAGAGACCTTTATTATACGAGATACATGCAAATATGTTCTTGTGATCCCCCCCCCCTGTCTTTAATTCTCAGACTACTAATATTTGATTGATTGAAATAAAAATTATTCTGATTCATTATAAATTACAGTACTAGGCACAGTACATAGTTTTCAATAAAATGAATATGTTATATTTTTATACGTTTCAGTTATTTTTAGCAGATTTCCCTTAAGGGAAATCAACTATTGAGGTTGTACTCATGACGGAATTTTCGAAATTTTTCTTCAAATGTCCATCGATCCTACCTAGTAGATGACGAAAATGAGGTCCGTTCAAAACTGTATATATATATATATATATATATATTTGTCTGTTACCGCTCTAGCGGTCGCAATTTTTGTTTAATCGTTACCAAACTCGATATTTAGTCGTTTTATGTAAAAAGAAAGATCAAGTTCGTTAACGGCTGAAATCGGGCAAGTGGGAGGGGGGGTTTAGAGGGGAGGATTTTCGAAAATTCGAAATATCTCCGTTACTATACGTCGAATCGAAAAATTGTACAGACTCAATCTTATTGCAAATTAAATTTACTATAAATAATGTTATATACATTTTTTCTCTATCTGGAATATTAACCGAGATGTTGGCATTTTTATTAAATCTGGGCGCCTAACGGACGAGAGTTAATTTCGCGCCAAAAGCTAGTTCGGCCGTTTCCTTGACTGGTTCGGCTCTCGTGAAATTTCTCTATTGTAAAACTTCACGTGGGAAATCTGCTTAGTTTACGCAGCCCCTGCGTGTCAGACTTTTTTTCTTTCCGCTGAGCTGTTGGCAGACCTGTTTGTTTACATTTGTATTTATTCACTTAATATTCACGGTGGTGTTGTGTTAGCAGTATGTTGGTTTATCTGTTACTGTAGTTTTAAAATTATTATATATCTTAAACCTAGTTTATGTTCTATATTTATATTCCTTATATTATTTTATTTTTATTTTTTTTTTTTTAGAAAAACGAAAGCATAATTTTGTATAATATCAAAATTTTAAAAAAATAATAAATAAAACAAATTCATGGGATGTACTAGTATTTTATAGTCAATGTAGAAAATAAATTCCCTCTCTGATTTACTTCAGTCAGGAATAAATAAAATAATAAATCTTATATATATATATGTGTGTGTGTGTGTGTGTATTATAATGTATTTTTTTTTTCTTTCGGAGGAATGGCATAGCAAAATCAAATCTTGCAACGCGCTTAGAACTTAAATAAAAACACTTTATTGGTAATTGCCAAGATTACTGGAGGTTGGATAACAATTACTAGGGGTTTATATAGGATGATTCTTAGAAGATGCTGGCTCTGCTGCTAGTGCTATGATCTAAGTCACCAATGGAAGACCTATTTCAAGAAGACTGTTGTATTTTTTTCCTTTTTTAATAACCAAAATCCATTGTTATTTTATAAGAATAAGTTAAAGGTGGAATGGGTCATGGGTTTTTGAGAACTTTGGTCATCTCTTTTTATAAAACATGTGTACCTGTGTTTATAGATTTTTTAAGCAAACTTTTTTTGGTTTTTAATATTTTTAGAAAATGTCTTTGTATGCAACTTGTGATTATGCGGGTCTTAATTAGACTTGCCTCTACCATTTGAATGTTGAAATGTGCAAAGATAATTTTATTTTAATTACGAACTTTTGTTTATTCTCACCTAAACTTAGTCACCTATTTTTTTTTTTTTTTTACTTAATAAAACATTATGATGTTTCAATGTAGTTGATGTTAATATTACCTGCCAAATTATTTTCAGTCAGTTAAAAATAGAAGAGAAACGACTCACTACTTTTTGGTTTAATCTATTATTAATATTTTTATTATAACCAGCCATGAGTCGTTTTTTGAATTTGATATATGAAGAAATAGAATGATATTTGGGTTTTTTAACCACATAACTTTATGCCTGAAGGGTCAAGCGCTTTTGAGAATGTTTCCTTTACTTTTAGCAGATTTCCCCTGCAGGCAAATCCGTTATTGAGGTCGTACTCATGATGCGATTTTCGAAACATTTCTTCAAATGTCCACATCCTACCCAGGAAATGACAAAAATGAGGTCCGTTCAAAATTAAATATATATATATATATATATATATATAGCCCAGATGGAAAGTGTTGTTGTACACACCGCCCCTCCCACTGGTCCAATTTCAGCCATTAACAAACTTGATCTGTCTTTTTACATAAAACGATTAAATTTCGAGTTTGGTAACTATCAAACAAAAATTGCGACCGCCATTTATATATATATATATTTGTGTGTTAACACTCTGGCGGTCGCAATTTTTGTTTGATAGTTACCAAACTCGAAATTTAATCGTTTTATGTAAAAAGACAGATCAAGTTTGTTAACGGCTGAAATCGGACCAGTGGGAGGGGCGGTGTGTACAACAACACTTTCCATCTGGGCTAATGGTTGGCCGCAAGGGTCAGGTAGGGGACTTATAGAATAGAAATTTTAGTTTTGAAGAGTAAATGAAAATTAGTCCCTAATCTATCTCTCTCCATTATTTGACACACTATGAATAACTCAGATCATAATCATGGATAGCATTTATTATAATTAAATTCATCTGTAGTGTACATATTTCCTGTCAAAAAACAATCGTAGCATAACATTATATGCATAATAGTAAATGCGAGTAGAAAAAAAATACAACATTTCACAGGAAATTAGTTAATACAATTAACTGTGCCAGCCTACCGACAACTTCCACTCCCGCTTGAGTGTTGTCTACATTGCTTTTCTTAAATACCTATAGTTCATATTGGAAAGAATTGTTAACCATATCAATATTTATACGCAAATTACTTGCTTCATACATTGTTTCCGAAAAAATGTATAAAACAAAAGTTAACTCTAAATAACAATGTTAACAACTTTTGCCATGTGCATGTTTGCCTTAAAACAAATAAAAAATGAAATATCGTGAATTTTTATTTCAGGTCTCCCTTATAACCTTCACTCCCGATAGAACCTAAAAAATTTAATATAGCTTATAACCATGGAAGAATTAATGCTAATTCACATACAGAGTTTTGTTAAGTTCGCTTCAATCGTTGGTGCCCATAAAATTGTTGGCTCCCGTTTTAGTTTTTAATGTATATCTCGTTTATACTTTGTTATATCACAAAAGTCAATATAACCAAAGATACTCTAAATAACAAAATAAACAAATTTTGTTATGTGCAAATTTCCTGAAAAACCAATAGGAAAAGAAATATCGCTATTTTTAATTTCAATCCTCCCTTATAACCCCCACTCCTGCTCGTCCCTAGAAATGTTGGTACAGCTTATTATCATGGAGGAGTTAGTGCTCATTCACATACCAAGATTTGTTTAATTCAGTTGAATATTTTGTTCCAAATGAAATTATTGACTCCCGCTATAGTATTTAGCGTATAACTCATTTATACTTCGATATACGACGAAAATGTATATAACAAAAGAGTCTAAATATCAAAATAAACAACTTTTGTTGTGTGCATATTTGCCGAAAAAGCAATACGAAATGAAATATCATTATTTTTAATTTCAGGCCTCCCATACAACCCCCACTCCTGTTTGTCTTAGAGAATATTAATATAGCCTAAAGTCTAAGTTGGGCTAGTGCAATATGTTCTGGTGACTCCCCCCCGTCTTAAGGTTTCGGACTACTAAAATTTGATTGATTAAGATAACAATTATTCTGACTCATTATTAATTGCAGTACTAGATATAATAAATAGTTCTCAATAAAATTAATATGTTATATTCTGATATATTTGAGTAATTGTTTTCCTGTCGGTGTGAGGCGGGCTGACCCGTTTGTTTACATTACTAACCTAACGCTTCCTGTCAGCAGGTTATTGAAATTGGACGAAACATTTCTTATTTCCGTTTGTATTTATTCACGGTGGTATTGTTTTACCAGGATGTAGATTTATCTATTACTAAACTTCACGAGGGAAATGTGCTTAGTTTACACAGCCCCTGCGTGACGGACTTTTACGTTCATAACTGGAAATTATTCATGCTCGATATTTAACTATTTGAGTCAACACTTAATATCATATTGGTTTAATGGCTGAATTAGGACCCGGAATAGGGGTTTTAGAGGGAGGGAATTTGATAATTCATAATGTATCTTATTATCAGACGAACTGGAAAATGCTATAGAACCATTCTTATTCAACTATTGATGTTCTACAATTGTTGTTCTGTCCACCCCCTCCATCATTGGTTATCTACATGTCAATGTAGTATATGTGCTCTGGTGTTATGCCAGTTTAGTGCATGACGTATAAATAAATAATAACAACCACTCCAAAATTAAAATAATGCACTATATTGTAATTTAATGATAAAATAAATAATAAACATAAAAACACTTTCTATAAAAAACTATAAAAAAAACTGTTAATTCTGTTCGTTAGCAGTAGACAAGTGCACACGCAACAGGTTAATACACACTGACTGAAAGGTAACTTTCAGGTTACTCGCAGCGTACCCACTTAATAATTACATAAATTAGTTTAGTTTTAAATTGTCATCTGGTGGGCAACACTGTCACCGGTAGCCCGCCTTGGCTTGAACCTTCCCCTTGCTTGACATTTGTTGGGGAAAGTTAAGTTGACGTGTGTGAGTTGCCCCTACACCAGCATGGGGAGGGAATTTTAAAATTCAAAATTTACTATTATCAGACGAACTGAAAATGTTCTAGAATCATTCTTATTTAACTATTGATCCTCAATAAATGTTCTGTAAATTTATTGACCTTGGAATGAAGAGGTTAATGTTAAAACAGCTTATTGTTAGTATGATTTGAGCAGGAGTGGGAGTTTACGGACTATTTATAGATCATTCAATTTGCAATAAGATTAGTTCATTATTATTCTTCGATCTGACGTATAATAACGGAGATATTTCAAATTTTCGGTCCGATTGGACCATTAGTGATCTGTATTAGCAGATTTCCATTTAGGGAAATCAACTATTGAGGTCGTACTCGTGACGGAATTTTCGAAATTTCTCTTCAAATGTCCATCGATCCTACCTAGTAGATGACGAAAATGAGGTCCGTTCAAAACTATATATATATATATTGCATATATATATTTATATATATTGTTACGTTTTTTATTACAAAACCAGTAATAAACGTTGTTAATAAGAGTTCTTTTGGATTGCAAAATTAAACACACACACACACAAGTTTCACAGTTTAACACTGCACGATTTATTTCACAATGCACAATACTCTTGGTTAATTATTACTACTCACAGAATTACACTGATAGTGTCACTGTTCTTCAGGTTACACAGTCCAATAATTCACTCACGGCCACTGTCCTTTATTTCGCGGCACTGCACTGTCCTTTACTTTCCGGCACTGCACTGTCCTTTACTTCGCGGCACTGCACTGTCCTTTACTTCGCGGCACTGCACTGTCCTTTACTTCGCGGCACTGCACTGTCCTTTACTTCGCGGCACTGCACTGTCCTTTACTTCGCGGCACTGCACTGTCCTTTACTTCGCGGCACTGCACTGTCTTAAACACGGCACTTAGGGGATCACTCCTGCCTTAATGGAGTAAGTTCTAGCGGCTTACTCAATGTGAACTCCGGGCTGGGTGGTGTCCGGAGTGGAGGCTTGCCTTCACTGCCGGTCATAGACGTAGTGGTCATGTCTTCAAAGCACGAGGACATACAGGCCAGGTAAACTGGTACATGTGTGGGAGTTCTTCTCTCGTGTGGGAGCTGGGTAGTAGGAGACTGTCCCTTCCATAGGATTTGCTTCTGACCATCGTAGCGAATCCTCAGTCACCATGAGGTTGTTGGATTGGTGTAGGATGGATTAAGGCCTCACGTCTAGGTGCCTCCTACATTGTAGCCACTCCTCGATATGGGTACGCAATGTCTTAAACACGGCACTAAACTGTTACTTACAGTCACGGCACAGCACTGTTCTTCTCGGCACCACACTATACCGCACTGCACTAAGTCGCACTGTAGCGCTGAACATCCCTCGAAGACCGTCGAGCGTCAACTGAACTGAGGTACTGGCAGGGTCTCTTATAAATGCCTGGAGAAGGGACTAGGCAAGAAGGTCTAGACTAGAAGTTCCAGAACTTCCTGGAAGGCACTAATTAGATTCTGCTGGCGGCCCTATTTAGATCGGCCCTAACTAGATCAAACGCATGGCTTCCTCTCCTTCAGGCAATCTTCCACGTATTAATTTTTCGCAACAATATATATATGTATTTGTCTGTTATAGCGGTCGCCATTTTTTGTTGATCGTTACAAAACTCGATATTTAGTAGTTTTATGTAAATAGAAAGATCAAGTTCATTAATGGTTGAAATCGGACCAGTGGAATGGGGGGGTTTAGAGGGGACGATTTTCGAAAATTTGAAATATTTCCATTATTATACATCGGATCGAAAAAGTGTATAGAATCAATCTTATTGAAAATTAAATGTACTATAAATATTGTTATATACATTTATTCTCTATCTTGAATATTAACTGAGATATTTGCAATTTTATTAAATCTGGGCGGGTATGGGGTGAGTTTCCCGCTAAAAGCTAGGACAGCCGTTTCCTTAACGGTTCGGCTCTCGTGAAATTTCTCTATTGTAGAACTTCACGCAGCCCCTGCGTGACGGACTTTTTTTACATAAAACGTTTAAATATGGATAAAGATCAAACCAAAATTACGACCGCTAGAGCGTTCACACAGAAATATTTATGTATATAGATTTGATAGATGGATAGGCAGTGAGGAAATTTGTCTAAAATCGCGTCATGAGTACGACCTCGATAGCTGATTTGCCTGCAGGGGAACACTGCTAATTCTGAATATTCCCGTACAATTTCTAGTTGGCGCGGTTGGGAATTCTTTCTTGACAGGTCGGACAAGTTTACACTGTTAGGACAGGGAGATGGGAGTGCTAAGTTACGGGATGCCTCAAGGGCAGGAGGCGTGCCTCCAACAGATGTTTGAAGAAGGCGGGAACGGGGAAAAAGTGAGCAGTTTTGGCGGGAGTTCTGATTTATTGGCGCCCAAATTACAGGGGGCCGTGCTCTACCGGCCTGAGCTATGACTCCAGTTAAACGCTGCGCATCCACTCACACCTCTCCAGTTTATCCTCCTCTCCAACTCAATCATCTACCTCATGGGAATGCCCTTCTACAACGCAAAGTAGCGCTTCATGCTTGTTCTCAGAAAAGAAAGTCCGCCACGCAGGGGCTGCGTAAACTAAGCAGATTTCCCACGTGAAGTTATACAATAGAGAAATTTCACGAGAGTCGAGCAGTTAAGGACTCGGCCGACCTAGCTTTTGCGGGAAACACTCCCATCCGTTATCCGCCCAGATTTAATAAAAATGTAAATATCTCGGTTAATATTCAAGATAGAGAATAAATGTATATGACAATATTTATAGTAAATTTGATTTGCAACAAGATTGAGTCTGTACAATTTTTCGATCCGACGTATAGTAACGGAGATATTTCGAATATTCGAAAATCCTCCCCTCCCTCTGGTCCGATTTCAGCCGTTAACGAACTTAATCTTTCTTTTTACATAAAACGACTAAATATCGAGTTTGGTAACGATCAAACAAAACTTGCGACCGCTAGAGCGATAACAGACAAATATATATATATATATATATATATATATATATATATATATTTGTCTGTTATCGCTCTAGCGGTCGCAAGTTTTAGGAACTTAATCTTTCTTTTTACATAAAACGACTAAATATCGAGTTTGGTAACGATCAAACAAAACTTGCGACCACTAGAGCGATAACAGACAAATAAATATAAATATATATATATATATATATATATATATATATATATATATACTAGCTCAGATACCCGGCTTCGCCCGGGAATTCATTTGAGGTTGAATTGTGATGGTATTTTTTAGCAGGCTTTACATTGCACAATATTTTGACATTTACCCGTCCCAGTGTTTAGGATTGATACCCGTCTTTCCCGTGGATTTGCTAATAATAGAATTATTTGTTCGATAAGGCTTCACAGTCTTCGATATTTTTATATTTCCCGTCTCTTATACATGTAAATATGGTGAATTTTTATTTCAGGCCTCCCTTATAACCCCCCTCCCGTTCGAACCTAAAAATTTTAATCTATATATATATATATATATATAAAATTGTAACCTCTGTCTGTACATTGATTTTTTTCGCGAAATTTCACGATAACTTTTCGTTTCACATGTCATAGACAAGGAACAGGAGTGGGGGTTATAAGGGAGGCCTGAAATTTAAAGTAGCGATATTTCGTTTTCTATTGCTTTTTCAGCAAATATGCACATAACAAAAGTTGTTTATTTTGTAATGTAAAGTAACTTTTGTTATATGCACTTTTGCCGTATAAGGAAGTATAAAAGAGTTATACGCTATAAGCTAAAGCGGGAGTCACCAATTTTATTTGGCACTAAAGACTGAACCGAACTAAACCAAACTCGGTACGTGAATTAGTACTAACGCCTTCATTATAATAAGCTATAATAACATTTCTAGGGACGGGCAGGAGTGGGGGTTATAAGGGAGGCCTGAAATTAATAATAATGATTTCCTATTGCTTTTTCAGCAAATAAGCACATAACAAAAGTTGTTTATTTTGTTATTTAGAGTAACATTTGTTATATGCACTTTTGCCGTATACGGAAGCATAAATGAGTTATACGCTATAAGCTAAAGCGGGAGTCACCAATTTTATTTGGCACTAAAGACTGAACCGAACTAAACCAAACTCGGTACGTGAATTAGTACTAACGCCTTCATTATAATAAGCTATAATAACATTTCTAGGGACGGGCAGGAGTGGGGGTTATAAGGGAGGCCTGAAATTAATAATAATGATTTCCTATTGGGGTTTCGGCAAATATGCTCATAACAAAAGTTGTTTATTTTGTTATTTAGAGAAATTGCCACAACACTTCTTTTCAATATGAACTACCAGGTACCTCACCTGAAAAAATTAATTCAAATGTATGTCAATATTTTCTCCTTAATAATTCAAATCTATGCATAATGCACAGGAGACGGGAAATATGACAATATGGAGGACAGTGAAGTCTTACATGAAATATTAATTTTATTATTAACAAATCCATAGCAACGACAGGTATAATAAACTCTAAACACTGGGACGGGGAAATATCAAAATATTGTGCAAAGTAAAGCCTTGCCAAAAAAAAAAATACCATCACCATTCAGCCTCAAATGAATTCCCGGGCGAAGCCGGGTATCTGAGCTATATTTCGTTTCCTAATGCATTTTTGGCAATTATGCACATAACAAAAGTTGTTTATTTTGTTATTTGGAGTAACTTTTGTTATATACACTTTTGTCGTATACCTAAGTACAAATGAGTTATACGCTAAAAACTACTGTGGAAGTCAGGTCTTTACCCGTTTTCTGGTCAGGTTTTCAGTGCTATTGGGGTTTCGGCAAATATGCTCATAACAAAAGTTGTTTATTTTGTTATTTAGAGAAATTGCCACAACACTTCTTTTCAATATATATATAAAATTGTAACCTCTGTCTGTACATTGATTTTTTTCGCGAAATTTCACGATAACTTTTCGTTTCACATGTCATAGACACCATAACTGCATTTTGTTTCTTTGGTGTCTGTTTGTTTGTTTGTTTGTTTATTTGTTTGTTTGTTTGTTTGTTACCTTTTCACGCAGAAATTAAAAATAGCGATATTTCGTTTCCTATTGGTTTTTCGGTAAATATGAACATAACAAAAGTTGTTTACTTTGTTATTTAGAGTAACATTTGTTATATACACTTTTTTCGTATACCGAATAATAAACGAGATATACGCTAAAATCTATAGCGGAAGTGAACAATTTTATTTGGGACAATAGACCCAACCGAAATAAATAAAACTCGGTATGTGTATTAGCACTAACGCTTTCATGACAAAATAAACAACTTTTGTTATGTGCATATTTGCTGAAAAAGCAATAGGAAACGAAATATCGCTATTTTTAATTTCAGGCCTTCCTTATAACCCCCACTCCTGCCCGTCCCTAGAAATGTTAGTATGGCTTATTATAAGGAAGGTGTTAGTGCTAATTCACATACCGAGTTTGGTTTAGTTCGGTTGAGTCTTTTTTGCCAAATAAAATTGTGGACTCCCGCTATAGTTTTTATCGTATAACTCATTTATACTTCCGTATACGGCAAAAGTGTATATAACAAAAGTTACTCTAAATAACAAAATAAACAACTTTTGTTATGTGCATATTTGCTGAAAAAGCAATAGGAAACGAAATATCGCTATTTTTAATTTCAGGCCTCCCTTATAACCCCCACTCCTGTTCGTTTCAGAGAAAATTAATGTAGCCTAAAGTCTAAGTTGGATTAGTAGTAATATACATACCAAGTTTCATAAAATTCGGTTCAGCCGTTTATGCGTGAAAAGGTAACAAACAAACAAACAAACAAATAAACAAACAAACAAACAAACAGACACCAAAGAAACAAAATGCAGTTATGGTGTCTATGACATGTGAAACGAAAAGTTATCGTGAAGTTTCGTGAAAAAAATCAATGTACAGACAGAGGTTACAATTTTATATATATATATAGATATATATATATATATAGTTTTGAACGGACCTCATTTTCGTCATATGGACATTTGAAGAAAAATTTCGAAAGTTCCTTCTTGAGTACAACCGCAATAGCTGATTTCCCTTAAGGGAAATCTGCTAAAACTCCACACAGGAGTTGCGTAAACTAAGCAGATTTCCTCATGCAGATGTGCTCGTATCACACGCTTTCGATGTTTTCACTATCTGACTCATAATAACGGAGATATTCTAATTTCCTCCAATAAAAAGTATGATCTAGAGCAGGGGTCTCCAAACTACTGCCCGAGAGCCACATCCGGCCCGCGGACAGATTTTGTCCGGCCCGCGGAGAGCTAGCATACTTGAAAACTCCTTTTAGAGAACATATTTTTTATAGCAAATTAAATTTATTTTACTGAAGTATTCTAATTTTATGTTGAATAATTATTAATATGACATCTACATTGATATGGTCATGGGCTAACTACTCATAAAATTGTTGTAGGCTTATTGTTATTGTTTTTGTGATAAGTTGGATAAAGAAACACAGAATTGTAATGAGTAAAGACATGTATAATATGCAGAAAATTTAACTCCAGTATATAATAACTAACAAATTATTGAAATGAATCCAACTAACATTTTATACATTTTAAATAAAAACGTAACTTATAACAAGCATAATGACATATGAAATACTAATGAGATTTATGTAATTGAGATTTTCCACTGACAATAGGGTCATTCCATCTCAAATCAACCAAAAAAAAATGATTTCGACACCCATGATTTCAGATTTTGTTGAATTTTATTTTGGGGGTTCTATTCATTGATTTAAGAAACTATACCAAATATTTTTGATATATCTTTAACGGTTTGGATTTTATAGCCTCTTAAAGTTTTGTGATTTTAGTGTTTTCTATCGATTAGGAACTGTAAAGTTAATTTGCCTTCATTTCAAAAATAATTTGTAACTTTCTTATTTAAGAATCAATTTTGATGGAATTTTTTGTGTGTATTCATAAATATATTTAAAAACAATAAAAAAAATAAACTAAGGTACCAAGTAAGTATTTGCGGACAGAAAAATATTGCAAAGTGTCAATTTGAGCTTTTCAGAAAGCAAATATATAGTTTCACGTAAAATTGAATATCTCCAAAAGGGAAAAGGATAATCATGGAAATCTTTTTTTATTTATGTTCTAAGACATATGACCTACCACCTAAAACAATAAAATTAATGGTTATTTGACCCCTTCATTGTTTATTCTAAGTTTAAAAATAAATATATAGAAAAATTTAGAAATTTGTAAGAATTAAAAGAAAATGATAAATAAAGGTAACTAAAAACATAGTTTACATAGGTTTATTGTACAATAAATACAGTTTACATTATTGTTTACCCCAGTTAAGTGTACTTCAATATATACAATTCTTATGGTTGTTTTGGTCAATTTTCTTTACAATTTTAAAGTATCGTTTAATTTTGCTTCAACACTTGACATACATTGTTGAGAAAACTGGTACTTTCTTCCTTTCATTGTTTTTGAAGATTCCACAGTCGTAATAATATGAAGAATGGGTACAGCACATATATCCTCCTTTTTAGGCCAAGAAAATGATGCTGAAGGTCCATGGGGATGAAGGAACTGTACTGTGACATCTTGTTCTTTGGTGTTCACCTCACTCACCATGCCAAAGTACCACAATCTGTCATATACACAAGCAATGAAACATCCTGGGCTTAAATCTTTCAATGTTACTTGACTCTTTGGTCGATTGTTCAATAAATTATAAGTGAGAGCTGGTTTTTCGTCCATGCTAATTCTTCGAGCCTCAATGGTTCCGGTTTCATCTATTGGCTGAAAGTTGTGAAATGATCTTGTCCCTAGAAGAGTTTGAACATCTTTGAAGCGACCTTCCAAAGCAGGACGAGTTATTTCAAGTATTTCTTTAGATATGAAGAAAAAACTGACTTTTTCTATTCTGGTTTTGCAAAAGTCAAACAATTGAGCCACTGATATTATTTGGTTTTCTAAGGGTCTTTGCAAACTTTCCTTCCGAGCTAATCGTTCCACTGTACCTCCAATTCCATCACATTCTGTTTTACCATGACTAGTAGCAAAAAAAGACCATTGGGCCCGAATTTCAAAATCTTTCTCATGTAGGCACAGATTTATGAAATTGTACTTATTTTTGCACTGAGCAGCACACCCATCACTGAAGTAATGAACATTTTTGATACATATATGGGCGGTTTTCTTTCAAAAATTCAATCACATATTTTTGGATTTCATACACCATACTTACATCGTGTTTGAGGTCATCAGATATAATGCAAAGGGGTAGGACAATATTTTTCTCAGTTGCATCTTTGCAGTGTATGATGACAGGATGTATAGTGCAAGAATTTGAGGTCCAGTGGTATCCTTGGGCTTCGTCTTGTAATGTGAATGAATAATTTTCACTAAAGTCCATTGAGATAATAGCTGTGTCAAAAGGAGATGTTTCCTTCAATTTTTTAAAAGTTATTGATTGTGATTTAGCAATGTAAGAATGAGGTATCAGTTTATGAAGTTTTTCAACTAACGTTTCAATGAATTCTTCAACAGTGCTGGAACACTGTATCATTTCTGTTCTATCTGTGGACACCCACTGATTGTACTTAATGACGTCTTCCTCGTCATAGTCTTCGAATTTTGATTCTAAAATTTTACTGAGTTATTTTTTGAAATTTTCATGCCTGAACAAGCCAGTGAGCCTGTTGAGGAAGAGATTTTTCTTGTTACAACTTGATTAGTTTCTTTACATTGTACAGCTGCAGTTTTATGAATTAAGATAACTTAAATTCCACTGTTTTAAAATTAACTTTAAATATATACCATTAACTATTTTACTTCTGAGCTCTTAGTTACATTTATTTATCATTTTCTTTTAATTCATACAAATTTCTAAATTTTTCTATATATTTATTTTTAAACTTGGAATAAACAATGAAGGGGTCAAATAACCATTAATTTTATTGTTTTAGGTGGTAGGTCATATGTCTTAGAACATAAATAAAAAAAGATTTCCATGATTATCCTTTTCCCTTTTGGAGATATTCAATTTTACGTGAAACTATATATTTGCTTTCTGAAAAGCTCAAATTGACACTTTGCAATTTTTTTCTGTCCACAAATATTTACTTGGTACCTCAGTTTATTTTTTTATTGTTTTTAAATATATTTATGAATACACACAAAAAATTCCATCAAAATTGGTTCGTAAATAAGAAAGTTACAAATTATTTTTGAAATGAAAACAAATTAACTTTACAGTTCCTAATCAATAGAAAACACTAAAATCACAAAACTTTAAGAGGCCATAAAATCCAAACCGTTAAAGATATATCAAAAATATTTGGTATGGTTTCTTAAATCAATGAATAGAACCCCCAAAATAAAATTCAACAAAATCTGAAATCATGGGTGTCATGGTGTGGTTGAATTGATGTGGAATGACCCAATAGTTTGTAGTTGTGGACTAATTTTACTTGTACCAATTACAGTAAATCAGTACATCAGTTAATTTAGATCTGTAAACATTTTTTGTGTACTTCATTTTGGAGAAGGTCTTCTCATACAAATAAGTAGTACCAAAAACAGAAAACATCCCACGAGCAAATTTATGCAAATTATCAAATTGTGTCAGTGGAAGACTCTTATAAAATTCCAACAAAGATGAGTTTTGATATTTGTTCTTAATTATATCACTGCACTGTAGATCAATCATTTCCATTTGGTTTCAGTGTCAGTATTTTTTTTTCATCAGTGGACTATTTCACTTTTTACCACCGGCAACAATGATAATATGGTTTTGGCCCTCGGAACTTATGGAGTAATCAGAATGGCCCTAAGGCTGGAAAGTTTGGAGACCCCTGATCTAGAGCATATGTGAGCAACCACCGGTCCGCGGTTAGGTTTGATCCGGCCCGCGAGACATTTTGAAAAAACCAATGAACCAAAAATATTACACTACTTACTGCAAATGAGGAAGATGAGGAGAGATTTGTGCGCGTGGCAGTACTTATAAATGCCAACAGTTCTTTTCAATGATGAAAGTTAATTAATCAAAACATCGTACAAAGCTGACTGACGATAATTTGAAAAATTCTTTAGGTCTTTGTATCAGTTCATGATATAACAGCTTATAGTTGATATGACGTGAGTAGGAGTGGGGGTTTACTGATGGGCGAATACTAAAATATGGAAATATCTCGGTTAATACTCAATATGGAGTAAACATTTACGCAACAGCATTTATAGAACATTACATTTGCAATGAGATTGGGTTTATACTGTCTTTTAAGCCGCGCATAATAACGGAGACTAAGATGGATAGTTTTTCACAGCAGTGTTGTTGGAAGTGAAGAATATTGTGCACTTGGAGAGAGAAAAATACGTCCAATTTTTCATTTCACATTCAAGTGAGTCACTTGCTGTCTTTCCCAATGAGCGCATGCAAGTAGCTCTGAAGATGGAGACAATAGTCTTCGAAAGGGCTTAGCGCTGAAATGAAAAACTTGTGAACAATTGGACGTCTGTTCATACCGAGTATGAAGAGTTTTCGATATTCTCCTCTAAACTCCTCTTCCCCCAGTCCGATGTTACACATTAACGAACTTAATCTTCAGTTACTACTAGTTATCACCTAGCCAGATTGAATGTTACTATGCTACTAGTTATCACCTACCCAGATTGAATGTTACTATGCTACTAGTTATCACCTAGCCAGATTGAATGTTACTATGCTACTAGTTATCACCTACCCAGATTGAATGTTACTATGCTACTAGTTATCACCTAGCCAGATTGAATGTTACTATGTTATCACCTACCCAGATTGAAAGTTACTATGTTAATAGTTATAACCTACAAAGATTGAATGTTACTAGTTATCACCTACCCAGATTGAATGTTACTAGTTATCACCTAGCCAGATTGAATGTTACTAGTTATCACCTACCCAGATTGAATGTTACTAGTTATCACCTACCCAGATTGAATGTTACTAGTTATCACCTACACAGATTGAATGTTACTATGTTACTAGTTATCACCTACCCAGATTGAATGTTACTAGTTATCACCTAGCCAGATTGAATGTTACTATGCTACTAGTTATCACCTACCCAGATTGAATGTTACTATGCTACTAGTTATCACCTAGCCAGATTGAATGTTACTATGCTACTAGTTATCACCTAGCCAGATTGAATGTTACTAGTTATCACCTACCCAGATTGAATGTTACTATGCTACTAGTTATCACCTAGCCAGATTGAATGTTACTATGCTACTAGTTATCACCTACCCAGATTGAATGTTACTATGCTACTAGTTATCACCTACCCAGATTGAATGTTACTATGCTACTAGTTATCACCTACCCAGATTGAATGTTACTATGCTACTAGTTATCACCTACCCAGATTGAATGTTACTAGTTATCACCTACACAGAGTGAATGTTACTATGTTACTAGTTATCACCTACCCAGATTGAATGTTACTAGTTATCACCTACCCAGATTGAATGTTACTATGCTACTAGTTATCACCTACCCAGATTGAATGTTACTATGCTACTAGTTATCACCTACCCAGATTGAATGTTACTATGCTACTAGTTATCACCTACCCAGATTGAATGTTACTATGCTACTAGTTATCACCTACCCAGATTGAATGTTACTATGCTACTAGTTATCACCTACCCAGATTGAATGTTACTATGCTACTAGTTATCACCTACCCAGATTGAATGTTACTATGCTACTAGTTATCACCTACCCAGATTGAATGTTACTATGCTACTAGTTATCACCTACCCAGATTGAATGTTACTATGCTACTAGTTATCACCTACCCAGATTGAATGTTACTATGCTACTAGTTATCACCTACCCAGATTGAATGTTACTATGCTACTAGTTATCACCTACCCAGATTGAATGTTACTATGCTACTAGTTATCACCTACCCAGATTGAATGTTACTATGCTACTAGTTATCACCTAGCCAGATTAAGTTTGAAGCCTTGCTTACTTCGGGCTAGAGAAATGGGCATTTGTTGACAGACACCTGTTTGCGCCAATCTATTTAGAGAATATAAAATACTCATTTTAATTTATGCCTTCTAATGTAAAGACAATTGGTAGGTGAGATATGGCTAAGGAGTCTAAGGGAATATATTATGCTTTTAAAGGAGCAAGGAGAGAGTCTAGCCGCTAATAAAGTAAAGACCTTATCCGAAATTTTATGTAAAAGGCTATTGGGCGATTGAACGTTGAGAGAGTGGTGAAGCGGTCCTATTAGCTGAGGGCTTTTATCTAAATCGGTGAGGTTTATAGAGCCGTGTGCCTGGGGACAGACCGACCCAGCAGAGCTGAGCAGTTAGTGTCAGAGCTGGAGGCTGTAAAGCTGCTCGAGTAATGCCCCTACCTGTTGATCCCCTCACCTGCTCTCAACTGATGATGTCTGCTAATTGAAAGTGATCCCCCCCACTCCCCAATGCCTCGTAAAAATGTCCACCAATTAGTCGCAGGCATTTTATTGTTTCCTCAGAGGAGCAGGTTCATTTATGGAATCTACCTGGAATTGATGGAGAAAAAATTGTTTTCAACAGTTTGTTTTTTTTATTTACACACTCCATTATCTATATATATTTTGTTTTATCGTATTCTTATTCAGATTGGACGGAATTCTTAATGCAGGCTAGAAGCCGTTGTCCAAAGAGATCTCAATTGGTACATTATAGGTCCGCTCTACAAGTCTCATGAAGTCCGTGACGCAGGGGCTGCGTAAACTAAACAGATTTCTCACTTGCTGGAATAGCATACATATAATCCTAATTGATGCCTTCCTTACACGACGAATTTGCATGTATTTCCTATTGTTATTAGAATGGTCTGAAACATGAAAAAAATGTACCCCCACCGAATTTAAATGGAAAAACCCGTCACGCAGGGGCTGAGCAAACTAAGCAGATTTCCCTCTTGCTGGTATGACACACTAGTTGATATCTTGCCACATAGTCTGACTGAAAACCAGAAACTGCAAATTACTAGCTTAATATTTGAGTTCAAAAAAATATATAGAACAGCAATTGTAGATGATCAGCATATTAACAAGATTGATTCTATAACATTTTTCGATTCGACTCTTTATATCAGAGATATTTTGAATTTTGGAATCCCCCCTACTCTAAACCCTCCTTCTCCCAATAACAGATATGATCTTTAGTGTCGACTGAAACTGTTAAATATCGAGTATGGTAGAGATCAATTAAACATTTTCGAGAATAAAAGGTAAAATCTTAATTGATGACGTCATTGTACAACAAATTCTTGTGTATCTCCCATAATAAATGTACCTTAAAAACAATATTTGGCTTATAAGATTAGAATGAAGTGGTATAACAGCGTATTGCTAATATGACATGTGCAGAAGTGAGGGTTTACTTAAGGAGGAAAACTAAACAAATAACCAATATCTCCATTAATATTAATGATAGAAAAATATGTACGTAAATGCTTCAATAGATAATTTAATTTTCAATAAGATTGCTTATGTAAAATTATTCGATCCGACGTATAGTGACGGAGATGTGTCACAAAATGTCCACTGTAAAATTCTCCCCGTCCCTCTCGCTGGATTTCTGCTGTTAACAAACTTGACCTTTCTTTTTGAATGAAACCA
>CM032232.1:149767500-149785000 GCA_019009955.1 Riptortus pedestris | reverse complement strand
GATGACGAAAATGAGGTCCGTTCAAAATTTTATATATATATATATATATATATATATATATATATATAGATATATATATATATATATATATATATAGATATATATATTTGTCTGTTAACGCTCTAGCGGTCGCAATTTTTGTTTGATCGTTACCAAACTCGGAATTTAATCGTTTTATGTAAAAGGGAAGATCAAGTTCGTTAATGGCCGAAATCGGACCAGTGGTAGGGGGGTTTAGAGGGGGGATTTTTCGAAAATTCGAAATATCTCCGTTACCATACGTCGGATCAAAAAATTGTATAGAACCAATCTTATTGCAAATTAAATTTACTATAAATATTGTTCTATACATTTATTCTGTATCTTTAATATTAACCGAGATATTTGGATTTGTATTGTGAGTGTGGTCGGCTATGTTCGGGAGTTTCCGCCGAGCGCAGTAGCGCTAGTGTGGCCGTTTCACTAACTATTCGTTCTCGTGAGAATAGGTTATTACTAGGCAGATTTCTCTATTGTAAAACTTCACGTGGGAAATCTGCTTAGTGTATGCAGCCCCTGCGTGACGGACTTCTTTTTTCCAGTCAAAAGCCAATCCGAGCACATATAGTTTAAGCATAGTTTTAAACATATTATTATATTCGCCATAGTAAATGTCAGTGGAAATCACTTCCCGTAATGCCAGCATTTCACAGGAAATCAGTAAACTCAATTAACGGTTTAAGCCTCCCGTCAATTTTCGCATGAGCGTTATCATCATTGCTTTCCATAGATTATTGATTCAGAATATTATTTTAATAATTTATCTACCTGATGGAACTAAATAATACTGGTACCCTAAAAATAATTTATTTGCAAAAAGCTAGATGAGGGGAAGAGAGCCCTCCCTGCAACCTTTCCAATATGAATATACTGGGGAATTGTTAAAAATCTTTTGAAATTTCCCACCTTGAACCCCCTCCCATCTACTTTCCGAACGAACAAGATTTTTAGATTCTCCAAAAATAAATTGAAATATGTAGTTCGTAAGCTATCAATCAAAAATGCGAACTCTAGAGGCAGGTTTTGATCGGAACTCATTTTCCTCATCTTCTGGGTAAGATCGATGGACATTCGAAGAAATGTTTGAAAAATCACATTATGAGTAACAGACAAATCTATCTGTCTGTCTGTCAATCTATATTGTTGGGAACTATGCATCCATTGGACCACTTGAAAATTCTATAGCTACTTGAAAAATAATTTATGTAATTTTTCCAACATAGGCATTGCAATAATTTCAACTAGGAGGGGGGATTACTTCTAGATCAAAACACATACTCGTTAATATCTTCATTATCATTGACTTCATCAAGAACTAGTAAAGAAATAATTGTCTTTACGACAATCTTATTAACATTTAAAATTTAGAAATGTTTGACTTTTGTGGGCCAATTTGACAGTTATGCTCCATAAAATTGGCTCAACAGAATTGGGAAATTTGTTGTACATGTTTCAAGGGAGAATAATTTTAACGGGCACCATTTTACACTTTACTGTCACCAATAGGAGTGGGGGATTACTAGAAAGACAAAACTTAATGTTCTTCGTTATTGATATTATCAGAAAAATCTAAAGAACAAAGTTCAAAATGTAATTCTTACTGAGACCAATAAAAGTTTTTCAGGCGAAATAAATGGATCTGAAGGTCTCAACTAATTTTATTATTTTCTACTGTCAGACGTTTCGCCCTCACTAATATTTACACTGCAAAATTTATAATTATTCCTCTGGCTCTGTAGTCATAATCTCCGCAGGAGGATAAAAAAAAAGTCATTTAATAATCAGCTTTAAACCAAGTGGTAATATGTCAACAATATCTGACTGTTGACTGAAATTGGCACTTGGTAGTGAGGTTAACATTCTTTTTTTTAGCAGATTTCCCTTAAGGGAAATCAGCTATTGAGGTCGTACTCAGGGCGCGATTTTCGAAATTTTTCTTCAAATGTCCATCGTTCCTACCGAAGAGATGACGAAAATGAGGTCCGTTCAAAACTGAATATATATATATATATATATATCTGTTACCGCTCTAGCGGTCGTTATGATTGTTTAATCGTTACCGAACTTGATAATTAGTCGTTTTATGTAAAAAGACAAATCAAGTTCGTTAACGGCTGAAGTCGGACAAGTTGGAGGGGGGGGGTTTAGAGGAGAAGATTTAATATATATCCTCTACGTACGTATTTTATGTACGTATTTTTACGTACATCCGGATATATATAAATAAATCAGAATCAATCTTATTGCAAATTAAATTCTCTATCTTGAATATTAACCGAGATATTTGCATTTGTATTAAATGTGGGCTGGTAACGGACGAAAGTGTTTCCTGCCAAAAGCTAGTTCGGACGTTTTCGTAACTGTTTGGCTATCGTGAAATTTCTCTATTGTATAACTTCACGTGGGAAATCTGCTTAGTTTACGAAGCGCCTGCGTGACGGACATTTTTCTTTTTTGCTTAATATGTATTTTTCAGTGGAAAATGGAATTATTAGAATGGGGATTCTTCAACCAATTGTAGAATTGTGTGTTTAATTATAATTTTGTAGAAATATGTTGTGATTTTATGTTTCTTCCATAGACAGGAGTGAGGGTTTACTTGGAATAGCTTCAATTGCATTTCCAAAGAAAAGCATTTTTGTTTCAAATTAAAACGACGGGTACGTCAATTATTTTAGGGACTGATAGTTCATAAGAAAAGACAAGCGGGAAGACTTATTATTTATTAACGCCCGCTTTTTGCTAGTATGGCTAATTGGGATGGGTTATCTACAGATGACCACCCTTTTCTACCAATGGTGGAAGTAAGGATTTTATTTAATGAATTCCACCAATAAATAAATTCCTATTGCCCATGGGAATGGGAAGGCCTGGAGAATTTCAGAGGTTTAAAAAAAATCCGTCACGCCGGGATGCGTTAACTAAGCATATTTCCTAGTTGTGTCACGTATTTGCATTTATCTCAAAACTTTAAAGTTGAAAGAGAACAATATTCGGTGTTTAGGCTTCAAATACAGTGCTTCATAATATAACAGCTTATTGCTAATATGACATGAGTAGGAGTGGGGGTTTACTCAATGCCGAAAACAAAAAACTGAAAATATCTAGGTTAATATTCAATATAGAGAAATCTTGTATATAACAACATTTATAGGAAATTACATATTGCAATAAGATTGTTTCTATACAATTTTTTAACCCCAAGCATAATAATCGATATATTCAGAATTTTCGAAATGCACCCTAAACCCCCCCCACCCTCTCACAGGTTCTATTTCAGCCGTTAACGAATTTGATCTTTAGTTTTACATAAAACGTTTAAATAATGAGTTCGGCAACGATCAAACAAAAATTGCGATCGCCAGAGTGTATATAATAATAAATATATAGTTTTGATCGGACCTTACTTTCGTTGTCTTCTGGACAGGATGTGTGGACATTTGACATTTATTTTTAATAACCGTGTCATGAGTATTACCTCAACAGCTGATTTCCTTTAGAAACTCCTCACAAAAACTATGGCTCTGGCTGGGAAATATTTGTGGGTCGCCTACACATGGATGGGGCAGTCAGCTGTTACGCGAAGCTATCAGCTACCTCCAGATCATGTGGGTTTAATGCTTCATTCCGCGGCCTTTCTCTCAGAAACAATTAGATATGGCGATAATTGCTGTTTGTCACACCGACATTTCTGAACACCTCAAACGCTCTCGCTTATGCCGCCTTGCCCCTTCACACTCTCTCTCTCTCTCTCTCTCTCTCTCTCTCTCTCTCTCTCTCTCTTCTCTCTCTCTCTCCTCTCTCTCTCTCTCACCTCTCTCTCTGACTCGCCCTCTCTCCCTCTCCCCTCTCCCCCTCTCACCCTCTCTCTCCCTCTCTCTCTCTCCTCTCTCTCTCTCTCGCCCCCTCTCTCTCTCCCTCTCTCTCTCTCTCACTCTCTCTCTCTCTCTCTCTCCCTCTCTCTCTCTCTCTCTCTCTCTCTCTCTCTCTCTCTCTCTCTCTCTCTCTCTCTCTCTCTCTCTCTCTCTCTCTCTCTCTCTCTCTCTCTCTCTCTCTCTCTCTCTCTCTCTCTCTCTCTCCACCCCCCCTCTCCTCCGCTTCCTTGAAGATGCTGAGAAAAATCAGCGGGCAATAATCACGGGCAGTCATGCTATTTCCCCGAACGCCAGTAATTGATAACATATCATCTTGTTGTAATTAGAATAAGCTTGAAGGCTGTATATTAATTTAGCACACATTAACCCTGGGAGACGTTGCATGTCCGTAGAAATTAAATTGTTTTCGTAGAAAAGCTAATAAACCACGGGCAGTCGTTCAAAGTCGGTCAGCCAGACGGTTCCAAGACTACGCAGATTTTACAGGGATGACTTGCGGGAGAAGTGGGCTCTCTTTGAGAGCGTGGATAAAGGGGGAATTTCGAAAAATCGTAATGTCTCCGTTGTTACGCGTCGGATCGAAAAATTGTATAGAACCAATCTTGTATCAAATGAAATTGCCTACAAATATTGTTATATACATATTTTCTCTAATATGAATAATAAACGAAATATTTGGATTTTTTACTTTTCGGCCTTCAGTAAACCCTCACTCCTACTCATGTCATTTTAACAATAAGCTGTTATATTATGAAGCACATTATTTGAAGCTTAATTACCAAATATTGTTCTCATTGAACTTTTACGCATTGAGATAAATACAAATGGGAAATCTGCTTAGTAAACGCAGCCCCTGCGTAACGGCCCCTGTTGGTGCTGAAGCCTAGTTAGACTACAGCCTTCAGATACCAGGCGCGAATAAGTTTGTAGGAATCGATTTTAAAGACAATGTAAGTCTAGGCGTGATGGGTACATTGAGATCACTAATGGCTCTCGATACTTCGATTAGTTTCTTCTTTTTATTATATCCTTTTGGCATTTCTTTTTTCTTTTTTATATCTTCCCACCTCCTTGCCGATAATTGATTAGTTTGTCGCTCCAAAGCGTCATTAGATGTTAGCCCGTCGATAGGGAGAGAATAAAGAAAGGTTTATTCTTGTGATGACTTGCAAGGTGTCCCGTAATGAGTTGCCTATTTTACGAGTTTCACACCTATACAAGGTACCTCTTCTGTGAAGCTGGCCGATTGTTCTTCCCAAACACTTTGGCAAGTATTAATGGGGCAGGTGCGATTCTCTTCATTTAGACTTCTCGGAGCCCTTTTGTGAATTTGGCGGGGGTGGATCAGGCCAACGCTCTATATTCCTCTACTAGAATTGAGATAATCGAAGAAACCCCTAATAATCAGATACAAAGAAACATTTACTGACGTACCTCAAATTCATATTTCTAACTACAGACATAATGACTTTCCCCCTTGGACACTCAGTAATAAACTTGATATAAATATTTCCCCTTCTAAATACACTAAAAAATACCCCATTTCGACTGCCAAATATAAAAAAGAAATCCAGGCATACACATTAGACCGGAGAGAGTCATATTTTATATTCACAGACGCATCCAAAACAGACTATGGGACTGGAATAGCTGCAGTTGTAGGAGACAAAACTGTGCACAAAAAACTACATGACTACAATACAATATACACGGCAGAATTACAGGCTATACTCTTAGGACTAACGAACATCACAACTACTCAAAGAGAAATAGTCATTTGTACAGACTCATTAAGTTCAATATAAGAGTCCGTCACGCAGGGGCTGCGTAAACTAAGCAGATTTCCCACGTGAAGTTATACAATAGAGAAATCTCCATACGAGTGCCGATCAGTTACGGAAGCGGCCGAACTAGCTTTCGGTGGGAACTATAGCTCGTCCGTTAAACTTAATAAAAATGGAAATTTCTCTGTTAATATTCAAGAAAATGAATAAATGTATATATATCAATATTTATAGGAGACTTTCAATTATTTTCAATAAGATTGGTTCTATAAAATTTTTCGATCCGACGTATAGTAACGGAGATATTTCGAATTTTGAAAATCCCCCATCTAAATCCCCCTCCCACTGGTCTGATTTCAGCCGTTAACGAATTTGATCTTCCTTTTTACATACCTTTAGGGAAATATGCTAAAAGTCACTTGAAGACATATACACCACCAATCCCTAGACTAAAAAAACACATTACTATTTATTGGTTACCCGGCCATGTGGGCATATCTCAAAGTGATATAGTAGACAAAGCAGCCAAACAATCAACTCAACTTGAACAAATAGATTTTTTGGGCATACTTCACCAAGACGCTTTCTCTCAAATAAGAAAACTCGTAATTAATGACTGGAATAATTTATGGTATAACACTGACAGTCACAATCAAATCAAACACGCTCAACTGGACTTCAAGTAATAGACACTCTAGAAGAGAAGAAATTGTACTTACACGCCTACGCACAGAGCACACTAGACTAACACATTCATATCTACTGAGCAGACAAGATGAACCTATATGTCGCTACTGCAACAGAACGCTGACTGTAAAACACATACTGACTGACTGCACACAAGTAAAAACGTAGCCATGGCCCACAAACGTATGCCAACTACTGGCCGACAGTAGCCAATTTATAGATGATGTTTTTAAGTATTTGAGAAATAATGGATTATTTGATGAAATATAAAAGCTATTTTTTACAATTATGAAAGTTATATATTGCAAGCACTGAAGCATGCAGCTTGGAATATATGTTTTGCCTCCTTCCAGTTTAACTATTTATAGTTTTTCTTTTAGTTTTTTTTTTGTTTTATTTTTATATTGTTTTTTTCCCTCGTGTTGTAAATATTCTAACAATTTATATTTAGTTTTGTCCGTTCTATTTATTTTATACATTTGTAATTGTTAGCCGTGTAAAACTTTTAATATTTATTTAATTTTGTGAAATTATATTTTAGCATGTAAAAATATGAATCGCCATTGTAGCGGCATGGTCCTATTTATTTTGTACATTTGTAACATTTAGCTTTGTAAACATTTTAATATTTATCTAATTTTGTAAAATTATATTCAATCATGTCAAATTATGAATCGCCATTGTAGCGGTATCTCAAATAAATAATAATAATAATAGAACTGCGATAAAATCATTTCCGTGAAATTTTTCGATACAACGCATATTGCGATTTTTAGAAATTCCTCGCCTTTAAAACCCCCTCCCCCTAGTCCGATTTCAGCCGTTTATGAACTTGATTTTTGGTAAATCAAGTCAAGGGTAGGAACCGCCAGTATAGATGATACTGTAGCCATAGCTACCGGTGTATACCGTCGTCACTGGCTGATGGTCGAGTACAGCTGGTGTTGTGCTATAGATGGGATGGCATCATCTTCAAGCCGTATAGAGTTGTACTACAGCACGACGAAAATCGACCCCTATTGATTAATACAAGATCTTATTTGAAACATCCAAGATATAGTATAAGTTGTGTTAGGTGTACCAACTTGTTATGACTTTTTTATTATTATTATTATTATTTACGTCCACTTTATGCTACTAGGCTAATTGGGACGGGTTATCTACAGGTTACCACCTGTTTCTAGCCAGACTGGGCTCAAGGAGTTTATTTAATGAGTCCATTAAATTTCCACTGGCCAGGGCGGGAATCGAACACACCACTCTAGGTCTGCCACGCGAGATACCAACGCCTTAACTCGCACGGCCAACCTGAGCCCCAGCTTGGTATGAGAATGACTAATATTTTAGTAGCAAGTATCATTGTTGTACTTGAGTCGATCCCTGGTAGGTTACTCGGCCATTTTAACTTTTTTTTATTATATGTTTTTACTACATAAATAGGAAGTTTAAAACAGATTTTTATTTACGCCGTTTATGTGTGTTGGCCATTTTTGTTTAGAAAAATGTAACTGTTTTTTTTGCAACGTTTGCGTTAAATTGATTTTCTCTGGATTGGATCATTTTAAAACATTGAAATTGGCATCATGTTTTCGGAAATTCTTCCTCAGCAAAATTGTTTCTTAGACAAGATTCCCAAAACACGAAGTTTACCAGTCAAAATAGTGTCCTAAGTTAGGGGTTGAAAATTGAGAAATTCCGCTTTTAGCAGATTTTCCTCAAGGGAAATCAGCTATTTAGAAATTCAAAATACTATGAAGGAGTGACTTAGCAGAGAGTAAGGGAAATCAGCTATTGGGGTCGTACTCATGGCGCGATTTTCGAAAAGATTCTTCAAATGCCCATCGATCCTACCCAGGAGATGACGAAAATGAGGTCCGTTCAAAATTTTATATATATATATATATATATATATATATATATATATATATATATATATATATATATTTGTCCGTTAACGCTCTAATGGTCACAATGTTTGTTTGATCGTTACCAAACGTTTGATATTTAATCGTTTTATGCAAAAAGACAGATCAATTTCGGTAATGGCTGAAATCGGAAAAGTGGGAGGAGGGTTTAGAGGGGGGATTTTCCAAAATTCAAAATATCTCCGTTTCCATACGTCGGATCAAAAAATTGTATAAAACCAATGTTATTTCAAATTAAATTTACTATAAATATTGTTCTATACATGTATTCTCTATTAAACCGAGATATTTGCATTCTTATTAAATGAGGGTGGATAACGCACGAGTGAGTTTCGACGAATGGGCGTACTATGGTCGGTTCTATTCGTTTCCGCCGAAAGCTAGTTTGGCCGTTTCCGTAACTGCTCGGCTCTCGTATGGAGATTTCTCTATTGTATAACTTCACGTGGGAAATCTGCTTAGTTTACGCAGCCCCTGCGTGACGGACTTCTTTTTATTTCGTAGCCAGTATCATTAAGTACTCACATTATATAGAGTAACAGCATAAAGAGTCGTTTCATTATTTTTTTAAAATTTGGATTTTTTAAATTTTCTTTAAGTCTAAGGTTTTATGTCTCTGATGGGACTGAATGTAAAATCAAGATTTTTACACATTATGTAGCTCTATATAATAGTAAAAAGGAATAAAAATAAATAATCCTGCGTAAGTTCGTACAAGATGAAAAACTCCAAAATGCGTTTTCATGTTCGTTCAAGGTTTTACAGACAACTATTTATGTATGAATTTGTATATAACTTTGAACGGACCTTATTTTCGTCATATATTAGGTAGGAACCATGGATATTTGAGGAAATTGTTCGAAAATCGCGTCATGCGTACAACCTCAATAGCTGATTTCCTTTACGCGGAAATCTGTTAAAAAGAAAAAGATAAAACTTGTGAGTGTGAGTGTGTGCATGCATGTGTATACAACCTAAAGTATGTACTAGTGAAAGTATAGTTCCATTCGGAGAGATCAGCTGAGTTATAACCGAGGCGATATAGCGGCTGTGTTTGATGTTTTAGGTTGCACAACATTATCCTTTATTCGGCACTTGTATAAAGTATAAATTATGATTGATAACTAGGCATTTTGCAAAGGAAGAAAGGGGCGGGAGGAAGCCGGCAAGACGAGGTGGCCGAGTGGTTAAGGCGTTGGACTGCTAATCCAATGTGCTCTGCACGCGTGGGTTCGAATCCCATCCTCGTCGATAAATTTTTAACTGTACTTTCGCCCATTTCTAACTCCCGTTTGACATTTACAGTAAAGTAACCTTTATATATAGGCATTTTAGTTAGTTATACAATAGATAAATAATTTTTGTACGAAGACGACATTTTCTTGCAATAGACACAAAAAAAAAAAAATAAAAGTTGCAACTCTATTCCAAATATTGTAGAACTACAATAATATTTGAAGGGTAAAACAATTTATGAAATACTGGTTATGGTACCGTTGGGAAATCATTTGAGGCTGAATGATGATGGTATATTTTTGGGCTTTATTTTGTACAATATTTTTATGTTTTTCCGTCTCAATGCTTAGGATTTACACCCGAGTCCGGCGTGATGGGGATATGTTAATAATAAAACTATTTGTTACGTACTTAATTCTACAAAATAGATAATATTTTTATATTTCCGCGTCTCCAGTGCGTTTATCTTTTTAGCAGATTTCCCTTAAGGGAAATCAGCTATTGAGGTTGTACTCATGACGCGATTTTCGAAATATTTCTTCAAATATCCATCGATCCTATCAAGGAGATGACGAAAATGAGGTCAAATCAAAACTGTATATATATATATATATATATATATATATATATATATATATGTGTATATATATATTTGTCTGTTACCACTTTAGCGGTCGTAATTATTGTTTAATCGTTACCAAACTCGATATTTAGTCGTTTTATGTAAAAAGACAGATCAAGTTCGTTAATGGCTGAAATCGGACCAGTGGGAGGGGGGGTTTAGAGGGGAGGATTTTTGAAAATTCGAAATATCTCCATTAATATACGTTGGATTGAAACATTGGTCAGAATCAATTTTCTTGCAAATTACATTTATTATAAATATTGTTATATACATTTATTCTCCATCTTGAATATTAACCGAGATATTTGCATTTGTATTCTGCATGTGCTCGGCAGCAGTGGCTATGTTCGGACTTTCCGCCGTGAGCTGTGGCAGCCGTTTTCGTAACTATTCGTCCCTCGTGAATAGGTTTAGAGGTTTCTTACTACTACAGCTGTTATTAGGCGGATTTCTCTATTGTAAAACTTCACGTGGGAAATCTGCTTAGTTTACGCAGCCCCTGCGTGACGGACTTTTTTCTATATAACATAATAATAGATTATCGTATTAAACATCTAATTAAAAATGTAATATAGCTTATAGTCAAAAATACGGAGTTTCGTTGATTTCGGTTTAGTCTTTCGTGTCCTATAACATTGTTGACCCCTTCTATAGTTTGTCGTGTATACCTCATTTATATTTCGTCATAAGGCAAATGTTCATATAACATAAGTTACTTTAAATAACAAAACAGACAACTTTTGTTATATGCACTATTTCCGAAAAATTAAGTCGATTAGGAAATATCGCGGTTTTATACTTCACACCTCCCTTATAACCCCCAGTTCGTACCTCGAAATTTTAATATAGCTTATAATGAGGGAGTTGTTAATACCAAATCACATACGAAGTTTCGTTTACTTCGGTTTGAGCCTTTTGTGCAATATAAAATTGACTCCCACTATAGTTTTTAGCTTATAACTCATTTATACTTCGGTATACGACAAAAATGTATATAACAAAAGTTACTCTAAACAACAATATAAACAACTTTTGTTATGTGCATATTTGCTGAAAAAGCAATAGGAAACGAAATATCGCTATTTTTAATTTCAGGCCTCCCTTATAACCCTCACTCCTGTTCGCCTCAGAGAATATTAATATAGCCTAAAACCTAAGTTGGGTTAGTAGTAACATACCTACCAGTTTTCATAAAATTCCATTTACGATTCTATAAAGGACATACAGACAAACAATCATTTATATATATAAATATCAACAAATTTTTTTGAGAGTTAATGAAGTTAACTTAAGAACCCTTATGGAAAATCAGCTATTGAGGTCGTACTCATGACGCAATTTTCAAAAAAGTGTATAGAATGAATCTTATTGCAAATTAAAATTAAATATAACTGTTATTATATACACGTATTCTTTATCTTGAATATTAACAAAGATATTTGCTTTTTTCTGTTTTCAGCCTTCAGTAAACCCCCACTTTTACTCATGTTACATAAACAATACTATGTTACATAATAAACCACATTATTAGAAGCTTAAATACCAAATATTGTTTTCCAGAGACTTTTATTATACGAGATACATTCCCATCGGGAGGTTTCTTATTACCGTTCGTTTTTTGCAGTGTGTAGGTTATCTATTAATAATCTTCTCACGGGAAATCTGGTACGTGCCAGACTGTTTTAGTTTTCGGTCTTAAACACTACTCCTACACATGACATATTAACAATAAGCTGTTATATTATGAAGCACTTCATGTGAAGCTCAAATATCAAATAATGTTCTCATTGAATTTTTACGTTTTGGGATGAACGCAGATACGTGACATCTATTTAGTTAACGCAGCCCCTGCGTGGCGGATTTGATATATGTTTTCTGTGCTTTTTTTCTTTTTTACAAACCAAACTTTTGTTTTATGTGCATTTATATCCTAACAATTATTCTATTTTGGCTGCCAGGACACCAGCAGCTTGGTACGACATCGTGTAGCCTTCGAAATGTGGCAACAATCCAGGAGGCACCTAGCCATTACAGCCTTAATCCAGCTTACACCTTTCCAACACCTCTCTGGAAACTGAGGATTCGCTACGATGGTTTAGCGATCCTATGGAAGGGACAGTCTCCTACTAACCAGCTCCCACACGAAGAGCACATGTACCAGTTTCCTGGCCTGTATGTCCTCGTGCTTTGAACACACGACCACTACGTCTATGACCAGCAGTGAAGGCAAGCCTCCACTCCGGACTCCACCCAGCCCGTAGTTCACATTGAGTAAGCCGCTAGAACTTTCCCCATTAAGGCCGGAATGATCCTCGGCCCGGAACAGCAAAGCCGACTAAGGACCTACTGTTCCTACGGTTCCCCTACCCAAGAGCTACAAAGCGGAGGCTTACTGCTGCCCTTGGGGAGGGCCCCCGGAATGCTTGGTACGACAGCAGACTAGCAGGCTAAACTAATTACTCAATAAACTCAATACACACAAACAAACTTACTATACGAAGACATAGTGCGACATATACGCCACCTCCGCAGTATCAAAAGTACTATTAAGGAGTACCGAGCCATAGGAGTACTAGACGGGAGGAAGTAGTTCATGCCAGACTCAGGATTGGCCACACATACCTGGCACATAGACACTTAATTACGAGGACTGACAACCCTACATTCGAATACTGCAACAAACACCTTACGATAAACACATACTGACAGACTGCATCCAACGAAAAAACCTTCACATACCCTACGATATGACAGAACTATTAACTGGCACCAGCCAATATATTCCAAAAATACTAACATATTCTAAACACATAAACATTTACAAAAACATATAGTACAAAATAGAGTAGGTCTACAGCATAATTAAAAATATTTAAAAGGGGTTACTCTTATTATTATATTCATGTGGACAAACCACTGATATGAGAAACACAGATATTTAAGGAATATTTTCTATAATATAATAAATAAAGTACATGAAGGAATAAATATCCCCTTTACTACCCCTAAACACAGATCTTGCCAATCACCATCGATGTGGGGCACAAACCAAGTAAAATAAAAATAAAATATCCTAAGCTATCCGAAATATCGTAGGTATGCAAAAGCTAAAAATTATAAAATGCAAATATCTCAGTTAATATTCAAGAAAGAAAATAAATGTATAGAACAATATTTATAGTACATTTAATAAGATAATATGATAAGATTGTTTCTATACAATATTTCGATCTATGGTAACGCAGGTATTTCGTATTTTCTGAAATCCACCCTCCCACTTGCCGACTTGATCTTTCTTTTTACATAAAACGATTAAATATCGAGTTTGATAAAGATCAGATATTTAAGGAGTATTTTCCATAATATATAAATAAAGTACAACTAAGGTGCACATAAAGGAATAAATAACTACCCCTTAACACAGATTTTGCCAATCACCATCGATGTGGGGCATCAACCAAGTAAAATAAAAATAAAATATCCATGTTTACTATGACCACCTGTTGCTAGTACACACGGCTGAGCTGTGGACTGGTTAAAGGTTGTAACCATGTATGTAAAGTCGTGTAGTATAGTTGGTGAGTGTAGGAGGTATGACGGTATAGTACAGAGATGCCTAGCTGCCAGTCATGGGGAGTATAGCTGTGGACTGGTTAAAGGTTGTAACCATGTATGTAAAGTCGTGTAGTATAGTTGGTGAGTGTAGGAGGTATGACGGTATAGTACAGAGATGGCTAGCTGCCAGTCATGGGGAGTATAGCTGTGGACTGGTTAAAGGTTGTAACCATGTATGTAAAGTCGTGTAGTATAGTTGGTGAGTGTAGGAGGTATGACGGTATAGTACAGAGATGCCTAGCTGCCAGTCATGGCGAGTATAGCTGTGGACTGGTTAAAGGTTGTAACCACGTATGTAAAGTCGTGTAGTATAGTTGGTGAGTGTAGGAGGTATGACGGTATAGTACAGAGATGGCTAGCTGCCAGTCATGGGGAGTATAGGTGTCTCGTGGTTTAAGGTTGTTACCACGTATGTAAAGTCGTGTAGTATAGTTGGTGAGTGTAGGAGGTATGACGGTATAGTACAGAGATGGCTAGCTGCCAGTCATGGCGAGTATAGCTGTGGGCTGGTTAAAGGTTGTAACCATGTATGTAAAGTCGTGTAGTATAGTTGGTGAGTGTAGGAGGTATGACGGTATAGTACAGAGATGGCTAGCTGCCAGTCATGGCGAGTATAGCTGTGGACTGGTTAAAGGTTGTAACCATGTATGTAAAGTCGTGTAGTATAGTTGGTGAGTGTAGGAGGTATGACGGTATAGTACAGAGATGGCTAGCTGCCAGTCATGGGGAGTATAGCTGTGGACTGGTTAAAGGTTGTAACCATGTATGTAAAGTCGTGTAGTATAGTTGGTGAGTGTAGGAGGTATGACGGTATAGTACAGAGATGGCTAGCTGCCAGTCATGGGGAGTATAGCTGTGGACTGGTTAAAGGTTGTAACCATGTATGTAAAGTCGTGTAGTATAGTTGGTGAGTGTAGGAGGTATGACGGTATAGTACAGAGATGGCTAGCTGCCAGTCATGGGGAGTATAGCTGTGGACTGGTTAAAGGTTGTAACCATGTATGTAAAGTCGTGTAGTATAGTTGGTGAGTGTAGGAGGTATGACGGTATAGTACAGAGATGGCTAGCTGCCAGTCATGGCGAGTATAGCTGTGGACTGGTTAAAGGTTGTAACCATGTATGTAAAGTCGTGTAGTATAGTTGGTGAGTGTAGGAGGTATGACGGTATAGTACAGAGATGGCTAGCTGCCAGTCATGGCGAGTATAGCTGTGGACTGGTTAAAGGTTGTAACCATGTATGTAAAGTCGTGTAGTATAGTTGGTGAGTGTAGGAGGTATGACGGTATAGTACAGAGATGCCTAGCTGCCAGTCATGGCGAGTATAGCTGTGGGCTGGTTAAAGGTTGTAACCATGTATGTAAAGTCGTGTAGTATAGTTGGTGAGTGTAGGAGGTATGACGGTATAGTACAGAGATGGCTAGCTGCCAGTCATGGCGAGTATAGCTGTGGGCTGGTTAAAGGTTGTAACCACGTATGTAAAGTCGTGTAGTATAGTTGGTGAGTGTAGGAGGTATGACGGTATAGTACAGAGATGGCTAGCTGCCAGTCATGGCGAGTATAGCTGTGGGCTGGTTAAAGGTTGTAACCATGTATGTAAAGTCGTGTAGTATAGTTGGTGAGTGTAGGAGGTATGACGGTATAGTACAGAGATGGCTAGCTGCCAGTCATGGCGAGTATAGCTGTGGACTGGTTAAAGGTTGTAACCACGTATGTAAAGTCGTGTAGTATAGTTGGTGAGTGTAGGAGGTATGACGGTATAGTACAGAGATGGCTAGCTGCCAGTCATGGCGAGTATAGCTGTGGGCTGGTTAAAGGTTGTAACCATGTATGTAAAGTCGTGTAGTATAGTTGGTGAGTGTAGGAGGTATGACGGTATAGTACAGAGATGGCTAGCTGCCAGTCATGGCGAGTATAGCTGTGGACTGGTTAAAGGTTGTAACCATGTATGTAAAGTCGTGTAGTATAGTTGGTGAGTGTAGGAGGTATGACGGTATAGTACAGAGATGGCTAGCTGCCAGTCATGGCGAGTATAGCTGTGGACTGGTTAAAGGTTGTAACCATGTATGTAAAGTCGTGTAGTATAGTTGGTGAGTGTAGGAGGTATGACGGTATAGTACAGAGATGGCTAGCTGCCAGTCATGGCGAGTATAGCTGTGGACTGGTTAAAGGTTGTAACCATGTATGTAAAGTCGTGTAGTATAGTTGGTGAGTGTAGGAGGTATGACGGTATAGTACAGAGATGGCTAGCTGCCAGTCATGGCGAGTATAGCTGTGGACTGGTTAAAGGTTGTAACCATGTATGTAAAGTCGTGTAGTATAGTTGGTGAGTGTAGGAGGTATGACGGTATAGTACAGAGATGGCTAGCTGCCAGTCATGGCGAGTATAGCTGTGGACTGGTTAAAGGTTGTAACCATGTATGTAAAGTCGTGTAGTATAGTTGGTGAGTGTAGGAGGTATGACGGTATAGTACAGAGATGGCTAGCTGCCAGTCATGGCGAGTATAGCTGTGGACTGGTTAAAGGTTGTAACCATGTATGTAAAGTCGTGTAGTATAGTTGGTGAGTGTAGGAGGTATGACGGTATAGTACAGAGATGGCTAGCTGCCAGTCATGGCGAGTATAGCTGTGGACTGGTTAAAGGTTGTAACCATGTATGTAAAGTCGTGTAGTATAGTTGGTGAGTGTAGGAGGTATGACGGTATAGTACAGAGATGGCTAGCTGCCAGTCATGGCGAGTATAGCTGTGGACTGGTTAAAGGTTGTAACCATGTATGTAAAGTCGTGTAGTATAGTTGGTGAGTGTAGGAGGTATGACGGTATAGTACAGAGATGGCTAGCTGCCAGTCATGGCGAGTATAGCTGTGGACTGGTTAAAGGTTGTAACCATGTATGTAAAGTCGTGTAGTATAGTTGGTGAGTGTAGGAGGTATGACGGTATAGTACAGAGATGCCTAGCTGCCAGTCATGGCGAGTATAGCTGTGGACTGGTTAAAGGTTGTAACCATGTATGTAAAGTCGTGTAGTATAGTTGGTGAGTGTAGGAGGTATGACGGTATAGTACAGAGATGGCTAGCTGCCAGTCATGGCGAGTATAGCTGTGGACTGGTTAAAGGTTGTAACCATGTATGTAAAGTCGTGTAGTATAGTTGGTGAGTGTAGGAGGTATGACGGTATAGTACAGAGATGGCTAGCTGCCAGTCATGGCGAGTATAGCTGTGGACTGGTTAAAGGTTGTAACCATGTATGTAAAGTCGTGTAGTATAGTTGGTGAGTGTAGGAGGTATGACGGTATAGTACAGAGATGGCTAGCTGCCAGTCATGGCGAGTATAGCTGTGGACTGGTTAAAGGTTGTAACCATGTATGTAAAGTCGTGTAGTATAGTTGGTGAGTGTAGGAGGTATGACGGTATAGTACAGAGATGGCTAGCTGCCAGTCATGGCGAGTATAGCTGTGGACTGGTTAAAGGTTGTAACCATGTATGTAAAGTCGTGTAGTATAGTTGGTGAGTGTAGGAGGTATGACGGTATAGTACAGAGATGGCTAGCTGCCAGTCATGGCGAGTATAGCTGTGGGCTGGTTAAAGGTGGTAACGACGCTTTTAATGTCGTGTAGTATAGTTGGTGAGTGTAGGAGGTATGACGGTATAGTACAGAGATGGCTAGCTGCCAGTCATGGCGAGTATAGCTGTGGGCTGGTTAAAGGTTGTAACCATG
>CM032232.1:149617500-149762500 GCA_019009955.1 Riptortus pedestris | reverse complement strand
CCTTTTAAAACTGTATATATATATATATATATATATATATATATATATATATATATATATATATATATATAAAATTGTAACCTCTGTCTGTACATTGATTTTTTTCGCGAAATTTCACGATAACTTTTCGTTTCACATGTCATAGACACCATATCTGCATTTTGTTTCTTTCGTGTATGTTTGTTTGTTTGTTTGTTACCTTTTCACGCATAAACGGCTGAACTGAATTTTATGAAACTTGGTATGTATATTACTACTAACCCAACTTAGACTTTAGGCTATATTAATTTTCTCTGAGGCGAACAGGAGTGGGGGTTATAAGGGAAGCCTGAAATTAAAAATAGCGATATTTCGTATTCTATTGGTTCGGCAAATATGCACATAACATAAGTTGCTTATTTTGTTATTTAGAGTAACTTTTGTTATATACACTTTTGTCGTATACTGAAGTTTAAAAGCGTTATACGCTAAAAATTATAGCGGGAGTCAACAATATTATTTGCCAAAAAAGACTCAACCGAACTAAATAAAACTCGGTATGTGTATTAGCAGTGAGGCCTTCATTATAATAAGTCATACCAACATTTCTATGGACGGGCAGGAGTGGGGGTTATAAGGGAAGCCTGAAATTAAAAATAGCGATATTTCGTTTCCTATTGGTTTTTCCACAAATATAAACATAACAAAAGTTGTTTATTTTGTTATTTGGAGTAACTTTTGTAATATACACTTTTGTCGTATACCTAAGTATAAATGAGTTATACGTTAAAACTTTAGCGGGAGCCAACAATGTTATTGGGCACTAACGGCTGAACCGAACTTAACAAAGCTCGGTATGTCAATTAGCATTAATTCTTCCATAATTATAAGTTATATTAAAATTTTTAGGTTCGAACGGGAGGGGGGTTATAAGGGAGGCCTGAAATAAAAATTCACCATATTTACATGTATAAGAGACGGGAAATATAAAAATATCGAAGACAGTGAAGCCTTATCGAACAAATATTCTATTATTAGCAAATCCACGGCAACGACGGGTATCAATCCTAAACACTGGGACGGGTAAATGTCAAAGTATTGTGCAATGTAAAGCCTGCTAAAAAATACTATCACCATTAAGTCTCAAATGAATTCCCGGGCGACGCGGTGTATCTGAGCTATTCTATATATATATAGATATATATATATATATATATATATATATATATATATATATATATTGCTACCGCAATAATAATAAATAATTGCGCTAGCGTTAGCAATTATTGTTTAATCGTTACCAAACTCGATATTGTAAAAAGAAAGATCACGTTCGTTAACGATTGAATTAGACTAAGGAGGGGGAAGGGGTTAGAGGGGAGGATTTTCGAAAATTCGAAATATCTCTGTTACTATATGTTGGATTGAAAAATTGTATTTAAACCTTGTAATGCAAATTTAATTTACTATAAATATTGTCCTTTACATATTTTCCGTATAATGAGTATTAACCTAGATATTTGGATTTTATAGTTTTACGCTTTCAGTAAACCCCCACTCCTAGCCATGTTATAAAAATAATAAGCTGTTGTATCATGAACCACATCATTACAATGTTAAATATGGAATATTGCTTTCATCGGACTTTTACTTTGTATGATATATGCAAATACGTACTGGTGACCCCTCAATAAAATGAATGTGTTATATTCACATATATTTCATTAATGGTTGGTCTAGAATTCTGGTTGGCAGGCCTATTTGTTTACAATTCAGACGCTTTCCGTTCTAGAGTTATTAACTTGTAACTGAAAGATTTCTCATTACCGTTTGTATTTATTCACTTAATATTTGCGGTGAGTGTTAACAGTATGTATATTTATCTGTTGTAAACCTTCGTTTAGGAAATCTGCTTAGTTTACGCAGGCCCTGCTTTTTAATTCTCATAGTAAACTTTTATGTATAATATATACTTGTTAAATTAGTATTATATAAGCAGGGGCTTGCGGGGGAATCCAATGGTTACGTTTATTTACTGATGGTTGGCTTGCAAGTTGGTAGACCAAAGTTCTTGTTGTCTGGAGCAGTGGCGCAGCTGTTTGTTGAGTAATTGCCCCGTGTGTAATGGCCATCGTGAACGTCCTATAATCTATTAAATAAATTATAGTCATTGCCGAGATCGTGATTCTAGCCGAGCTTCTGCCTTTAACCAGCCTCGAATTAACTTATCCATGACCTTTTCAACTTACCAGCTTTCCAAAAACATTTCTCACTCTTAAAGGAGTACCCATTTTATCAGCTCTTACAAGCCTCTATCTACTCCTCCGACACTTTGGGAAATATGAGTATACTAAACAAATTTACCACCAGTTGCAATGATAGCCAGATGACATATACATACTAAAATCTACGGAAAATATATATATATTGTAATGGGGCGGGGAAGCCATTATTCCCGGGTTTCGGCACCAAAATGTAATGGGCGGGCGAAATAATGTAATAAGCTTTTGCGGGAATAATAAGAGAGCATTAGACTGAAATAAAATTAATAAAAGAGATAAATTTCTCACCTTGATTATACCGAAGTATTCACTATTTTATGGAAAGATGAGGGTGAATAATACAAGCCACTATTTGAGTTCTCCAAAGAATCGCATATAAATATAACCTTATAGTAATGAACCTTCTGAGCGGTTATAACAGAATGTGTCTAATTTGATACTTTAAACCTGAAAAGAATATTAATTTAGGGGCTAACCATAAATCTAAGGAAACAAACATTAACTTATTGATAAAGATGTGTAAAGAACAAAGAAACTTTAACTTTATGAAATACTAGCTCAGATACCCGGCTTCACCCGGGAATTCATTTGAGGCTGGATGGCGATTCTATTTTTTTGGCAAGGCTTTACTTTGCACAATATTTTGAAATTTACCCGTCCCAGTGTTTAGGGTTTATACCCGTCGTTGCTGTGGATTTGCTAATAATAAAATTAATTTTTTATGTAAGGCTTCATTGTCCTCCATATTGTCATATTTCCCGTTTTCTGTGCATTATGCAATGATTTAAATTATTAAGGACAAACCTATAATAATATATTATAATTAGAATTAATTATTCTAGGTGAGGTACCTGGTAGTTCATATTGAAAATAATTGTTGAGAACATTTCTCTAAATAACAAAATAAACAACTTTTGATAAGTGCATATTTGCCGAAACCCCAATAGGAAACGAAATATCACTACTTTTAATTTCAGGTCTCCCTTATAACCCCCACTCCTGCCCGCCCCTAGAAATGTTAGTATGGCTTATTATAAGGAATGCGTTAGTGGTAATACACATACTGAGTTTTATTTATTTCGGTTGGGTCTTTTGTCCCAAATAAAATTGTTCACTTCCGCTATAGGTTTTAGCGTATATCTCGTTTATAATTCGGTATACGAAAAAAGTGTATATAACAAAAGTTATTCTAAATAACGAAATAAACAACTTTTGTTGTGTGCATATTTGCTGAAAAAGCAATAGGAAACGAAATATCGCTATTTTTAATTTCAGGCCTCCTTTATAACCCCCACTCCTGTTCGTCTTAGAGAATATTAATGTAGCCTAAGTCTAAGTTGGGCTAGTAGTAATATACATACCAAGCTTCATAAATTTCGGTTCAGCCGTTTATGGATGAAAAGGTAACAAACAAACAAACAGACAGACACCAAAGAAACAAAATGCAGTTATGGTGTCTTTGACATGTGAAACGAAAAGTTATCGTGAAATTTCGCGAAAAAAATCAATGTACAGACAGAGGTTACAATTTTATATATATATAGATGACTGTACAACATAGACAGAACACAATGGTTACCCTTCGTTTGGATTATAAACTTTAGCAGCAAGCCAATAATATATAAACACTAAATAATGATTGAAATGTCCTATATCATGAGTACTCATTTAATACGTCGACAATGCATCATAATAAAGTGGTACCTTCGAGAAAACTATACTTTCCATGCGGCGGGTTTTCTTTCCGTGTTATTTGTGTTCTTCAGAAGATTTCTTCTTCTCGCTGGTGCAGAATAATAGCGTATCTTCGATGCGGGGATCCTTTCTGAATACAGGAGCGGCGAGAGCAGAACAGTGTTCACCTTTCTTTGCGGAGCACAACCACGTGCTTTTCACTCGAGCGATGGAATCCAACTAATATAATGTAATGTCCGCTCAGATCAAGCGGGCGCTTCGTCCGGTAGGCCAGCACTCCAGTTTCCGCTATTGGCCACAGCCTTGGTGACCCTGCCAGGCCGTGCGGTCGGTTACATATACATACTCGTATACATATACATACTCGTATATGTATATATGAAGTTTTACAGATAGATAAATCTACATACTTTTACACTTAACACCACTGTGAACATTGAGTGGACAAATACAACTGAGAAATCTTTTCGTCAATTTACATTTTAATATCACCCACAAAGCATCATTAAATCAAAATATAACTCTATTTATAGACATCTGAGTTGTTTGAATTTTGGAGAAGAATATATCCAGTCGGCATAGGATATTAACAAGAAAAGACTTATAGCCCACGTTAGAATAGAGTGGCTGGTGGCAAGCAAAATAGAATTTTTTATAATGGGCAATGTTTTAATTTTGCTGTTGACAAACCTTGTCCCAGGACAAGACTGTTTCTCTCACTTTTTCCTTGAATGCCAAATAAATAATAACTTTAGAACATATTTTATTCAAATATATTTGTTTAATTTTATTGATATTGTAACAATATTATTTATTCGTACAGAAGACGAATTACATGATATATTCTTATACCTACATAGTAAATTTTTTAAAAATAAAAAATGTATTATTTAGCTCTTTTTATTTATTAACGTCCACTTTTTGCAACTCAGACTAATTGGGAAGGGTTATCTACAAGTTACCACCCTTTTCTAGCCAAGGTGGGACTTAAGATGTTATTTAATGAATTCCGTCACTAAATACTGTCCCTTGCCCAGGCGAGAATCCAAATCGCCACTCTAGGTTTGCCATGTGAGATAAAGGCTAACGCTCTAACTCGCATGGCTAACCTGACCCATTATTTAGTTTGTAATTCCTATTTTGCTATATTAAAATATAAGTACATACATATATTCCGTTGTCTAAAATATTTAAATTATTTTGGTTTCGCTTCGTTCTAATTTCTGTTTCTGAGTTTGATACTGTAAGATTATTTAATTCCTATGTTGTCTTTCTTTATTGTTGTTTATTGGTCTTTTATTTTATCCTTATTTGTTTTGTAAAACAATTAATTTTACTTTATTCTCAATTTATATCTTATTTTATTGCTACTATATATGTATTATTTCTAGTGTGTTTTGTTTGTAGCCCAAGTAATAGGATCATATTTTGTAATGCATTATGTAACCGACACCCCATCAGTGGGTTTATCCTGTAAACTGATGTATTATAAATAAATAAATAATAACGCCCACAACGGAAAGCGTCTGAATTGTAAACCAACAGGTCAGACAACCTCTCAGAGCTGAAATATTCTTGTCCGGAATGAAAAACAATTTCTGAAATATATCTGAATATAACCTATTAATTTTATATAAAACTATGTACTGTTTTTAGTGCTGCGATTTATAATGGACCAGAATAATTTTCATATGTCACTCTAATTTTAGTAATCCAAGAACGATTTGATTAACATATAATATGGTATTTCAGCTTCATGATATATTATCTTATACATGAAGTCCGATGACAACGAAGGGGGGGGGGTTAATGAATGCTGAAAATGAAAAAAAAAAAAAATGGAAATATTTTGGTTATTATTTGAAATAGAGAAAGAATATATATTACAAAATTTATAGGTAATTTAATTAGAAAAATGATTGGTTATGTACAATTTTTCGATCATACTCTAAACCCCACCTCCCTCCCACATGTCCGATTTCTGACATTAATGAACTTGGTCTTTCTTTTTACATAAAACGATTAAATATCGAATTTGGTAACAATCAAACAAACATTGCGACCTCTAGAGCCTTAACATTTGCGTGTGTGTACACACATATATATATATATATATATATATATATATATATATATATATATGCTAAACATTACTTTTCTCCCTAAACTTATTTAAATCCCCAAAGCGTTTCAAAGTCTCTAACTTCAAACGCCTTCATCACCAATATTCAAAACTACCTTTCTAAATTTCACTATAACGACATCCACATTGGTTTCATACCAATAGGTAAGGTCTCAAATCATTTACCCGTTGTTACGCAAGCAACGAAAATATCTTGTTCGGTCCCGGTCAAACAAAAATTACGACCGCTAGAGCGGCAACAGACAAATATACGTATGTTTGTCTGTTATCATTTTAGCCGTCGCAATTTTTGTAGATCGGTATTAGTGGTTTTTTGGACTGCTTTTAGAAGAAGCTTTTATTGTTACACGGTGCACAATGCTGAATACTGTCCATGTTTTGAAAAGAGATACGTGCACTGAAGACGAGAAATTCAAAACTATTGAGGACAGTGACGAATTGTATAACCAATTATTCATTATTAAGAAATTGAATAACAAATTTATTTATTATTAAGATACCCTGATATATACGCGCGCGCGCGCGCGTGTGTGTGTGTGTGTGTGTGTGTGTGTGTGTGTGTGTGTATGTGTGTGTGTGTGTGTGTGTGTATGTATATATACAGGCTGTGCCGTATATGCCGGAAATAATTGAAATATCTTTTAAAAAGGATCAAAGTTGTAGCTCTCATAGAGTCCATTTAAATGTAGATTTGATGACTACCGCTCATAGACATGAGTTTTTGTGATTTTTTTTGAGTAATAGATTCAATTACAAATATTTTACTTGCTAAGCGATCGAAGCACTAGCAACTACTTTGAGCAATAATTTTCAGAGATTTTATAAATAAATCAAGATTTTCTAATGAAAATATTTAGCTTTCTGGAGTAATTCTTTGTTTTACATTCTCTTATGTACATTCCTTGTAAAAGTAATTAACATTGCTTTTTTGATTATTCCAACAAAAATTATTTAATTATTTATTAACGTCCATATTTTGCCACAATGGCTTCTAATTGGGACGGGTTACCACCCTTTTCTAGCCAGGGTGGGACTAAGGATTTTATTTAATGAGTTTGTCACTGAATAAATTCCTATTGCCGAGGCGGGATTACTTAAGGTTAACGCTTAAACTCACATAGCTAAAAAAAAATGAACTTTTTTTCTTTCACAAGAACTAATATAACATTTTCTAAAATTATTTTTCGTGGTGAATTCAAGTATAACTTTAGTTTTTGTCCATCAGGCTCGAGTTTTGTGTGATATTCGTTTGAATTTTTATAATATACAGAAAATATCGATCTAACTCAAAATTATAACTACTCATTCTGACTTATTTAAAAAAAAACGGTAGATAGTGCTTTTTGGGCATATTTTGCATCTGGAAAGTCCCTCTTCTTGTCCAACAGTAGACATTACTTGAAATCACTGTGGCAGCCACGATAACTACATATTCTTACTTCTTTTTGGAATAGATTCCATCCTTTGAGTCTGCAAGTTAACCCTTCAGATTGCTGTTTAGGCGGATTTAAATCCCGAATCAAGTCATCATGGTCTTTATGATTGGGAAAGGATTGTTCTGATGAACAGGCAATGGTTTCGTATGTAGCATCATTTTTATTGTCATTTGAAGCATTTTAAATTTCAGTTAAATCAAATTCATAGTTATCACCGAAGGTGATCAGTATCTGCATATGCCGCTTTAAGGAACTCAGGTGCTATAAGGAAGACAGATCTCATTGCAGTTTGCAAATTCGGATACTTAACTGTATTTTTTTTAGATGTGATTGCTTTAATATTTATCAAACAGGAATAACAATCTCTTAAATGGTCCTTTGGTTCCCTCCAAACCATGGGAACTGCAAATGGCATTCGATGTGTACCATATTTCCAGCCAGTCAGAAATCTAACACACGAAACACAGCATGTATTTGTGGCCCAGCTCTTATCATAATCACCAGCCTGACAGCCAAAGTAAAGTTGATAACACTTCTTTACGAGTGTGCTCAAATTTCGCCTCTGAGACTTGAAGGTCAGCTGACCACAAATATAGCGGAAACTGCCTACATGATTATTTTCTTGGCACGATGAAAAGAAAAGTCCGTCACACAGGGGCTGCGTAAACTAAGCAGATTTCCCACGTGAGGTTATACAATAGAGAAATCTCCATACGAGAGCCAAACAGTTTCGGCAAAGGGCCGAATTAGCATTTGGCGGGAAACCCGTTCGTCATCCGTTATCGGCACAAATTTAATAAAAATGCAAATATCTCGGTTAATATTCAAGATAGAGAATAAATGTATAGAACAATATTTATAGTAAATTTAATATGCAATAAGATTAGTTCTATACAATTTTTAGATCCGACGTATGGTAACGGAGATACATCGAATTTTCGAAAATCCCCCTCTAAACCCCACTAGTCCGATTTCAGCCATTAACGAATTTGATATTTCATTTTACATATCGAATTTGGGGACAATCAATCAAAAATTGCGACCGCTAGAGCGTTAACAGACAAATAAATATATATATATATATATATATATATATATATATATATTCCTTATATACAGCTTGGATATCATGGATGGATATTGGTGATTGAGATAAAACTGATTCTGAGTCATTACAAATTACAGCACTAGCTATAGTAAACAGTTTTCAATAAAATTACTATGTTATATTCAGATATATTTCATTAATTCTTTGTATTTCCGGTCTATCTATGCAGCGATAAGAGGCTGGCTTGCCTGTTTGTTTACAATTCAGCCGCTCTCCGTTGTAGAGATTATTAACTTGTGTAAATTGACAGAAAGATTTCTCACCAACGGAAGATTTCTTCATTTATTCACTTATAATTGGCGCTAGTGTTACCTTAATGTATATTTATCTATTGTAAACCTTCACGTGGGAAATCTGGTTAGTTCACGCAGCCCCTGCGATAGGGGCATATTTGGTCATCTGCTGAGTAGAATCGCTGGACATTTGTGGTTATAAAAGAACGTGCTGAGAGTGAGGAGAGCATACGGAATGCGGGGAAGGGCTACTGTCTGCACGAAACGCCGCACGAAACGCAACCCTTCAACAGACAGAAATTGTTTTAAACGCAGCACCAATCATGAAGCGTGTTTTTGTCTCGGAGGTAGGCATCTCTGCCTCACCAATCACATACCTCTAATACGATGAATAATGTATCGATACTCAAACACGGAATATTATTCTCTCTCTCATTTCCCTCAATTAGACTAATTCTTATTCAACACTGAATTATGAATGACAGGAACAATTGTGAAACATTATCAGTTTTTTTGTCGTACAGACTATTATTTATTTATTTAATCGGGGAATTATTTCGTCAACATATTCAGGAAGGACGTGATTATTTCCCTTAATGGAAACAGCTTTTGAGCTCCTCGTGACGAGATTTTCTAAAAATATCAGTAGAAGTCTGTTATCGCTTCCAAGAACATAAAAAACCACCCGCAGGGGCTGCGGAAACTAAGAAGATTTTCCGTTTGCAGGTATAACACGCTTGTGATCTCACCTCACAACTTATTCCCTAATTCTATGTGAAAAAGTCCGTCACGCAGGGGCTGCGTAAACTAAGCAGATTTCCCACGTGAAGTTTTATAATAGAGAAATCTGCATACTGGTAACACAACACCACAGTGATTAAATACAAACGGTAAGAGAAATCTTTCAGTTAATTAAAATAAATTCCCAACTGAAACGGCTTCTGAATTGTAAGAATAATTTATATTTTAATAACTCAAGTTTTAGTAGCCCAAGAACTAAAGAAGGGGGGGGGGGGTGGCGGATGAACAGAACGTATATGCATAAAACTCAGGAAGGAAGGAAGGTAAGATAAGGTTAGAAACACGACAGGTAAGGGTAGAAGAAGTTTCCACCTGAGCCGAGAAGTTACGAAAATGGCCGACCTAATCCGAACTATACCCGACCACAGGACTTCATAAAAATGCAAATATCTCGTTTAATATTCAAAATAGAGAATAAATGTATATAACAATATTTATAGTAAATTTAATTTATTAATAAGATTAGTTATATACAATTTTTCGATCCGATGCATAATAACAGAGATATTTTCAATTTTCGAAAATCCCCCCTCTAAACCCCCTCCCTTTCTCTAGTTCGATTTCGGCCATTAACGAACTTGATCTGACTTTTTACATAAAACGGTTAAATACCGAGTTTCGTAATGATCAAACAATAATTGCGACCGCTAGAGCGGTAACAGACAAATATATATATAATTTTGAACGGACCTCATTTTCGTCATCTCCTGGGTAGGATCGATGGACATTTGAAGAAATTTTTCGATAATCGCGTCATGAGTACGACCTCAATAGCTGATGGTGTGTTGATGGGGACGATGGGCGAGGAGGGAGTTACTGAGGTTGAAAACCAGAAAATACGAATAACTCGTTGAATTCTTGAGTTACGAAACAAAAATGCATACAACAACCATTGTAGAGTATCGTTTAACATGATTGGTTCCATAAAATTTTACGATCCGTATCATAATAACGAAAATGTTTTTAATTTTCGAATTCCCCTCCCCCCTCTAAATTTCCACTATTCCTGGTCCAAATTCAGCCATTACCAAATGTGTCTTTAGTGTTGGCTGAAACGACGATGGTATGGATCGAGTTAACATTTTAGAAACAAAAACGTAAAATCTTAACTGATGACGTCATTGAGCAACGAAGATGCATGTTTCTCGTGTAATAACGGTCTCTAAAAAACAATATTTGGAATATAACTGTAGAATAAAATGGCTCAAGATATAAAAGCTTATTCTTTATGTGGCATGAGTAGGAGTGAGGGTTTACTATGGGCTGACAACTAAAAGTCCGTCACGCAGGGGCTGCGTAAACTGAGCAGATTTCCCACGTGAAGTTATACAATAGAGAAATCTCCATACGAGTGCCGAACAGTTACGGCCCAACTAGCTTTCGCCGGAAACTAATAGAAGCGACCATAGCTCGTCCATTCGTAAATAAAGAACTTGTTCGTTAACGGCTGAAATCGGACCAGTGGGAAGAGCGGTTTAGAGGGGAGGTCTTTTGAAAATTCGAAATATCTCCGTTACTATACGTCGGATCGAAAAATTGTATAGACCAATCTTATTGAAAATGTAAAGTTCTATAAATATTGTTATGGAAGATTGTTCAATATCTTGATTATTCATGCGATATTGGTATTTTTTACTTTTTAGCTTTCAGTAAGCCCCCACTCCTAGTCATATCATATTAACAAACAGCTGTTAGCAGATTTCCCTTAAGGGAATCAGCTATTGAGGTCGTACTCATGACGCGATTTTAGAACAATTTCCTCAAATGTCCGTCGATCCTACCCAGTCGATGATGAAAATGAGGTCCATTCAAATATATATACATATATATATATATATATATATATATATATATATATATATATATGTATATATATATTTGTCTGTTAACACTCTAGTGGTCGCAATTTTTTTTTAATCGTCACCAAACTCGGTATTTAATCGTTTTATGTAAAAAGGAAGATCAAGTTCGTTAACGGCTGAAATCGGACCAGCGGAAGGGGGGTTTAGATTGGGGATTTTCAAAAATTCGATATATATCCGTTATTATGCATCGGATCGAAAAATTGTATATAACCAATCTTATTGCAAAGTAAATGAGCTATAAATATTGTTATATACATTTATTCTCTATCCTGAATATTAACCGAGATATTTGCATTTTTCTGTTTTCAGCTTCTGAGATGAGATCGGTTAACTTCGGGTCTAGTCGTGAGTTCCGTCAAGAGCTAGTTCGGGCCGTTCCCGTAACTGTTTTAATTTCTATTCTGAAATTTCTTTATTGTAAAACTTCACGTGGGAAATCTGCTTAGTTAACGCAACCCCTGCGTGACGGACTTTTAATGAAATTTAAACTGGAAGTGAGATGTTTTTGGGGTCAGGTGATGGAAGTGAAAATTGGAAGAGACGGTGGAAGTTACAGAAGAGTAAAACATTGCAAATGATTATATTGAAAAACAATTATAATACAACTATTGCAGAAAATGAGATTTACAAAACATTATTTACGTAGGTATTACTTGTCTATTCAATTTCTAATAATGGATGTGATTTGGAATTTCAGTCTTGGATAATCTACAAGAGGTGATAAGAGAAGCTGATACAAGTATTGAGTCTTTTCAAAGAAATTCATATGAATAGATATTCTTGGGATTTGCTATACATTGACTTCAGGTGGTTCAGTGACAGTTCTTGCTAATAATTGAGCCTAGTGTTGCTGACACTAGTGTGATTTGAAAGCCGTCACTGTGAACTGCGATAGCCGATTATAATAGTGTTTTCTCTTTCATTCTTCGCTGATTGGTCTTCAATGACGATGCTTACTCTTTAGACCGCTTCCTATTGTTGCTTCTCTGTCCTACAAATGGCAGGCACGATTCTATATATAGTTGGTACGATATGTTTCGGATCCATAAAATAACTTTTTTTGCATAATATATGTCATATTTTAAGGAGTTATACTGGTATGCATCGATCTATTTACATTGTTCAGTTGGTCATTACCAAACCAAATATTTCAAGGTTTCTTGTAAAACTAAAGATCGATTTCGTTAATGGCAGAAATTGAAATAGCAGCCCGTATCGGTAGATACCGTCGTTACTGGCTGATCGGGGAATATACAATTGATGAAATACTGCTATTTTCAATCCTGTCGGAAGTTGTGCAGTGGAGTTTGTTGGAAGGTTATTACTTGTTGGATTTACGCAGTCCAGTGTTCAGCTTTTGATTTGCTTCTTCTCCGTGGGGCAAGTTTGTTTATCTCAAAGTATGTTTATCTTTTACACAACGGTAGTTGAGAACTCTTTTATACCAATAGTTAGTTGGATATGTTTCACAGATATGTAGATGATATGCATTCGTCCAAGATATCTGTTATAGAATTAATGTACAAACTGCAGACATGGTCACGAAACATGTCTTACCCCTACTCGTCTCTCTAGTATTGATTTGAGTTCTGGCAATTGAGAATGGTGTTGTGCCCATGGTTACTTGAATATGTTTCATAGATATGTCGATGATATGGATTCCTCCAAGATATCTGTTCTAGAACAAATGTACATGACTGCAGACGTTGTAACGAAACGTATCCAACGCCTAAGCATCTCTCTTGTCTTGATTTGAGTACTGGCAATTGAGAATGGTGTAGTACCAATAGTTACTTGGATATGTTTCATAGATATGTAGATGATATGCATCCCTTCAAGATATCTGTTCTGGAACCAATGCACAGAACTGCAGACATCGTAACGAAACATATCTAACCTCTAGGCGTCTCTCTAGACTTGATTTGGGGACTGGCTATTGAGAATGGTGTTGTGCCCATGGTTACTTGGATATGTTTCATAGATATGTAGATGATATGCATTCCTCCATGATATTTGTTATTCATCCAAAATATCTGTTATTGAACCAATTTACAGAGCTGCAGCCATCAGAAAGTAACTCGACTAGCCCCTAGGCGTCTCTATAATCTTGATTTAAGTCTATCATATCATTATTTAAGCCTATTCTACTATTATTAATACAAACAACCTGTTTGGTAACGATGTTGATAACCCTGGGCTATAATGTCACCCTTCTGTCTGGCCCTTTAAACCCTAATAACACAACAATAAGCGTTTTTCCACAGAAAAAGATATTTCCCTGAAAGTTAGTAATAACGGAGGTGTTAGGATTCCTAGGATTATTAGTTTAAGTGATATGAGAGTTGAGCTGGAAGTGATGAATGATTTACACCAATGACTCCAATATTGTCCCATAAGTAGCCCTAATAAAAATATTATTGTTTGGCCTGTGGCAGCTGATGTTATCAATAGTCCAGTCGCCGCTGAGGTTGCCTATCCAGGTGTAACAATTTATGAAAGAAGTAGGCAACACTTTAAGGCTAATGTTTAAAAACAGCTTTGCTAACCCTGATAAAACTGTAACGTCAAATTTGTCAAAACAAACCATACCACCTGTTTGAATGAAATGGCAGGAATAACCTGCCCCTCTCTATTCTGACCCCTTTCAGCAAGTTAATCCTTTTGTACTATTCAATACCGCTCGAAATGCTTTATTTTGGTCTAATTATTATTAGTTTGTTATTTTAGGAAACATTTCCGTCTCAAACCTTGAAAATTTCCGCAGTTAGAAACGTAATAGCACCAAAGGTGAGCCCCGAATTCCAAAACAATTGTCAATCATAAATTGGTGAAAATTCTTTATCGAATGCCATATTGAAAATGGAACATTAAATTCACTTTTCACTACTTCCTGTTTACAAATAACATTATTCGAATGTATTCTAAAAAATCCTAATTACTCTACGTCCTTTAAATTTCCTCAATGAGAGACCCATGTCCCAAACATTAAACTTAAGCCTCAAATGGGAAAACAATTCAAAACAAAAAAAAGATTAATTGACTGAAAATTAAATGTTACATGTTGCGTGAAATTTAGTAATAAAATATGTAAAACAGCCTTTTCTGCGAAAAAGATTCTCTTCAAGATTGTTCTCGCCTGAAGCCCTGTAAAATGTTCAATAGACCAACTATTCCAACTGTACTGTAGTTACTTCGCTGGTTGGGTCTACTCCAGGGTTTTAAGCCATGCTTTGGACAATGCTAACGAATCCAAAAGATCTTACTCCAATTTAAAGATTGTAGGCATCCAAATAGACAACTATTATGCAGTCAAAGTTGATCTAACGGAACGTTTTCTTGTTGGAAGCCTAAATAAACCGCTTTAGGTGGCTTTAGAGACGACTGCCTTGGAACACATTTATGACTACAAAACCGTTTTTCCAAAAAGCAGATATCGTAGATGTCCATGAAAGAAGCACATTTGACCAACTTTCATGGAGTCTCATGCCTGCAAAAACCCTTCCGGAGAGTAACGGTAAAAAGTTCCATTATTCCATGTCTTATGCAGCCTCATACCTGGATGTGCTCGGTGCGGCGGCTTCAGCAAGGCCATGGAACCTATTCATAACTCCAAACATATCTTATTTTAAGTCGAACTTTGTAGATATCCTTGGAAGAAGTTCATCAAACCAACTTTCATTGAGTGTCATTCCTGGGAGGATCCTTCCGGGAGGCTTTAAACAACGCTCAGGAGTCTACTTATGGCTAAAAAGTTCCATTCGACAAACTGTTGTTCAGTCTATTGCTGGGATGGCTTAGTTGCTTATGACCTCTAACCGTAGACGTAAATGTTCAACTCGTAGAAGTAAATTCGACCAACTTTCGTGGAACCTGATCCCTGGATGGAACCCAGGTCCAGGGTTTTCACGAATCGTTCTGGAGCCTACTTACAACATTGACAGGTCACGTTTATCAGGTGCCCAAGTGTAGAAAGTTCCATTAAACCAACTGTTATGCAGTCTCGAACTTGGATAATTTAGTTGGTTATGACTGAAATCTGTTTCAGTAGATGTTCAACTTGTAGAAGTAAATTCGAACAACTGTTACGGTGCCCGATTCCTAGATGGACCCCGCGACAGGGGTTTTCTAGCAGCAGGCTACGTTTACTTGTCTCCAACAGCAAAACGTTCCATTAGACCAACTGTTATGCAGTCTAATACCTGGATGACCTAGTTGGTTATGATTCCAAGCCGCTCCGTAGATGTTTAACACGAACAAGTTCTTTTGAGCGACTTTCATGGAGTCTGGCCTCTGAATAGACAGTGCGGTATGGCTTTTCTAGGCAACGCTTTGGTGTCTACTTACACCACTGTAAGGTCACGTTTATTGATGCACAACTGTACAAAGTTACATTAAACCAACTGTTATGCGGCTGATCCCAGTTTGTTGGCTTTAGCCATGCGCATAGAACTTATTTATAACTCCAAAATCATATTTTTCGAAGTCGAACATCGGAAGTTCATTAGACCAACTTCATGCAGTTTCGATCCTGACTGGACTCCGTTTGGAACATTTAGGAATGAACCAGTGGTTATCCATAACTTAGAGCGTGGGAAAAATGTTAGAACATTGGACTCCAATTTTGATCTGCAATTTGGTCCCAGAATGATGTGTAAGATCGCATATTCACAAATCAAACTGGCAAGCTTAATATTGCTAAGATAGTAGAAATATAATTATTAAATAGAAGAAGGCTTGTGTAAGACCAGTAGTGAGTGGGGCCTATTAAAGCCGACACGCGATCTGTTAATTGGTTAAGCCAACCTCACGCCTTGCTGTTCGGGGAACCTAACCCGGGGTAGCATCACCGTCTGGCAACCATTTACTTAGGTTACTCCACCAATCTCTAGCTCGGCAATCCACGACACTGGAATCTTAGTCTTGGTCGAAAGGATGCCCATCCTTGGGACGAGAATATCCTTGTATTTTGACGTAAACATTTTGTATAAGGACTAAAATTAAAAATAGCTATATTTCGTTTCCTATTTCTTTTTCGACAAATATGTAGAGGTTAAAAATTTTTTATGTTGTTATTTAGAGTAACTTTTGTTATATTCGTATTTGGAGTATAACAAAGTATAAACGAAATACGCACTAAAAATTAAAGTGGGGGCCAACAATTTTATTGGGCGCTAACGATTGAACCGAACTTAACAAAAATCTATATGTAAATTAGCATTAATACTTACATTATTATAAGCTATATTAAATTTTATAGGTTCGAACGGGAGTGGGGGTTATAAGGGAGCCCTGAATAAATAATTCGTGAAATTTCAGTTTCGTTTTTAGACAAACGTGCACATATCAATAGTTGATAGTTATAGATCAATAGTTGATCTATGTGATATATATTTAAAGAGGTATTAAGATTTCTAACGAAACTAATTCCTTATATATTATTATTATTAATTAGTAGATTTTATAAAATGTATTTTTGGTATTTGACCCAATTTATAACTAACGCATTACATAAGTATAAATGCTATTCAATAATTTGTTAAGAGATTAATAGACATAATATTAGTCAATTTTCAATATAAAAGAAAAATATTAGGAGTATCCGCTTATGGAAGCAGTATTAAACTGGCAGCAGTTGCTTTAAGATGACATTATATAAATAGAGTTTGCCAAAAGAATGAAAATAGGAAATGCAAATGTCTATGTTGAAATTGAACTTAATGAAAAACTATGTATAACATTTAATGTCCAAGACGCTTGCATTTGAAATGAGATTTCGAGTTTATCAGTTCTCTGTAACCAAACTGTTCTTTGTCTGATGTAAACAGGTTGTCTTGGCTGTTGAGGTTCGATGCTTATATCCATCGTCAGTAAAAATTAATGTCCTTCACCCAGGGGCTGCGTATACTAAGCAGATTTCCGTCATATATTCGCATTTATCTCAAGATTTAAAAGTTCAATGAGAACTGTATTTGGTATTCAGGCTTCAAATAATGTGCTTCATAACATAATAGAATATTGTTAATTTGACATGAGTAGGAATGGGGTGTACTGAAGGCCGAAAACTATAAAATGCAAATATCTCCGTTAATAGTTAAGGCAGTGAAAAAATGTACATATCCAATATTTAAGGAACATTGCATTAGCAATAAGATTGGTTCTTTGCAATTTTTCCATCCGAAGTATAAATACCGGAGATATTAAGAATTTTCTAAATCTCTGAACACCCTCCTATAAAGTTTTGATCGGATCTCATTTTCGTCATCTGCTAGGTTGGATCGATGGACATTTGATAAAAATTTCGAAAATCGCATCATGAGTACGACCTCAATAGCTGATTTCCTTTAAGGGAAATCTGCTAAAAGTATATAATAAATAAAACAGCCTATTGTTGATACGACATAAGTCGGAGTGGGGGTTTACTGAAGGCCGAAAAATAAAAAATGGAAATATCTCAGTTAATAATCAAGATAGTGGAAAAATGTATATAACAACATTTATAGAATATTACATTTGCAATAAGATTGGTTCTATACAAATTTCCGATCTGACTCATAATAAAGGAGATATTTCGAAATTCCCTCTCTAAAGCCCCCTCCTCCTAACCGATTTCAGGCCAAACGCCACTGGTAAAGACCAAACACAAATTACGACCGTTGGAGCGCTAAAAGACCAATATATAATTGTAAATAAATATAATATATATATATATATATATATATATATATATATATAGAGAGAGAGAGAGAGAGAGAGAGAGAGAGAGAGAGAGAGGTAGGTAGGACCTGATGGACATTTGAGGAAAGTTTTCGAAAATGGTGTCATGAGCTCAAGCTCTGATTTCCCTTAAGGGGAACCTATATATATATATATATATATATATATATATATATATATATCCGTATATATAAAGTAGAGGCATTGACTTCTTATCCAACATCGCAATATTTTCATAATTTCCATGAAACTTTTTAATTAAATGTATGTGATTTACTTTGTATGGCACAAGCAGATAATTTAGGTCGTTCGTACAAGGATAGTGTACAAAGGAAAATATGTAAAATTTACATCTTATTAACTTATTAGATACTCCAATAATTGTAATGCCTTCAACATTTTTAGACCGTTTGAGCTGTGATATGGCGGAACTCAATAAACGATCTAAGAATAGATAGGAAATAAAATCACCATTATTGAAGTGTCAAGGCAATGATTTGGCCACTTCCTGGTCGAAACGTTAGTCTGAGGTCGTTTAACGAACAAAACTCTAACCGCTGGCCGCATTAAAAAAATAACACCAATAGTTCTGCTCTACTACTATATCCCTAAAATTGTAATCAATACTTTAAAACTTAGATAGTTTTTATTTGTTAACGAGAATTCTTAAAACAATTTTTAAATATATTAAAATTAATTTATCTAGTAGTGATAATAATACAGTATTAAGTCTACTACACATGATATTATGTATTTATGCCAAAACATTGCTTAATAATAGTAAATGAAATACTGTATTAAGAATTGATAAATATCAAAAAGCAGTAAAAAATATTAATAAGAAGCAAGTAACAGCAAAAATATAAATTCGACATGAGATTAGGAAACATATATAAAAAACAAGAAGAGACTGAAAACACAAAATATACTGTAACTGTAAAATAAGCAGATTTCCCCCGTGAAGTTTTAAAATAAGTAAATCTACATACTTCTAATACTTGACACTACAAATACAAGTGATAATGTGAAATCTTTAAGTCAGCTTACATTTTAATAACCTCTGTATCTAAAAGTGTCTGAATTGTAAGGAAACAGATTAGCCAACCTCTCAGAGCTGAATAGATAGAAATATGTTTGATGGAAGAGAAAAACACCACCGTGAATCTTGAGCGAATAAATATAAACGGTAACAAGACATATTTCAGTCAATTTACAAGTTAATAATATCTACAACGGAAAGCATCGGAATTGTAAACAAACAGGGCAACCAACATCGCAGCGCTGAATATATAGAATCTAGAACGGAAAGAAGAGCAATTAATGAAATATACCTGAATATAACATATTAATTTTATGGAAAACTATTTACTATATCTAGTACTGTATATTGTGAAGAATCAGAATAATTGTTATCTCAATCAATCAAATTTTAGTAGTACAAAAACGATGTGTGGGGGGGGGGTCTCCAGTACATATTTGCATGTATCTCGTATAATAAAGGTCTTTTGAAAACATTATTATATAAGCTTCGAATAATTTGGTTTATTATATAACAGAATATTGTTTATGTTACGAGTAGAAGGGGGGGGGGTTGCTGAAATCTGAAAACTGAAAAAATGCAAATATCGGTTAATATTCAAGATAGAGAATAAACGTATATAACTATATTTATAGACCATTACATTTGCAATAAGATTGATTCTATACAATTTTTCAATCCACCGTAGAGTAACAGAGTTATTTCGAATTTTCGAAAATCCCTCTCTCTAAGTCCTCCCTCCCACTGGTCTGATTTCCGCCATTAACCAACTTGATCTTTATTTTAACATAAAAAAGTCCGTCACGCAGGGGCTGCGTAAACTAAGCAGATTTCCCACGTGAAGCTATACAATATAGAAATCTTTATACGAGAGCCGTCTCTATACGATCGTTATCGGCCCACATTTAATAAAAATGCAAATATCTAGGTTAATATTCAAGATAGAGAATAAATGTATAGAACAATATTTATAGTAAATTTATTTTTCAATAAGATTGGTTCTATACAATTGTTTGATCCGACGTATGATGGTATTTCGAATTTTCAAAAATCTGCCCTCTAAACCCCCCCCTCCCCCTGGTCCAATTTCAGCTGTTAACAAACTTGATCTTTCTTTTTACATAAAACGACTAAATATCAAGTTTGGTGACGATTAAACAATAATTGCGACCGCTAGAGCGGTAACAGACAAATATATACATATACATATATATATATATTATATATATATATATATATATATATATCTATATATATATATATATATAGATATATATATATATACAGTTTTGAACGGACCTCATTTTCGTCATCTCCTGGGTAGGATCGATGGACATTTGAAGAAAAAAGGGAAATCTGCTAAAACGATTAGATATCTAGTTTGGTAACGATGAAGCAACAATTGCGGCCGCTAGAGCGGTAACAGGTATATATACAATTTTAAACAGACCTCATTTTCGTCATCTAGGTAGAATCGATGGACAATTGAAGAAAAATTTTGAAAATCGCGTCATGAGTACTACCTCAATAGCTGATTTCCCTTAAAGGAAATCTGCAAAAATCATCCTTCAGAAATTCTTTAATTTATTTATAAACAAAGAATATTTTTTGTTAAACATTCGGACAGAGGGTTAAGGAGCTTTACTCCTGTAAATGATAACGAAACATACCATCTATTATTGCTTGTTCCTCTATTTACGGTTTTCGAAATGGCATTGGTTCTTTATTTGATATAATTGAGTGGAACGCTTTAGACAAGGAACAATTTAACGATATGTGTAGTAACCGTTATTAGCCGTGTGGACAGGGAACATAGGCAGTATTGTTGGTAGGACTGTTATTCATGCTGTCTCCACGACCACTGGGTGTTATCGCAGTTATAGTCTTAATATGTTAAGGGATAAAAGCATTTGTGACTACAACTCCCGCCAATATATAGGTTTGCGCGGGAACCATAATTCGTTTACCGTTTCAGAGACTTCAGCCCAGATGGTCCTTCCCATCGGGGTTTTTTCTCCTCTCGTTCGGTTTTCTCTGTTAACCTCTTTCACCCCGGAGCTGTATACTCAGGGATCTAGGTGTGAAATCGTTCGGCTGTGACCGTGAAATCGAAGCCACTCCTCAGGGCACACACCAACTATAGTCATACACAAGGTTATCCCACACTACAAAACGCCTCATAGTTCTTCCCGTAAATCAGTCCTCCCCAAAGGAGATGCGTAGTGTTAGCAGATTTCCCACGTAACTTCTGATGACTTCCATCTGAATTTGAATATTGTCTGGACATGGGATGGGTCCTGCGAATATCGACCGAGATACATGAAGGCAATAATACAGCTCCATTAATGTTCAATCTAGAGAAAAGGTTTATAGTAATAATTGTCATATTTTAATTTCCTAAGTGACGAGTTCAATTCCCGCCCGGACAACAGGAATTTATTTAGTGATGAACTAATTAAATAAAATCCTTTGTCCCTCCCTCGCTAGACAAGAGTGGTAACCTATAGATAACCCGTCCTAATTAGTCATAGTTGCAAAAATTGATCGTTAATAAATAATAATTAATTGTGATTAAACCATTTGTTCTACTACACTGAGCCAGGATCGATTTTGGCAATTTTTTCATAAGTTTTAAGTGAACCATTTATTTATTTAGGGAAAAGAATGATGTGGTCTTCCTGTATTAAATGTTTATTAACAGATTTCCCATAAGGGAAATCAGCTATTGAGATCGTACTCATGACACGATTTTCAAAAAATTTCTTCAAATGTCTATCGATCCTGCCCAGTCGATAACGAAAAAAGTCCGTCACGCAGGAGCTGCGTAAACTAAGCAGATTTCCCATGTGAAGTTTTACAATAGAGAAATCTGCATACTGGTAACACAATACCACCAAACGGCAATGAAAAATCTCTCAGTTAATTAAAATAAATTCCCAACTGAAACGTCTTCTGAATTATAAGAATAATTTATATTTTATAACTCAAATTTTAGTAGTCCAAGAACTAAAGAAGGGAGGGGGCGGATGAACACCTGGGCTTCCACCTGAGCCAAGAAATGACGAAGATGGCCTACGTAATCCGAACTATACCCGACCACAGACATCATAAAAATGCAAATATCTCGGTTAATATTCAAGATAGAGAATGAATGTATATAACAATATTTATAGTAAATTTAATTTGAAATAAGATTAGTTGTATACAATTTTTCGATCCGATGCATAATAACGGAGATTTTTTGAATTTTCTAAAATCCCCCCTCTAAACCCCCCCCCTCCCTCTGGTCCGATTTCAGCCATTAACGAACTTGATCTGTCTTTTTACATAAAACGGTTAAATATCGAGTGTCGTAACGAACAAACAAAAATCGTGACCGCGAGAGCGTTAACAGTCAAATATATATATATATATATATATATATATAATTTTGAACGGACCTCATTTTCGTCATCTCCTGGGTAGGATCGATGGACATTTGAAGAAAATTTTTCGGAACGCGTTATGAGTACGACCTCAATAGCTGATTTCTCTAAAATCTGCTAAAAGGTCGGAACAATCAAATTATATATACATTTGTCTGTTAACACTCTAACGGTCATAATTTTTTTTATCGTTGCCAAACTTGATATTTAATAGTTATATGTCAAAATAAAGATCAAGTTCGTTAACGCCTGAAATCGTACTTGTGGAGGAGGGGGGTTTAAAGGGGGGGATTTTCGAAATTTCCGTTACTATACGTCGAATCGAAAACTTGTATGAACTAATCTAATTGTAAATTAAATTTACTATAAATATTTTTATATATTATATTTCTCTATCTTGAATATTAATCGGGACAATTGCGTTTTTCAGTTTTCAGCCTTCAGCAAACCTCCACTTCTACTCGGGTTACATAAACAATACTCTGTTATGTAATAAACCACATTACTAGAAGATTAAATACCAAATATTATTATTATTGTTTTCAAGAGACCTTTATCATATGAGATACATGCAAATATGTTCTGGTTACGCTTTCCCCCCGTCTAAAGTTCTTGTACTAATAAAATTAGATTGATGGTTTATTCATTAAAAATGACTGTAATAGATGTAGTACATAGTTGTCAATAAAATGAATATCTTATATTCTGATATATTTCACTAATTGTTTTTCTTTCCTGTGAGAAGTTGACACACCTGTTTGTTAACGTTTTAGGTTCTTGCCGCCTGGAGAATTGTTATTTTTGTTTGTATTTATTCACTTAATATTCGCGGTGGTGATGTGTTACCAGTATGTAGATTCTGGAGCACATATGGATCTGAATAAGCTGAGGAACGAAATGTATCGAGTAGTGTACGACGTGAGACATCTCCCACCTTTCTAGTTGCATACTGCTGAAAGGAACAAGTAAATCATGTTCAGTTTAGGAATGTCCTCAATGTTAAGAATATTTTCCACGGACATTATCTTGTGCTTATCGACCTGCCAGTCTGGCCTATGTATTCTGTACCACGGGCTAGGTTGATAAGCACCAGAGCATATAAAGTGTGTGAAAACGTTCCGGACAGAAGACTCAGCAATAGCTGACTCTATTGATGTCGGTGGATAATATGTGACTTGTTGCTTGTTCTAAAATTTGGTTTTATTTGCAAGGAAATTTGTTTCACACGAGATATCGCTAATGTACTCATGTTCGTTATTTAAAATTACTACAGCTTTTATTTGTGAGACCCAATTATAATTAATGTCATGACAACTGGTATCCAGTGCTATTAGTCTGTTGAAACCTTTTCTTGTTATTCCTATTTCAGAGAGTGACAATATTTTTTATACAGAAATTAAGGATTTTTTTTCAACACCTGAACTATTATGTGGCTCCGCCCAGTTTCCAGTCTGACCATATAGTTGGGAGTGCAGATAGAGTGGTAGTGATAGGTCTCCAAGATGTCTAATCCCACCCGAAGAAAAGTCCGTCACGCAGGTGCTGCGTAAACTAAACAGATTTTCCACGTAAAGTTATACAATAGAGAAATCTCCATACGAGTGCCGAGCAGTTTACGGAAAAGGCTGAACTAGCTTTCGGTGGGAACGATTAGAAGCGCCCATAGCTCGTCCGTTACACTTAATAAAAATGCAAATATCTCGGTTAATATTCATGATAGCGAATACATGTATATAACAATAGGTATAGCAAATTTAATTTTCAATAAGATTGGTTCTATACAACATTTCGATCCGACGTATAGTAGCGGAGATATTTCGAATCTTCAAAACTCCCCACTCTAAACCACCTCCTCCCACTTGTCCCATTTCAGCCGTTAACGAACTTGATCCTGCTTTTTACATAAAACGATTAAATACTGAGTTTGGTGACGATTAAACAAAAATTGCGACTGCTAGAGTGTTAACAGACTATATATATATATATTGTTACGTTTTATTACAAAACCAGTAATAAACGTTGTTAATAAGAGTTCTTTTAGATTGCGAAATTAAACACACACAAGTTTCCCTGTTCTTCAGATTACACAGTACAATAATTCGCTCACGGTCACTGAAATTCACAGAAAGACGGCACTGCATTGTCCTTTACTTCGCGGCACTGCACTGTCTTAAACACGGCACTAAACTGTTACTTACAGTCACGACACAACACTGTTCTTCCTATATAAACACTTTACCGCACTGCACTAAGTCGCACTGTAGCACCGAACGCACATATGAGCACTGAGAGCATTGATCATGAGAAAAAAACTGACTACCTCGCGGCTGGCCAGTTCTTTATATAGATCGTCGGCACACATCAAATGGGAATTGTCTGGACCCTTTGACGTCTGAAAGGGACTAGTAGGAGCTCGACTTCCCAAATACGGGACTCTCTCTGGTAATCCTTCATGTATTTAATTTTCGCAACAATATATACTTATGAGCGGACCTCATTTTCGTCATCTCCTAAGTAAGATGGATGGACATTTGAAGAAAATTTTCGAAAATGGCGTCATCAGTACGCCTTCAATAGCTGATTTCCCCCAAGGGACATCTGCAAAAATATACAACAGTTTTCCTAAATTTCCTCTGATTTGCATGCCTTCTGGAGTGCATATGGCCATGAGAGAGGAGTTGTATCGGGTAGTGTTCGCCCCCACTCCAGTGGCTGTAGATAAGTGAGGAGGTTGTCCAGGCTGGAGTGAGTGCAGTAAATTTGCTGGCCGCTATCAGGCTAATGCTTCCAGCTCCAGGACCAGCCACACTTCCAGGCCCTAATTGACTCAACATCCACTCTCGGCATCTCTTTCTCTTTCTCTCCCCTTTAATAGCTATCTCTGTCCTCTCTCATCGACACCGTGTGTGTATCCCACCTTTATTTTTTCTTTTTCTGTGTCGGGAATGGGAGTTCTATCAGCCCTAATTCGATTTATGACTCCGAACCATAATAAAGATGGTTGGTTATTGGTTAGACGACTTTAACACTGTAATATTGCTCAATCTTCTCTCCAATTGGTCTATTTCTTCCAATCTCCTTCGAACTCATTTTATACATCAAAAATTATAGGACATAAATGCTGTCATGACCTAGCTGTGATCAGCTGTACAGTTGACAATTGACTAAAATATTTTACAAGCACGGCTGTCTTGATTTAAAAAGAAATTATATTAAATTTATTAAGAATATGTGGAAACACTTTATTAAGAATTAAGTATAATTAAACCCTTTATTAAGTGTAAATTAAACACTTTATTAAGAATTAACTGTAAATTGAACACTTCATTAAAAAATTAAGTGTAAATTAATCACTTCATTAAAAATTAAGTGTAAATTAATCCCTTAATTAAAGAATTAAGTGTTAATGTGAAAACTCTCCATTCAGAATTAGGTGTAAGTTATCACTTTATTAAAAAATTAAGTGTAAATTAATCACTTTATTAAAGAATTAAGTGTTAATGTGAAAACTCTTTATTCAGAATTAAGTGTAAATTAACACTTTATTAAAAAATTAAGTGTAAATTAATCACTTTATAAAGGAATAAAGTGTTAATGTGAAAACTCTTTATTCAGAATTAAGTGTAAATTAACACTTTATTAAAAAATTAAGTGTAAATTAATCACTTTATTAAAGAATTAATTGTTAATGTGAAAACTCTTTATTCAGAATTAAGTGTAAATTAAACACTTTACTAAGAATTAAGTGTCAATTAATCACTTTAATACGAATTAAGTCTAAATTAAATACTTTATCTCGACAAGTAATATTTTCCAGAGATGTTCATTTGTTTGGGTTGGATTTCTCGGACTTTGTTGTCAGTTTGTAACCAATCGGTTGGACATCCATTGAGAACATGCTTTTTTTACCAGTTTCGAGTTTTGTGTAGTCAGGATACCGATGTCCTTAGTACTTATTCTGACTGCTAATTTAGCTTGTCTGTTTGTGTCAGTACTTTGTTTTATGTCTGTAAGTCCAGTAGCTGTACAGTTGACAAGTGACTAAAATATTTTACACGCACGGCTGCCATATAACACTTGATTTAGAAAGAAATTATATTAAATTATTTATTAACGTCCACTTTTGCTACTGTGGCTGACTGAAACGAGTTATCTACAGGTTACCACCCTTTTCTAGCCAGGGTGGGACTAAGGATTTTATTTAATGAGTTCATCACTCAATAAATTCCTATTGGCCAGACAAGGAATGGAACTCGCCATTCTAGGTTTACCATGTGAGATTAAGGTCTATGTATTAACTCACATGGCAAACCTTAGGCCCATAACACTTTTTAAAAATTGTTTCTAAAGGACTAAATTAATTTTTTTTTAAAAAAAAACAAAACAAAACAGTAATATTTAAATCCAATTTACTTATTCATTAATAAATTTATCTATTTCACATTCAATCTAAATCATCTTTAAAATATGCATGCTTGTAAATCATAGTAAACATAAAAAATGAGCTTCTGAATTATATAATTGACTGGCTAAGGTACCCGGCTTCGCCCGGGAAATCGTATGAGGCTGAATGATGGTATTTTTTTTGGGGCTCTACTTTGTACAATATTTTTAAATTTTCCAATCTCAAAGCTTAGGATTTACATCCGAGTCCGGCGTGTTGGGGATATGTTAATAATAAAAGTATTTGTTATGTACTTAATTATACAAAATACACAATATTTTTATATTACCCTGTTCCTGTGCATGTATCTTTTTTTATATATAACATAATCATAGATTATCGTATTAACCATATTATTCATATTGTTAATACGATATTCTATTAAAATAATAAATAGATAGATTAAAATAATTGATTAATTCATTAGCCTAAACAACTTACTGAAATATAACAAAAATATGCAAAAGTTACTTTAAATAACAAAGCAAACAATTTTGTTATATTCACGTTTGCCGAAAAATAAATAGATTACGAAATATCACGATTTTATATCTCACACCTCCCTTATAACCCCCACCCCTATGCACATACAAAAATTTAATATATCTTCTATATTGAATATATCTTATAATCAAGGAGGAGTTAATACCAAATCACATACGGAGTTTCGTTTAGTTCGGTTGCTTCTTTTGTGCCAAATAAAATTGCAGACTCCCGCTACAGTCTTTGCCGTATATCGCATAAGAAAATAACCTTCTAGATAGGATTGATGGGTATTTGAAGATATTTTTGGGAATTCCATCAAACTAGACATTTTTTTCTAAATCTTAACCACAATATTTTATTTCTATCTATTTATTTGATAATAAAGAAAAAATGTTTTCAAAATTAATAAAACATAGTATAAAATATAGCGAAATAAAATTGAGGAACCATTAAATTAAACTATGTGAAACTATACATTTTCCGATAAATCCTGGAATTAGGGCGATGGAAGTCTAAGGCACAAGATTAAAATTGTATTATAAACTATTGTTTACAAAACACTTACAAACACGCGCGCGAATTATTAACATAATTTGAGGCATAAAACCTTGAGACAGATGTAAGTGGAGTAGATGTGGTTTAAAATTTGTCGTAAATGTCAATTGTTTTCAAGTGATTTTAAAATGTATTTATATGTGGGCTACCTTCTGTTAATAGTTGGTACAAATCGTTCGGTAAGTTAAGATGTACATGTAGGTTCATCTTTTCGGTTATCAGCTATTAACGTGTAAGAAGTGAATGTCCGATTCTAAGTCTAGTCAACACCACTTCATCTCGTCTGGTAAGATTTTCCAGGGATTTCCTTAATTTAGGTTGTCAAGGATTTGTCGGAGATTATTGTCAGGTTGTAACCAATCGGTTGTCCAGTCATTGAGTACATGTTTTTTTTTTACCCTTTTCAAGTTTTGTGTAGTCAGGATATCGGTGTCCACAGTTCTTTTCCTGGCTGCTAATTTAGCTTGCCTGTTTGTGTCAGTACTTTGTTTTATGTCTGAATGTCCAGGTAGCCACATAATAGTTATATTGTTACGTTTATTACAAAAAATAATATTAATAAACGTTGGTTATTAGATTTATTTTGGATTGCAAAATTAAACTCACAAGCTTTAGAGTTTTTATCACTGCACCATTTATTTAACAATGCACTGCAGTTGGTTGATTATTCTTAACTACTACTCACAGTATGCAATGATAGCTTCACTGTTCTTCTCATTACACAGTCCAATAACTCACTCGCGATCACTTCACAAAAACACGGCACTGCACTGATCACAAAGATAACGGTACTGCACTGCTCTTTACTTAGACACGGCACAACACAGTTCTTCACATAAATCACTTTACCGCACTGCACCTAAAACGCACTGTTCACTAAAGCTGCACTGAACGCACTGTTGATCACTTGAAGAGAGCAGAGAACAAACTAGCTTTCGTGACGAGCTGGGCCGATTTTATAGTCGGGCGATAGACATCAACGGGGATTACCTAGACACTTCAAGATCCCAGACGGGTATTGTCGAGGACGGGCTAGACCATCGGTCGGCTCCTTTCATCTACTTCGTACTTCTTCAATATGCAATTAACTCTTTTTAATTTTTCATGTACGTAGTTTTCGCAACAATAATGTAGACTGTGTAGATATGTGTAATTATTAGCAAAATTCTATTATTTAACGACATAACAAATAAAGACCTGATATACTCTGAGAAGTCAATATTATTATTTAATATGTCATGATCCATTAAAAATTTAAAGACCACAGTTTGTTTGTCTAATGGCCAGTAATCTTTTTCCTAAGAACTTGGATTGTTATTAAGAGAGATATAGAGAAAAGATCCATGGGATTTCTAAAGCAGGATATTTCAGCACTTAACATTACATAACCAAAATTATTAAAAAAAAATATTAAACGAAAAGGCGAATCCATAAACACCTCCATATCTTCGACATCAAGCCTTCGTATCCATATTCCATCTGTTATCTTTATGTGCATTTCAGCAGAGAATGACCGATTCTAAGCCTAGAGAGAGTCACACAATTTATCTCTTATGGTAAGATTTTCCAGAGATTTTCCATGACCACAATATACACATCTGATTTCCCTGTTGTCCTGAATACAACCCTGGTGATAAGGTATAGATAAGCCTCCTGTCTAAAATAAATAGTATCAGAATAACAAGGAGCAGTGGAACCCCACCTTTTTTCCCACTGTGGTGTGATTGTGGAATGCCTACCTACCCCTCAGCCTGCGTGTCACCTTTGCATATTGCGTGATCCATTCTCTCTCTCTTTTTATGCCCACTCTCTTGGGCCCCACCTACCGGTGCCTCTCTTCTTATTGCTTCCCTCGGGCTCTCTCTGTCTCTCTCTCTCTCTCTCTCTCTCTCACACACACACACACACCCTCTCTGTTTCTGTGACTGCGTCCTTAATGATACGCACTAATTGGGCGGACAATTTAATTGTTAGCCTTGATTCGTCTGTTCTCGGCGACGAGTCGTAACGAGCCAGAATGCTCGGAGGCTTCGTGCCTACTCCTAATCGTTTCCGACTAAATCCTATTTCCTCCCCATTCGCCTCTCATGATGATTATGATGATTGTCCGAAACTCACGCCCTGTAATTTCCATCTCTCACTAATGAAGGTAATATGGCACTAGTCACATGGCTCTGCTCAGCTCGGAATATTAACAAGAATCACCCGTGAGAAACATATTTAAATGCCTTTATACTATATTAGCAGATTTCCTTTAAGACCTACCTACCTAGGAGATGACGAAAATGAGGTCCATTCAAAACTGTCTCTCTCTCTCTCTCTCTCTCTCTCTCTCTCTCTATATATATATATATATATATATATATATATATATATATATAAATTTGAAGAAATTTTTCGAAAATCGCTTTATGAGTACGAAATCAATAGCTGATTTCCCTTAAGGGAGATCTGCTAAAATTGCAACTTATTCAGGGAGAGAGGAAGCGATTCTAGCACAGTACACTCCTTCTATTTGATGAAAAAGAAGCAACAGCCCAAAATGCAATATTTGAGAAGTTATTCATACTATGAAACATATAGTGACATACGTGCAAGAGACGAGATCATCTCAGATACCCCAGCACTCTCTTGCCTTCCCTGAAGATCGGTTCCTGGAGACCAATGGGGTCATTGGCTGTTCGTGGCGGAAAACAGGCCGAAATCACCGCTGGCTTAGGCCAATCGGGATAGAAGGGAGAGCAGCCGAAAGAGGGGAGTTTTAGGAGAGTCGAGTTTGGAAGATCCAAATAGAGCGGCGGAGTGCAGTACGGGAAATCGCCTCGGCGGCTACCTAGACCGCTCGCTCGAGCTGAAAAATGACTCTTGGAAGTGAAAACCTTTTAGCAGATTTCCCTTAAGGGAAGTTACCTATTGAGGTCGTACTCATGACGCGATTTTCGAAAATTTTCTTCAAATGTCCCTCGATCCTACCCTGGAGAGGACGCCAATGAGGTCCGGTCTAAATTATATCGATCTATTTATTTATTGATCGCTCTGTATAAGATATATATATATTTGTCTGTTAACGCTCTAGCGGTAGCAATTTTTGTTTGATCGTTAGCAAACTCGATATTTAAACGTTTTATGCAAAAAGACAGATAAAGTTCGTTAATGGCTGAAATCGGACCAGAGGGAGGGGGGGTTTAGAGGGGGGATTTTCGAAAATTCGAAATATCTCCGTTACCATACGTCAGATAAAAAAATTGTATAGAACCAATCTTATTGTAAATTAAATTTTCTATAAATATTGATATATACATTTATTCTCTATCTTGAATATTAACCGAGATATTTGCATTTTTATGAAGTCTGTGGTTGGGTATAGTTCGGATTAGGTCGGCCGTTTCCGTTTCGTAAGTTCTCGGCTCAGATAGAAGCTTCTTCTAACCTTACCTGTCGTTTCTAACCTTACCTTACCTTCGGTACTTTGTGAGATTTATGCAAATACGTTCTGTTCATCCGCCCCCCCCCCTTCTTTAGTTCTTGGACTACTAAAATTTGAGTTATTAAAATATAAATTATTCTTACAATTCAGAAGCCGTTTCAGTTGGGAATTTATTTTAATTAACTGAAAGATTTCTCATTACCGTTAGTATTTAATCATGGTGGTGTTGTGTTACCAGTATGCAGATTTCTCTATTGTAAAACTTCACGTGAGAAATCTGCTTAGTTTACGCAGCCCCTGCGTGACGGACTTTTTGTCCTTCCATGTTTGAGTTGTTTAGAAACCCAAAAAAATAATAAACCTTGTCAAGAAGAAAATAAGATTTTTGAATATTTACGCCATACACTCGTGACACTGTGGGGCGGTTTGAGCCATACAGTTTTCACAAAAATAAAGTAATAGAATTCTATGATTTACTTGTATATGTAAGCGAGCAAGTGTGCATGACGCGATTTTCGAAACATTTGTTCAAATGTCCAACGAGCCAACAGAGTAGACGAAAATTAGGTCCGTTCACAGCTATATATATACGTATATATATATATATATATATATATATATATATATATATATATATATATATATATATATACTAGCTCAGATACCCGGCTTCGCCCGGGAATTCATTTGAGGCTGAATGGTGATGGTATTTTTTTGGCAAGGCATTACTACTTTGCGCAATATTTTGACATTTACCCGTCCCAGTGTTTAGGGTTTATACCCGTCGTTGCATTGGATTTTTTAAATAATAAAATTAAGTAATACTTCACTGTCCTCCATATAGTCATATTTCCCGCCTCCTGTGCATTATGCATAACTTTGAATTATTAAGATCAAAATATTAACATAGATTTGAATTCATTTTTCCATGGGAGGTACCTGGTAGTTCATGTTGGAAAGAATTGATGAGCATATCAATATTATACGCAAATTATTTGCTTCATACATTGTTCCCGAAAAAATGTAGGGAATTGATTTGAGGCTGAATGGTGATGGCATTTTTTTGGCAAGGCTTTACTTTGCACAATATTTGACACTTCGGTATACGACGAAAGTATATATAACAAAAGTTACTCTAAATAACAAAATAAACAACTTTTGTTATGTTCATATTTGCCGAAAAACGAATAGAAAACGAAATACTGTTATTTTTAAATTCAGGCCTCCCTTACAAACCCAACTCCTGCCCGTCCCTAGAAATGTTGGTATGGCTTATTATAATGAAAGTGTTAGTGCTAATACACATACCGAGTTTTATTTATTTCGGTTGGGTCTTTTGTCCCAAATAAAATTGTTCACTTCTGCTATAGGTTTTAGCGTATATCTCGTTTATAATTCGCTATAAAAAAAAAGTATGCATAACAAATGTTACTCTAAATTACAAAATAAACAACTTTTGTTCTGTTCATATTTGCCGAAAAACTAATAGGAAACGAAATATCGCTATTTTTAATTTTTAGCTTCCCTCATAACCCCCACTCCTTCCCGTCCCTAGAAATGTTGGTATGGCATGTTATAATGAAAGCGTTAGTGCTAATACATATACCGAGTTTTATATATTTCGGTTGGGTCTTTTGTCCCAAATAAAATTGTTCACTTCCGCTATAGGTTTCAGTGTATATCTCGTTTATAATTCGGTATACGAAAAAAGTGTATATAACAAAAGTTACTCTACATAACAAAATAAACAACTTTTGTTATGTTCATATTTGCCGAAAAACTAATAGGAAACGAAATATCGCTATTTTTAATTTCTGGCTTCCCTTATAACCCCCACTCCTGTTCGTCCCTAGAGATGTTAGTATGGCTTGTTATAAGGAAGGCGTTAGTGCTAATTCACATACCGAGTTTGGTTTAGTTCGGTTGAGTCATTTGTGCCAAATAAAATTGTGGACTCCCGCTATAGTTTTTAGCGTATAACTCATTTATACTTCCGTATATGGCAGAAGTGCATATAACAAAAGTTACTCTAAATTACAAAATAAACAACTCTTGTTATGGGCATATTTGCTGAAAAAGCAATAGGAAACGAAATATCGCTATTTTTAATTTCAGACCTCCCTTATAACCCCCACTCCTGTTCGTCTTAGAGAATATTAATATAGCCTAAAGTCTAAGTTGGGGTAGTAGTAATATACATACCAAGTTTCATAAAATTCGGTTCAGCCGTTTATGCGTGAAAAGGTAACAAACAAACAAACAAATAAACAAACAAACAAACAAACAAACAAACAGACACCAAAGAAACAAAATGCAGTTATGGTGTCTATGACATGTGAAACGAAAAGTTATCGTGAAATTTCGCGAAAAAAATCAATGTACAGACAGAGGTTACAATTTTATATATATATAGATATATATATACAATTTTATATATTATATATTACAATTTTATTTATATATATATATATATATACGTATATATATCTATATATATATATATATATATATATATATATATATATATATATATATAAAATTATAACCTCTGTCTGTACATTGATTTTTTTCGCGAAATTTCACGATAACTTTTCGTTTCACATGTCATATAACTGCATTTTGTTTCTTTGGTGTCTGTTTGTTTGTTTGTTTGTTTATTTGTTTGTTTGTTTGTTACCTTTTCACGCATAAACGGCTGAACCGAATTTTATGAAACTTGGTATGTATATTACTACTAGCCCAACTTAGACTTTAGGCTATATTAATATTCTCTAAGACATACAGCAGTGGGGGTTATAAGGGAGGCCTGATATAGAAAATAGCAATATTTCGTTTCCTATTGCTTTTTCAGCAAATATGCCCATAACAAAAGTTGTTTATTTTGTTATTTAGAGTAACTTTTGTCATGCACTTTTGCCTTATACGGAAGTATAAATGATTTATACGCTAAAAACTATAGCGGGAGTCAACAATTTATTAGGCACAAAAGACTCAACGGAACTAAACCAAACTCGGTATGTGAATTAGTACTAACGCCTCCCTTATAATAAGCCATACTAACATTTCTATGGACGGGCAGGAGTGGGGGTTATATGGGAAGCCTGAAATTATAAATAGCGATATTTCGTTTCCTATTGGGTTTTCCGCAAATATAAACATAACAAAAGTTGTTTATTTTGTTATTTGGAGTAACTTTTGTTATATACACTTTTGTCGTATACCTAAGTATAAATGAGTTATACGTTAAAACTTTAGCGGGCACTAACGGCTGAACCGAACTTAACAAAGCTCGGTATGTCAATTAGCATTAATTCTTCCATAATTATAAGTTATATTAAAATTTTTAGGTTCGAACGGGAGGGGGGTTATAAGGGAGGCCTGAAATAAAAATTCACCATATTTACATGTATAAGAGACGGGAAATATAAAAATATCGAAGACAGTGAAGCCTTATCGAACAAATATTCTATTATTAGCAAATCCACGGCAACGACGGGTATCAATCCTAAACACTGGGACGGGTAAATGTCAAAATATTGTGCAATGTAAAGCCTGCTAAAAAATACTATCACCATTCAGCCTCAAATGAATTCCCGGGCGAAGCCGGGTATCTGAGCTAGTATATATATATATATATATATATATATATATATATATATATATACCATCATTATTATGGGGAGGTTTGTACTCAGTAAAAACTGGATATGGAGTTGTTATTGTGACATGTTGAGGGGAATTTAATAAATTTCGCTCAATTCTGGCAGTATCAAGAAGTAGCCCTTGCTGTGCTTCTTTTATAATTATTGTTGGCAGATTCAAGTTCTTGTTGCCTGCTATCGTTGTTTTTGGCACGAGTCCATTTGAACTTATAATCGGCGTAACTATGGCAGATTTCAGTTTGTTACTCGATAGCCAATTCTTGATATTTTCGGCATGGGATTTTTGAATATTATTGACATTGCAGTACCCAATAATATCAGCAGTCTTATTGATCTTGTCAATAACGAGAATATCCGGTTTGTTATGGTGCACAGTATGGTCAGTTATCATTGCTTCGTCCCAATACATCTTTATATTATCTTTTTCCAATAATTTTTGAGGATTATAGCGATAATAAGCGATCTTCTTGTCTCCCATGCAGAATTTCTCTGCTAGAGCTTGATAGTATACTTTTGCCATGTTATTATACCTTTCTAAGTATATTATTATAATTTTTATTTATTTGTTTCCTTCCTATAGTAACTCTATAAGAAGGCCGTTTATTTGTTTCTGCATGTCCCATGCAAGTTAGCATATCACATGCATTTGTAGTGTGTTACAATTACTTTATATATAAAATTATTTCAACGGTATGAGCTATATAAAAAGAATTAACAATAACAACGTTAGATCAAAATAAAACATGTAAAGAGAAGATTATGAGTCTTGAAAAAAAAAGAAAAAAAAAAGAAGTATTATTGAATATCCATAAATATTTTAATTATTGTATCAACTATAATAAGGATTCATCCTGTTGTGTTAAAAGCGTGTTCTGCAAATATTTTAAAGTCATTATTTAACTTTAAAAATAACTTGTCTTCTTCTTTTGGAAATTTGCCTTTTTTAGTTCTAGTTTTTGTCTTTTATGTTAAACCGTTGGTAGTAAGAGTTCAGTGTACCTTGTCCTGTTACTAATTGTGTAATGTAAAAGTCTGTCTGTATGTATTTGCTGTTGAAATATGTGTTAATGTTTGGATTGAAAAGTTTTAAATGCTGTCCTTTAGTAGTTAGAGTCCAGTGTTCTTGCCCCTTTCAGTTAGATGAATTTTTAACATATATTTTTCATGGGCTTTGGAGATTTTATTGTAACTTTCTGGTAATTGGAAATCTTTTGAAGCAGACTTAGGATATCTATCGGCCATATATATACTTGTCTGATACCGCTCTAGCGGATGCAATTTTTCTTTGATCATTTCCAAAATTTATAATATATGTATATACAGATATATACACACATATATAATAAAAGTGTCGAAATCTGGTTTCTTATGAGACAAATACGGCTATGTGGCATAAGAGATATGCTTTTCGTGGGAGGTTAAGCAATAAATACGTCTTCTTCTTTTTCTCCAATATAATTGTTAATTTATTACATTAAATGCTTCGCACAGATTTATTATAATATTTTACTGCAGGTGCTGGCATTATGAACTTCGGAAGATGTACCGTTGTAGGTTATTAACTAGCTAACGTTGCCATAATTTGATAACGAACGAGCTGTTACATTAACGCGATAAATTAATAATTATGTTTTTATGTGCATTAAAAAAAAAGAGTGCTGTAATAAAAAAGAGTATATTTTTACGCTGCTGAATTTTATGTGACCAATTTATAGCGGTTACCAGAACTGTGATTAGAGGACTGGAAACTATTTAACCAATTTAAAACGTGTGAGAAAAATTAGTGGTTGAAACAAATAACCTATTAGAGGGAGAATTGGGAGAGGAAAATAAGATAAAAAATGTTAACTGAAATAAGAAGAGCTCCAATGACATTGTTTATACGAGCTGAGAATCAATTAAGGGCCCGTGAGTTAATGACTGGGAAGAGAGAGGGCGCTGCTTATCTGCCACCGGAAAAGATATAAAGTCAATTAATACGTTACCTTTACAACGTCCTAACTTGTATAATTGGTTCGTTATTCGGTGCTGGAACCGGTTGTATTGGGGGTTAGGCCCCCGTTCGGAGGACTCCAGTCGGTACTCAGTCAAGGACTCCAGCGGTCGGGGGTACGTCGGGAAGACATCTGGACCATGAATGGGTGTCATCGGTAGAATAGGAAAAGCGGAAATCTCCGTCTGAGAACACTGTGTTCTAATTAATCAGAAAGAGAAAAATAAATAAATTTCTTAAAAACGACAATTATTTTTTTGTAAGGTAAGAAAAGAAAGGGCACGTTCCTTCAAGGTGTCAGGGCATACGCTCCAACATCAGTGCCGGCTTATGTTGTGCCAACGTTGAACTCCTGACATTGCTTGGCAAGCTTCTGTTTCTATTTTCGGGGTGCAGGATGGTGAAGGAATTATTAGCTCAGGCAAGAAAAGAAAGGCCTAGTTCCTTCTCAGTTGTTTATTCTTTGAGACAGAGCGCTTTCAGGGCATACGCTCCAACATCAGTGCCGGCTTATGTTGTGCCAACGTTGAACTCCTGACATTGCTTGGCAAGCTTCTGTTTCTATTTTCGGGGTGCTGGATGGCGAAGGAATTATTAGCTCAGGTAAGAAAAGAAAAAGCATCGTTCCTTCACAGTTGTTTATTATTAAAGACAGAGCGCTTTCAGGGCATACGCTCCATCATAAGTTTCGGCATATGTTGTGCCAACGTTGAACCCCAGACATAGCTTGGCAAACTTCTGTTTCCATTTTCGAGGTGCTGGATGGTGAATGAATTATCATCTCAGATAAGAAAAGAAAGGCCTCATTCCTTCACAGTTGTTTGTTCTTTGAGACAGAGCGCTTTCAGGGTATATGCTCCATCATCAGTTCCGGCTTATGTTGCGCCAACGTTGAACTCCAGACATAGCTTGGCAAGCTTCTGTTTCCATTTTCTAGGTGCTGGATGGTGAAGGAATTCTTAACTCAGGTACAAAAAGAAAGGCCTCATTCCTTCACAGTTGTTTGATCTTTGATACAGAGCGCTTTCAGGGTCTATGCTCCATCATCAGTTCCGGCTTATGTTGCGCCACAGTTGAACACCAGACAAAGCTTGGCAAGGATATGTTTACATTTTAGAGGTGCTAGATGGTGATGGAATCTATTATCTCAGGTACAAAAATAAAGGCCTCATTCCTTCACAGTTGTTTGTTCTTTGAGACAGAGCGCTTTCAGGGTATATGCTCCATCATCAGTTCCGGCTTATGTTGCGCCAACGTTGAACTCCAGACATAGCTTGGCAAGGCTATGTTTCCATTTTCTAGGTACTGGATGGTGATGGAATTATTATCTCAGGTAAGAAAAGAAAGACCTCGTTCCAGTTGTTTATTCTGTGCGACAGAGCGCTTTCAGGGCATTCGCCCCATCATCAGTGCCGGCTTATGTTGTGCCAACGTTGAACTCCAGACATAGCTTGGCAAGCTTCTGTTTCTATTTTCGGGGTGCTGGATGGCGAAGGAATTATTAGCTCAGGTAATAATAGACAGTCCTCGTTTCTTCACAGTTGTTTATTCTGTGCGATAGAGCGCTTTCAGGGCATACGCTCCATCATAAGTTTCGGCATATGTTGTGCCAACGTTGAACTCCAGACATAGCTTGGCAAGCTTTTTTCATCCATATTTAAGGTGCTGGATAGTGAAGGAATTATCATCTCAGGTAAGAAAAGAAAGGCCTCGTTCCTTCACAGTTTCAGAAATGGACCTCAAAAATGGATATAGAAGCTAGCCAAGCTATGTCTGGTGATCAACGTTGGCACAGCTTACGGGAATCTGCTAATAAGATTAGAGAATTTCAAACAATGACGCCTTGAAACTGTATTACAGTACCAAAAGGAAAATAATAAAATCTGGAGAAGTTTGCGATTGCTGTTAGGAATATATATCAGAGGGGTTAAAACATTTATAATGACAGTATTAACAATACAGACATCAATACCTGAAGACGTTTATAGCCATAAATAATGAGTTAAAGACCCTGGAAAACATTATTTACATTGAATACATTCATAAACTGAATATTATTTACTTATATCTCTCATCAGTATTCAACTAGTCAACGCCGTAGTATATAAAATTACTTTGGTTATTAATTACTTTTAGCAGATTTCCCTTAAAAGGAAATCAGCTATTGAGGTTGTACTCACGACGGAATTTTCGAAATTGTTCTTTATATGTCCATCGATCCTACCTAGTAGATGACGAAAATGAAGTCCGTTCAAAACTGTGTATATATATATATATATATATATATATATATATATATATATATATATATATACAGTTGGGGGGTGACTTTCCCGCCAAAAGCTAGTTCGCCCGTTTCCTTAACTGCCCGACTCTCGTGAAATCTCTCTATTGTAAAACTTCACGTGGGAAATCTGCTTAGTTTACGCAGCTCTTGAGTGACGGACTTTTAAGATCCAACGAAGTCAATTCAAACGTCATGAAAAATATAAATGTAGTCTGTATATTTATATATTTGTCTGTTAACGCTCTTGCTGTCGTAAATTTTGTATGATAATTACCAAACTTCCAAAAATGTCTGTTATTATGCGTCCGCTCGAAAAATTGTATTAATTCAATCTTCTTGAAAATGCAATGTTCTATAAAAGTTGTATGTACATTTTTTCAGTATCTTTATTACTAACGGAGATATCTGCATTTTTTAGTTTGTCGCCTTCAGTAAACTCTCTCTCTTACTCATTTCATATTAACAATAAGATGTACTATTATGAAGCACTATATATGAAGTCTAAATACCAAATATTGTTCTCATTGAACTTTTAAGTTTGGAGATAAATGCATATACATAACGCACGTGGGAAATCTGCTTAGTTAACGCAGCCCCTGCGTGACGGACGTTTGTTTAATTTCGTTAGTTCCATTTTTCAGTTTTCTTTGTTTTTTAATTTATGAAGCCTTGGTTTTTAGCAAGATCGCTGCAGCCGCTAAACTTCAATAAATACATATCTATTTATCTATCTGTAGGGGCGTGCAGTAAGCTTTAGCGGTAATAATAGAAAATGTCGGCACCAAAATGTAATGGCGGGAAGCTTGTTAATTTGTTTGTTATTTGTTAAATGTAACCATTTGTTATTTCTCCTGGAGAGATAAGGGAAAAAGAAAATAAAACAAAACAACTATGTGAGTTCTCTTAAGAATTAGGTATATTGAAATAGTGAATTATATCTCTATATGCTACTCGTTATATCTAGAGGTTGAACAAGACAAAGGAACCTTACGTTATGCATTAACTTATCTGTAATAGAAATATATTATAATAAAATGAAATTTGAGCAGTAAACAAAAGAAAGTAACTTTATGAACTAATATGGCGGCCATATAACTATATCTACAAAATGAGCGGTCGGTCCTATGAGTACTCATTCGATATTGGCGCAAATAATGCTAGCATTATTAAATAGGTACTTGCGGTAATCATGCACTTTCCTTGAAATGATGGTGTCTTCTCGCTTATAGCGGTGATAAACAGGATGGCAGCCTTGCGGGAGATGAAACAACTGAATGAATATCACGGGTGACTTCCAACTGCGGTTGTCTATGAAGCGGTTCTCTATGAAGCGGTTATCTATGAAGCGAAGCGGTGATCTGTAGGGGAGGGAGAGGGACTAGGCCCCTCTGGCCGTATGAACGACCCCAACGTCTGAGAGCAACTGACTGTCCTTGTTGTTGGCCCATGCCTTCTTGAACTGCATGTGGTTTTCCGCTGTAGCCACGGCCTTGACGATATGCATGTGTGTGTGGCGGGTCTATGAACCCCGCGAGCGCGGGACATTTAAAATTCAAACTGACGACTGAACACTATCATTCCATCCATACTGAATAGCATAAAGAAGGAAGGCATCCAAAGGTACCTGTAAGGGACAAGACAGATATATAAACCTGAATAAGAACAGAGTCTCTGAGAAAGCTGGTAGGTATGGCGGTAGCTGGAGGTATGGCTGGTAGCTGGTAGGTATGGCTGGTAGCTGGTAGGTATGGCTGGTAGCTGGTAGGTATGGCTGGTAGCTGGTAGGTATGGCTGGTAGCTGGAGGTATGGCTGGTAGCTGGTAGGTATGGCTGGTAGCTGGAGGTATGGCTGGTAGCTGGTAGGTATGGCTGGTAGCTGGTAGGTATGGCTGGTAGCTGGTAGGTATGGCGGTAGCTGGAGGTATGCCTAGCAAAACGCCCATCTTAACAATAACTAGATAAGTTACCCGGCATTGTCCGGTGATTTGAGGCTGAATGGCGATGGTATTTTTTAGTCAAGGCTTTACTTTCCATAACGTTTTGACATTTCCACGCCGCAGTGTTTAGGTTTTATATCCGTTGTTGCTGTGGATTTGTTACTAATAAAATTATTTGTGCTCAACATGTAATATGTGTTGTGTGCTTCACTGTGCTCAGTATTTATATATTTCCCATCTCCTGTGCATGTACTTTTTTTTTAGCAGATTTCCCTTAAGGGAATCAGCTATTGAGGTCGTACTCATGACGCGAGTTTTGAAAAATTTCCTAAAATGTCCATCGATCCTACCCAGGAGATGACGAAAATGAGGTCCGTTCAAAATTATATATATATATATATATATATATATATATATATATATATATATATATATATATATATATTTGTCTGTTAACGCTCCAGTGGTCGAAATTTTTGTTTGAACTTTACCAAACTCGATATTTAAGCGTTTTATGTAAAAAGGAAGGTCGTTAATGGCTCAACTCGGACCGGAGGGAGGGGGGCTTTAGAGCGGGTATTATTGAAAATTCAATATATCTCCGTTATTATGCGACGGATCGACAAATGTTATAAAAAAAATATTATTGCAAATTAAATTTACTATAAATATTGTTCTATACATTTATTCTGTATCTTGAATATTAACCGAGATATTTCCATTTGTATTGTGTGTGTGGTCGACGGAACCCCGCCATGTTCCGGACTCTCCGCCGAGAGCTCTGGTGGCCGTTTCCAGAACTATTCGTCCCTCGTGAATAGGTTTAGAGATCCCTTCCTACTACAGCTGTTATTAGGCGGATTTCTCTATTGTAAAGCTTCACGTGGGAAATCTGCTTAGTTTACGCAGCCCCTGCGTGATGGACTTTTTATAACGTAATGGACCATATAAATCATAATCATAGAAAGTATTCTATATCCTAAATCATGTATGAATAAAAATTCCTTTCCCTTGATGCGGTACAAATCCCAACTGTGACAGCTGTTTTAGGTACGTCATAACCGCTACTTAAACCTCTCTTTTGTAAGTCTCGATTGTAAACTGTATAGTGACAAATTCTTTTCGCGGATTCTCCTAATGAAGTAATCCCCGTCTCCATTCCGATCAAATTTACAACACCGAATCCAGTTTTGTGGGCGACTCGCTCCTTTAAATCTGACCTAATGTGCTTTTGATGTTGCCAGAGATTGATTTGAGAACTAGGCGCGGTATAATATAACTTTTTTTTCTTCTTTTTCTAACCTCTTTGGTTTACAAGTCGATTAGAGTATATAAAGAACGAGCTGGTATCGATAGTAAAGGCGGGAATGATATGCGCGGGGCGGCTAATGGCTGGTCGTAAAGCCCTGCCTACATTCCCCTTAATTGGTAGAGCTATCTCAATCTGGGCCTGCCTCGCTCTCTGCTCGCCCTTTACCCATCATTTCACACCTCGTCTCTATGGGCACTTCGACAACCTGTTGCACTTCTATTTATGGACCTATATCCAAAAATTTCTTCAAATGTCCTCCGATCATATCTCGATGATATGAAAAAGTCCGTCACGCAGGGTCTGCGTAAACTAAGCAGATTTTCCACGTGTAGTTTAGTAATTGATAAATATACATACTGGTAACACAACACCTCCGTAAATAAATACAAACGTAAATAAGAAATGATTCATCCAATGTCAATAACCTGCCGACAGGAAGTGTTAGGTTAGAAATGTAAACAAACGGGTCTGCCCGCCTCACACCGGAAAGAAAAACAATTACTGAAATATATCAGGATATAACATATTAATTTTATTGAGACCTATCTATATCTAGTACTGTAATTAATAATGAGTCAGGATAATTGTTATCTCAATCAATCAAATTTTAGTAGTCAAAAACCTTAAGACGGGGGGGGGGGGGGCCCCTGGACATATTTGCATGTATCTCATATAATAAAGGTCTCTTGAATACAAGTTTTGGTATTTAAACTTCGAAGAATGTGATTTATTATGTAGCAGGGTATTGTTTATGTAACATGAGTAGAAGTGGCGGTTTACTAATGGCTGAAAACTGAAAAATTCAAATATCTCGGTTAATATTCAAGATACAAAATAAATGTATATAACATTATTTATAGTAAATGTAATTTTCAATAAGATTGATTCTATGCAATTTTTCAATCCGACGTATAGTAACGGAGATATTTTGAATTATCGAAAATCGTCCCCCTCTAAACCCCCCTCCCACTGGTCCGATTTCAGCCATTAACGAACTTGATCTTTATTTTTACATAAAACGTTTAAATATCGATCAAACGAAAATTGCGACCGCTAGAGCGTTAACAGACAAATATATATATATATATATATATATATATATATATATATATATATATATAAATATATATATATATATATATATATATATATATATATATATATATATATATAATTTTGAACGGACCTCATTTTCTTCATCTCCTGGGTAGGATCGATGGACATTTGAAGAGATTTTTCGAAACTCGCGTCATGAGTACGACCTCAATAGCTGATTTCCCTTAAGGGAAATCTGCTAAAAGTCCGTCACGCAGGGGCTGCTGCTGGGAAACTAAGCGGATTTCCCACGTGAATTTTATTAATAGATAAACCTACATACTGCTAAAACCATACCACCGCGAATATTAGGTGAATAAATACAAACGGTAATAAGAAATCATTCCCCTCCCGGCGGAAAAGTGTAAACAAACAGGTCTGCCAACGGCTTTCAGTTATTGCTTTTCTTTCACATTTATCTTATGTAAAATCAGCTATTGAAGTCATACGCGATTTACAATAAATTTGGATGAGGAGAATTTCGAAAATTCAATATCTCCGTTGTTATGCGTTGGATCGAAAATCTCATTCGAAATGTAATGTTCTATAAATGTTAGAATATACCTTTTTTCAATATATTGTTTATTAACCATGATATTTGTATTTTTTTAGTTTTCAGCCTGGAGTAAACGCCACTCCTACTCATGTCATATTAACATTACGCTGTCAAATTATGATGCACTTTGTTTGAATCTTAAATACGAAATATTGTTCTCATTGAACTTTTACGTTTCAGACAAATACGCGTTGCACGTGGGAAATCTGCTTAGTTAACGAAGCCCCTGCGTGACCGACATTTTGCTACTATTGCTAAATGGGACGGGCTATCTACAGGTTGCCAATGTTTTCTATCCAGGGTGCTACTTAGGATGTCATTTAATGAATTTAAATAAAATTCCTATTCTAAATAAAATTCCGTCACTAAATAATTTCCTATTGACCAGGCGGGAATCAAATCCCCCCCATTCTAGAGCTACCATGTGAAATTAAGGCCAACTGATTAACTCGCATGGCTAACCTCAGCCCCACTTACAAATTATATTATGTTAAAGGAAGTGCAACGTGAAATAGGGACTTTATTAATTTCAACTTATTCTCAACCGTATTATTACAATTAAACATTGATATTTAGTATATTAAAGTGAAAATTAAGTCAGCTAAAATGACATAAAATATCTTTAATAGAAAGGAAATAGTGAATAAATTCATTGATAATGTCTATTAGGAATGTGTTTAGTTAGGACTTGTCAAATGGAGATATTGCTGATAACAGGTATATGACCAATCTGGAGATAGCCTGGGTTTGGAGGTGGCTCATGTCCGATCGTAAAGCTGGGAACAGTCTTCTTAATTGCTGGCTGCTCTCCATCTCTCTCTGATCCACCTTTAGCTAACGTTTCACGCCTCCTTCTTGCGTCCTCTTCGAGGCCTGATAGTTCAAAACTCAAGAAAACTTACTTCATGATAAGGAACATACGAAACTCATAAAAACTCAACAGGAGGTGGAACATACGAAGTTCAAGAAGTCTCACCTCAGAAGGAGAGAAGATGGATCGCATGAGACTCAAGACAATTTACTTCAGAATGAGATCATATAAAACACGCATGAGAAGGGTTGTTCACACAAGTCTCAAGGAAACTCACTTCTGAAGGGGATCATAAAGAACTCACTTGAGAAGAGAGAAAACACGAAACTCAAGAAAACTTCACTTCAGAAGAGAATCATAAAGAACTCACTTGAGAAGGGACAAAAAACACGAACTCAAGAAAACACTTCCCCAGAAAACTCACATCAGAAGGAGATCATGGAAAGTAGGCGGGACACACGAAACCCAAAATAACTAACTGCAGAAGTAGAACATAAAAAACTCACTTGAGAAGGGGAAAAAGCAAAATTCAAGAAAACTCTCTTCAGAAGGGGATCACACAAAACTCAAGAATATTCACTTCAGAAGAGGAATCACAAAAAACTCATTTAAGAAGGTGGATGGCGCAAAACTCAGAAATCTAGCTTCAGAAGGGGATCACAAAAAACTCAAGAATATTCACTTCAGAAGGGGGATTAAAAAAAAACTCATTTAAGAAGTTTAATCACGCAAAACTCAAGAAAACTAGCTTCAGAAGGTGATCACACAAAACTCAAGATAACTAGCCTCAGAAGGGGATCACACAAAACTCAAGAATAATCACATCAGAAGGGGATCACAAAAAACTCAAGAAAACTAGCCTCAGAAGGGGATCACACAAAACTGAAGAATACTCACTTCTGAAGGAGGTTCACACGAAACTCATTTAAGAAGTTGGATTATGCAAAACCCTTGAAAACTAGCTTCAGAAGGGGATCACAAAAAACTCAAGAAAACTAGCCTCAGAAGGGGATCACACAAAACTCAAGAATACTCACTTCTGAAGGAGGTTCACACGAAACTCAAGAATACTCACTTTAGAAGAAGGGGCACACAAAACTCAAGAAAACTAGCTTCAGAAGGGGATCACACAAAACTCAAGATAACTAGCCTCAGAAGGGGATCACACAAAACTCAAGAATACTCACTTCAGAAGAAGGTTCACACAAAACTCAAGAATACTCACTTCAGAAGAAGGGTCACACAAAACTCAAGAATACTCACTTCAGAAGAAGGTTCACACAAAACTCAAGAATACTCACTTCAGAAGAAGGGGCACACAAAACTCAAGAATACTCACTTCAGAAGAAGGATCACACAAAACTCAAGAATACTCACTTCAGAAGAAGGGCCACACAAAACTCAAGAATACTCACTTCAGAAGAAGGGACACACAAAACTCAAGAATACTCACTTCAGAAGAAGGATCACAAAAAAACTCAAGAATACTCACTTCAGAAGAAGGATCACACAAAACTCAAGAAATCGCACTTCAGAAGAAGGATCATACAAAACTCAAGAATACTCACTTCAGAAGAAGGGGCACACAAAACTCAAGAAATCGCACTTCAGAAGAAGGATCACACAAAACTCAAGAATACTCACTTCAGAAGAAGGATCACACAAAACTCAAGAATACTCACTTCAGAAGAAGGATCACACAAAACTCAAGAAATCGCACTTCAGCGGAGGAATACACAAAAAATGTACAAATGTGTGCGCGGGTGTGTGTGTGTGTGTGTGTGTGTGTGTGTGTGTGTGTGTGTGTGTTTGTGTACATATACACACGCCCTTATTTGCTGATTTCTTCTAAGGTAAATTGACTAAATAAATTAAATAAATAGAAACCGCATCATGGTGTTTTAATATAGCTTATGTGTATAATTACTGATTCATGGGCGATAAGTGTCTATTCTTCATTCTCCCATCTGCTAACGGAAATATTTCTAAGAAGTAATTTTAATAATTATTGCTAATTGGACCTGTTTGAGGTAATTATGCCGGAGATCCTTGGCTTGCCGATTTGCATTTAGCCTGATTCTTGGTCATGCATTCGGGATGTAGTCCTGACGGTGGTTGTTAATGAGATGTAGTGATTCAATGGAGGGTGAAGGTGGTATAGTGTCGCTAATAGTGAGGGGGGGGGGGTTGTAGAAGACAATTAGCAGATTTCCCTTAAGGCAAATAGCTATTGAGGTCGCGAAAAATTTCTTCAAATGTCCACCGATCCTACCAGGGAGTCGTCGAAAATGGAGTCCATTCATAATTTTGTATGTATACTAGCTAAGGTACCCGGCTTCACCCGGGAATTCATTTCAGGCTGACTGAAGATGGTATTTTTTTGGCGAGACTTTACTTTACACAATATTATGACGTTTCCACGTCCCAAACAAATTCCTCCCCTCTAGACTCCCCCCCCCTGGTCCGATTTCAGCCTTTATCGAACTTGATCTTTCTTTTTACATAAAACGATATAATATTGAGTTTGGTAAGGATCACACAAAAATTGTGACCGCTATATAGATAGATATACAGTTTTGAACGGACCACATGTTCGTCATCTACTTGGTAGGATTGATGGACATTTGAAGACAAATTTCGAAAATCACGTCATGAATACAATCTCAATAGCTGATTTCCCCTAAGGGGAATATGCTAAAAATGGGAACATCTCGGGCCATAATAATGGTTCGAATCATCAGAATACATTTGACATTACTCTGCAAATACGAATGTATGAGGCTGGAGTTTGATCTGAGAATGTAAAGGGCATATAGATTTGTAACGTCATGACCATGTTTGTGTGACGTGTCAAGCAAAGCTACCGACGGCCCAACCGATGAGAAACTCACCATTTATTTTGTTGGCAACGGTTTTAAAAAATGACCCGGCATCTACCTCAGACACGAGAGAGTTAATCGGCCGGGGATCGGTGAGCCATCTGATAAATGACTCCATTAAGTTTTCAAGAGGAGAAGCCCCCGTGTGAGCAGCTTCTAGTCATTGAGGGGAAAAAAGTTATTCTGAACTCGGGGAAAAAATAGGTCGTTCAAGTAGGGCTAGAAACTCTGAGTGATGGCAACTAAGCTGGAACAGGATCAAGATTGGGTGTCGCACCCGCTCATCACCGTGAGGACGTTGCATAGCTATTAGATGCAGACATAATCCAGGGAATGCATCACCCTGACCACTTGACGGCCTTCCGGCCTTTACTTGGACCAAGTACATTCGTCAGCTATTATGCCTCAGACTTGTTCATCTAGTTTAAGCTATAATACTGTTGCGAAAACTAAATAGATGAATAATCCTTCAGAGAGAGAGAGAGAGAGAGTCGCGTATTTGGAAAGTGTGACGTAGATCAAAGAGACCGAAAGAATGTTCTAGGTCTGACCAGTACCTTCCAGCCAGACGTCGAATGAACTAGACAATTCCCCTTTGATGTATGCCGCTACCCTATATAAAGAGGGCCTGCCGGGAGCGAGGCAGTTTTATTGTCACCTGTCTTGATGTTCACATCAGTGCTTCAGTGCGACCTAGTACAGTGCGGTAAAGTGTTTTTATAAGAAGAACAGTGTTGTGCCGTGACTGTAAGTAACAGTTTAGTGCCGTGTTTAAGACAGTGCAGTGCCGCGAAGTAAAGGACAGTGCAGTGCCGCGAAGTAGAAGACAGTGCAGTGCCGCGAAGCAAAGGACAGTGCAGTGCCGTCTTTCTGTGAATTTCAGTGAATTATTGGACTGTGTAATCTGAAGAACAGTGACGCTATCAGTCTATACTGTGAGTAGTAATTAAGAATAATTACCAAGTTTATTGTGCATTATCCAAATAAATTGTGCAGTGATAAAAACTGTGAAACTTGCGAGTATTTAATTTTGCAATCCAAAAGAACTCTTAAACGTTTATTACTGGTTTTGGTAATAAGAACGTAACAATACACATATGAAATACATAGGTATAACATATAGTTCCTTAATTTAAAGTTAGTTTGGTTTGAATTTCTTGGCTGTTGACTTGCGTTTGTGCTGAAGCATTCAGCAGATGAAAATGGGCCGATAATTATTGATTATCAAACTTTGATATGTACTAAATATGAGTGCTGCCTACACTTAGGAATTTTCTTAAACTTTTTGGAGCTTCACTTTTCATAAAGTATAATCAAAATTTTTATTTTCAGTTTTGGGAAAAACTTCTTATTACTACCTTAAGTTTGTTACATATCATATGAAATTCAATGCTTAACAGAGTAAAGTGACACCGGTCCCACCTTCCTAGCACAATTAGAACAAGGTCTAGAGCGATTTAAAGAGAGTCCGTACGGCGTTATCCGGAAAATTTGGCGATGCATTAAAAAAAATACCTGACGTGATAGAGCAAAACTGTTTTCAGATTTGTAATCTGGATGAAAAACTCCGTTAGAAAAAGTAAACATCATGGCTTGTTTATGAGTGTAATCGAGGCAATGAAAAAAACCCCATAAAAAAACAAATATGCACAATTAGATTGACTCTATACAACTTTTCAATGAAACATATTGTTGTGAAAATTAAATAAATGAAAACTTAAACAGAGAGTCAGGTATTCGGGAAGTTCGAAGGAGATGAAAGGAGTCGACCGATGAAAGATTAGTGGCGCCGACAGTGTTTACTAGGGCCGGAATATTCCAGGAGCGTATCTAGCCCCTTCTGGCCATTCTGTTTGATGTTCGCCGACAAGCTATATATAAGGGACTCTGCCCGCCCCGAGTTTAGTTTGTTCTCAGCTGTCTTCAAGTGATCATCCGTGCGTTCAGTGCTACGATGCGACTTAGTTGCAGTGCTGTAAAGTGTTTTTATGTGAAGAACCGAGCAGTGCTGTTAACTTCGCTAAGTAAAGGACAATGCAGAGCCGTGTTTTTGTGGAACTTCAGTGATCGTGAGTGAGTTATTGGACTGTGCAATAAGAAGAACAGTGAAACTATCAGTGCAGACTGTGAGTAGTAATTAAGAACAATTAACCAAGTGTGTAGTGCATTGTGAAATAAATTGTGCAGTGAAAAAGCTGTGAAGCTTGTGTGTGTTTAATTTTGCAATCCAAAAGAACTCTAATAAACAATGTTTATTACTGGTTTTGTAATACAAGGTAACAGTATAGCAACGGAACTATTTGGAGTTTACAAAATGCCCACCTCACTTCATTCCTCCGATTTCGTCTGATTTTCTCTTTTAGAGCCTTGATTCCTAAATGTATCGTGTGAATTCCTGTTTACATAGGTTTCTTATTACGGAACAAATAGTTAATAGATGAGATGATTTTCCAGCACTTGGGGTTTCCTTTTAGTTTACATGACAACCGGCGTGAGGTAGATATTTGTTTGGCCTTTGTCACTGCCTGAGGCGGGCAAATTGCAAGTTGAAAGACGGTTATTTGTGAGCAGGTGATATCTGCCGAAACACAACCAGCAACACAGGCCAGATATTAGAGTGTCATCGATGATATAATGAATGAGCATGTGTCGGAGGTAATAGGCGTGTACGTTGGTTTAATGAATGAAGCCACGAGACGGTGTGTGTTTATCCTCATTAAGAAGTGAGACTGCTACAGAGATGTACCTTCCAGACTCACAGCTATATGTTAGCTCTGGTCTTGTTTTACTCAATGGAGTTGCTATCGCCGGACAACATCTCCTCGGCTCTTCTCACTCATTCATTTGTACACACAATCTCGAGTCCCCTTCTCGCCTTAATGTTTTTTCCCTGTAGTCCGAGTAACACAATTAAACTCACTACTATGCGCTGCAGTCCTAGGCATCTGCATACTGGACGTTCAGCGAAATGGCCTGTTAGGATACACCGATTGTGAGCCCTCAACCTCTGCAAGTCAATGTAAAATTCAAGACAATGACAAATGGACTTGCGACTCACAGACAACACAAACGTTTTTACATATACTTTATGTCTGTTCAACATTTAACCAAATAGGTCACATTTAATAATGAACATAATTTTAAAAGGAGGTAATTGGCCAGAACCACCTCATATTATATTTACCAAATATAATAAAGAACTTATAAAATTTATCAAAAGTATAATATGGATGTAGCAAAAATACATTGGAATGTAAAGTTGATTGTGAGGAATGGGAATTATAATTCAATATATTTATTTAAATATATTTTATTTTATTATTTTTTTTAATATTAAATTTGATTAGATGGTCGATTAAAGTTTATACATGGTTGATTAACATAATCATACATGTACTATGCCATGTGGCAATGGAATATGTATTCAAATAAATAACTCCTCATAGGGTTACTAGCAGGAGAAAAAAGAACCTCTGCAGGTCCAGTCCTATCCCAGCCACATCTGTTTGAAACCAACATCAACCTGCGTCCGACCCGATGTACTAAATGTCACCAATGTGGACACCCCATCCAGCTCTACTATACGAAAACCATCTCTAAATTTTTTGAGTAGATTTCGCTTATGAGGGATTTCCCATATGACACATTTTTCATTTTTTGAAAAATCACCTCAAATAGCCCTACCTAGTAGATGAATAAAATGATGTCACTGTACTAATCTCATCTCACCTTATATTGCCTATTTTTGAGTAAAATATATTTGGTATTTAAGCTTCAAATAGTGTTTCATCATTTAAAAGAACACTATTGATGTAACATGAGTCGTGGTGATGTTAAGGCCGAAAACTAAAAAAAAACGCAAATATGTCAGTATATTTTGACTCATAAAACTTTTCAGACAATTTAGATAGATACTGGATAAAACATAAAAATTTGTAAATAAAACTGCATTTGAACTTGTCAACAAATGACAAAGTTATTCATAGTTACTTACTATGGTATACTATATTTAATGAAAGTAAAATATGATTCTCGTGCGCGTTAATATTTTCCAGTTGATTGGCCTGTGATAACTTGAGAATAACTTTTAGTAGCTGAATTACTTTTTAAGAGACAGATGATTAATTAGAACAGAACTCTACAGAAGAAAAAAATTAGAAAATAGCTTACTTGTCTATTGTGCAGTCTATAATAAATAGGCTTTCTGCATGGTGGACGGATTTTAACAAGTTCTTTAAGTGCGTTTTAAGCAGATTTCCCTTCAGGGAAATTTTGCTATTTGACGAGATCTAGGAGTCGATGTCCTATTAACGTGCAGCCAGACTGATTTACTCAGTAGACTCCTGCCAATGGACCTACTAATCCCGCGGTCACCCATTCTAGTTACTAATCTTGCTCGATGTTGTTTGACTCAGTTTTACTAAAGTCGGGCGCTCTACCATTGATCTATGGATGTCAGTTTCGTCATCTCCTAAGTAGAATCGGGATTTGAAGTAATTTTTTGGAAATAGCATTAGGAGTAAGAACTCAATAGCTCCACGAGGGAAATATGCCCCTGCGTAAAGGACTTAAGTGAACTTCCAGTAACATTCTCAAATTCCGCGATTATTAAAAGCAGTTTTTATTGCATTTTGTGCTACATCATCGTTCATATAAAGTTCGTAGGATCAGGAGGCTTTTGAACAATATTACATATCGCATGCGCAACCTCAACAGCGAATTTCCCTTAAGGGAAGAATTCTTCTCGAAATAGGCCTGTAATATCTGGGGGGTGTTTCATAAGAAGCGGCCATCCCTGATAGCTGATAGGGGTGAAATAGTGATGAGCATTCAACAGGCGGGGATGAGAGCAATTAGTTAATCAGCTGTGGTAATATTAATTGGTGGTGGTTTATTGTGGCGGCTCCCAGCTGGGCAACCCCTCGCCGCCGTTTCACCAGCCTTCCTCATCGATATACCCCCATCAAATATTCATCCGATAATATCAAGGTGGCAATCTTTCCAAGTCTATTCTTGGCAACACCTTCTCCTACTTCCTTGTTTCAAAGCAATGCCACTATTCGAATGGAGACAAACTTTTGTAGAGTAACTTTTGTCGCATTCACTTTTTAACGTGAACCACAACTATACCGTGAAATCATGAAGGAAGGGAGGGTTTTCTGGATTTTGACTCATGTAGAATCCGAAACTGGACGGCTGTTACGCGTTGCGATAAGTGACAAAATTTTGGACATGCGCAAAAACACTGTTCAGCTGAATATGTGTACTGCTCTCATTGCTCGGAGCGGGGTCATTGTCACTGACTAGTGTCCGAAATGCGTTAACTGTGTTAGATTTGGCAAAAATAGTGAAAATGCGGCAATTGACAGGAACTGTGACTCCTATTGTAGAGATATTTGCGCAATATAGACAATACCTATTATGGATAATCGAGGGCTGATGATAGCGCAGCACAATTTGAAGAGATCTGCCGTCGCCACAGCTGAGATTAGGGTCGAAATTTATTTGTAAATTATATGTATAGTTTTATGTGAGTTTAGGCTAGTATTTAGGCTTTAGGTATGTAGGCTAGTTAGTTAGGCTCTTGCTGCTACTTCTCTGAACAGAGGCAAAGGAGTTGCAGCTGCGGGTTCCCCTAGAACTTTTTGGAATTAAACTAAATCTCCCAAATGTTGCACTTTCATGCTTTCATTGCTCCGTGAGTTAGGCTAAGTTAAATGGCCCAATTTATCTATTCAAAATTTTATATCTCTTATTAAGTGGAGACCACTGGTGTGGGGAAACCCAAAGGTATGGCGGAGCAGTGGTGTGAAAAAAAACTTTTTGACGTGAAATGGAGTAAACACTGGATATACCATCATTGGATGGAAGTTAGCTTAGGAGTGAGCGTTCTATTTTAGTTTTGACTCCTCTTTTGGTTACTACTTCGGCTAAAAGATTTGAGTAAAAAAAAAATGATCAGTAGTATTTGTTTTATTGGCGCGAGCGAAACAGCTCCGATCACACTAATATAAGTAAGATAAGTGCCCGGAGAGACTCGGAGCTTTCAGAGATAAGAGAGTTTAGTGAAAACTAGGTTAAGTCACGGATCGACCACTTGGAAATAAGAAAAAAAGGACTTTTTTGAGGGAAAAAAGCCCAAGTGAAGGATCAAAAAAAGTTGACAATTGTTGCTGATAGATGGGAGCGGGTACTAAGTGGTAAGCGGTGTATATCGGGGACATAAAACGAGCCTCGACGATGTCTCAATCCAGCCAGCCATCTTGCCCGTAATTGGGATCCTCAACACTCGCCGCGTCTGCGCTTTACCTCCCTCAACAGATGGAAACACATTACTGTTTATTGGTTACCATCTGGGCATATCTCCAAGTAATATAGTAGACAAAGCAGCCAAACAATCAACTCAACTTGAACAAATAGATTCTTTGGACATACCTCACCAAGATGCTTTCTCTCGAATAAGAAAACTCGTAATTAATGACTGGAATAATTTATGGTATAACACTGACAGTAAACTTAGAGAAATCAAATCAAACACGCTCAACTGGACTTCAAGTAATAGACACTCTAGAAGAGAAGAAATTGTACTTACTGACCTATGCACAGGACTAGACTTACACATTCATATCTACTGAGCAGACAAGATGAACCTATATGTCGCTACTGCAGTAGACCGCTGACTTTAAAACACAAAATAAAGTCCGTTACGCAGGGGCTGCGTAAACTTAGCAGATTTCCTATGTGAAGTTTTACATTAGAGAAATCTCCACTGAGAAAACCACTGTGAGTAAATACAAACGGTAATGAGAAATCTTTCAGTTAATTTTAATAAACTCCCAACGGAAACGGCTTCTAAATTGTAAGCACATAAGTCTGCCAACCACTCAGAGCTGAACAGATAGATAAACATATTCTTCACCGGAAAGAAAAACTAATACTGATAAACATCTGAATATAAAACAATAACTTTATAGTAAACTATTTACTATATTTGGTACTACAATTTATAATAAATCAGAATAATTTATATTTTAATAACTCAAATTTTAGTAGTCCAAGAACTAAAGAAGGGGGGGGGCGGATGATCAGAACGTATTTGCATAACTCTCACAAAGTAAAAGCTGAAACGACAGGAAAGGTTAGAAGAAGCTTCCACCAGAGCCGATCAGTTACGGAAACGGCCGAACTAATCCGAACAATACCCGGCCACATGTCCCACAAACTTAATAAAAATGCAAATATCTCGGTTAATATTGATATTTTTTTTATAGAATTTTTCGATCCGATGCATAATAATGTTAAATATACTAACAATTTATATTTAGTTTTGTCCATTCTATTTATTTTGTACATTCAAAAAACTTAGCTCTGTAAACATTTAAATATTTATTTAAATTTGTAAAATTATATTCTAACACGTTAGAAGACGAATCGCCATTGTAGCGGCAGGTCCTATTTATTTAAAAAAACAAAAACATTAAGTTATGTATGAGTAAGTGTGTGATAAATTGATTTAAATTACTTGCAAAAAAAACAAAAATAAATAAATAAAAAAGAGAAAAGGCCGTCACGCAGGGGCTGCGTAAACTAAGCAGATTTCCCATATGAAGTTATACAATAGAGAAATCTCCATAGCAGAGCCAAACGGTTACGGCAAAGGGCGGAACTAGCTTTTCGCGGGAAATTCAAAAATCCGTTATCGGCCCAAATTTCATAAAAATGCAAATATCTCGGTTAATATTCAAGATAGAGAATAAATGTATATAACAATATTTATAGTAAATTTAATTTGCAATAAGATTAATTCTGTACAATTTTTCGATCTGACGTATAGTAACGGAGATATTTCGAATTTTCGAAAATCCTCCCCTCTAAACCCCCCCCTCTCACTGGTCCGATTTCAGCCGTTAACGAACTTGATCTTTCTTTTTACATAAAACCACTAAATATCAAGTTTGGTAACGATCAAACAAAAATTGCGACCGCTAGAGCGTTAACAGACAAATATAATATATATATATATATATATATATATATATATATATATATATATACAGTTTTGAACGGACCTCACTTTCGTCATCTCCTGGGTAGGATCGATGGACATTTGAAGAAAAATTTCGAAAATCGCATCAAGAGTACAACCTCAATAGCTGATTTCCCTTAAGGGAAATCAGCTAAAAGTACATGCATTAAATGTAAAAGCCATTTATTTGTAATATTTGCTAATTCCAGTTGAAAATATGTACTTGTAAGGGAGAAAATGTATGTTTATGTAATATAATATATAATGAAGTATATTGCCAGTATTAAAAAATGTACAATAATTATTGGCCAAATATAAAGGCAGTTAAAAATATTAAGCCAGTAGTAAGAAGTGTAAATAGGTACAACGTAACTCGTGTTACTAGCACACATCTTTAAGGAAATATAAATAAATAAAAATGTATTTATAGATTTAGTTAAGAAATAATTGTATAGGAAATTAGTAAATTTAATAACCTTAGAATATGACAAGGGCGGTATTTACAATATATTAGTTGATATTATTTAAGACATAGAGTAAAACAGGGACTTGTAAACAGCATTATACTACTATAAAGGCCATAATAACCTAGCTGTTGATTGCCCAAATCATATATATCCTATTTATTAATAGTAGTAGAGAAACAGTATATTTATTTAATTTTATAAAATTATATTCGAAAATGTTAAATGATGAATCACCATTGTAGCGGCATCTCAAATAAATAATAATACAGATGGAAACCTTTATTAGAAACACAATTCCAATTGGTACCTATTCAATGGTCAACGGGAATGAAATGCATCTCTGGTAAGATAAAAAGTCCGCCACGCAGGGGCTGCGTTAACTAAGCAGATTTCCCACGTGCGCCACATATCTGCATTTATTTCGAAACTTAAAACTTACTGAAGACCGGAAACTAAAAAATGCAAATATCTCAGTTAATAATCGAGATAGTGAAGAAATGTACGTAACAACATTTATAGAACAATTAATTTTCGATAATATTGGTTCTGCACAATTTTTTGATCCGACGCATATTAACGGAGATATTAAGAATTTTAGAAATTCTCCTCCTCTAAACCCCTACTCCCCCCGTTAGATTTCAGCCGTTAACGAACTTGATCTTTCCTTTTACATAAAACGATTATATATCATGTTTGGTAACGATAAGACAAAAATTGCGACTACTAGAGTGGCAACAGACATATATATATATATATATATATATATATATATATATATATATATATATACAGTAGAACCCCTGTTAACCGGGGTAATGATGGGCATGGGTGTTCACGGATAATAGAAAACCCCGGATAATCGAATTACAATATTTTATTGCTTTAATGTGATAGGTAAGAACGTTAATTAAAAAACAAAACTCTGTAGAATGCCAGATTTATTAACGATCAAACGTTTTCTGTACATTAAAAATACATGTGAGTATAAATATACATATGTAGGTTTTACTATATATTGAATTTTCATTTAGAGAAAAAAATCAGTGATCTTAGTTTGTTTTTTATTAAGCATCTCTTTTCTAATATCACTTCTCATTGTTCGAAGCAAGATAATTCTGCTATAATCGGCGTTCTCTTGTTCAAAATAGTTTAATAGAAGTTCGGTTGCCTCCAATGCTTGGTTGTGTTTAATTTTCTTTATTTCCGAAAAAATAAGCGAATCTTCGTCCTCATCGCTCATATTTCCATAATCAGACTGCAACGAAGTCGATGGCTCGTCTTTTCTGTGAAGATCTGCTATTTCGTTATCAGTCAGCTGTTCGAATCCCTCTTCGTCTATTTCACTTTCCAGCCATTTTTTCATGTCATCTCTATCAACATGGATGAAATCTGGGAGAGCTTTGGCGATTTCGAGAAATGATTCTGTTTCAACTTCTTCTGAGGATTCCTGAACAAAATCTTCTTGTTCCAATATTTTGCCCCATGAAAGTTTCAATGTTGTTGGGGATAAGTTTGCCCAAGCTTCACAAACTGAAAAGATGGCGTCTTTTATGTTCCACTTTTTTACGATTTCTTTTAATGAGTCAGTACTATTATTCTCCTCAAGCAGAAATCTCAGGAATATTTTTTTATACCTTCTCTTTAAACTGGATATTACTCCTTGATCCATTGGCTGGATCAGAGATGTGACATTTGGTGGAAGATAATGAACAAAAATTTGTCCATCTTCGGTTGTCAAAGTAGACTCAGCTGGATGAGAAGGAGCATTGTCGAGTAATAAAACAGCTCTAATTGGTAGACCTTTCTGTTTTAAGTGGTGACTTACGGAAGGTACGAATTTGTCTTTAAACCATGATGAAAAGATCGTCTGATTCATCCAAGCTTTAGGATGGTTATAATAGTCACACGGAAGACTTCTTATTTCAGTCCCTCTGAATGATCGAGGTTTTTTCGCTTTCCCTATAACAGTTAATTTTAATTTATGATCTCCTGATGCATTACAACATGTCATAATTGTAAGCCGTTCTTTGCTGGATTTGTGACCAGGTGCATATTTTTCGGAATGAGCTGCTAAGGTTTTTGAAGGAAGCATTTTCCAAAACAAACCCGATTCATCCGCATTATAAATTTGATCAGGAGTTAAATCAAATTTTTTGACCAAACAGTTAAAATTTTCAATAAATAACGTGGCAGCAACATTATCACCGCTAAGACTCTCCCCTTGAATTGCCAACTGCCTGATACCGTGTCTTTTTTTGAATTTGTGGAGCCATCCTTGAGAAGCGGAGAATGGCTCCTCAATTTTTAAATTTTCATGAAACCATAAAGCTTTCTCACTCACCATTGGCCCAGAAATGGGAACTCCCTCGGCACGTCTTTGAATGAACCATTGATAGACGGCTTCATCTACGTCTTTTAATGTAGAAGTCTTCATAGTTTTCCGAGGAAACGTTGTTTGGGCTGACGACGATACGAAGCCGGAAATGTCTTTTTTCTTCTTCAAAATATCACGAACGGTTTGTTCGCCGATTCCGAATTCGGTGGATAATTTTTTAACACTTTCACCTTTTTCTACACGGTTTATAATGGCTAACTTCTGTTCGAGTGTTAACACAACACGTTTTCTTTTTTGCGACATTTTAGATTGAATTTAAAGGGAGACTAAAGCACAACTGACAAAGAATTTTGTTTGTAGGCAAACAGCAGAAGGGGCAGTATGGGTTTCATAGAAAGACTTGAAAACATTACCGTTCCTAGAATATGAATCAAACCACTAGTCACCCGAAATGCCGAAACATCTCATTCATTAAATTGTACCAAGTTGCCGTGTTTTTCCATTCTTTTTATTTTTTATTATTTAAGAACAATACATAGTTAAAAATTATTGTAATCATTAGAAATATTCTTACGTATTCATTTATTTTAAATATAAATTACACAAATAAAATAAATGGTGTAAGAATTAAAAAACACTTTATAACAAAAAAAAAAAAATAAATAAAATAAAAAGCTACTCTGAACCCCGGTTAACTGGAATCCCGGTTAATAGAGCCACGGATAATGGGGGTCCTACTGTATATATATATATATATATATATATATATATATATATATATACTCAACCGCAAAAAAAAAACCGGACACTTCATTTTTGTCGTATTAAAAGCTTATTTTCAGCAATTTTCTTTATGTGGGTATTCTAGTTATTACAGAGAATTTAGAGTCTAAGTCCATTGAACTAATCTCTTCAGGATTAGTAAACAATTAGATAAAACTCAGATTAGATTTATTTGTCGTGAAGTTGATCTATTCTAAACTAAAAGTAGTTTTTCGCACATTTAAACATCTTTAATTATTAACCAAGCATTTTCTTTAATTAATGTTTTATTTTTATTTCGGTCCAGAATAATGGGTCTTTCAAACTTAGATAGAAGGCCGGAGCTTACGTTACATTGCCGAAACGCTTGGGGTAGCGAAGTCTACCATTCACTGTAATAAAAATGAAGCATAATATTTTTTAAATGCGTTAATTTATCTTTTTATTTTGTATTTTTTTGTAAATAATCAATAAAAATTATTCACTTTTGGCAGAGTTTTTTTAAATAACCTATAGATTAACGAATTATTTTAATTAAAAAGATTAATATACATATATATTAAGTATTTAACAAAATTATAAGACTAAATCTAAGTGTCAGGTTTTTTTTGCGGTTGAGTGTATATGCATACTTTTGAACGGACCTCATTTTTGTCATTTCCTATGTAGAATCGATGGACATTTGAAGGAATTTTTCTAAAATCGCGTCATGAATTCTGCTAAAAGGAATTGCCTCCTTTCTTCACAGGTGTTTGTTCTCTGGGACAGAACGCTTTTAGATCATATGCTCCATCATCAGTGTCCTCTTCACAGGGATGTTTCTCGAACCAAGGATTCCATTTGACTCCACATGGATAACGGATTCCTTTATCACCCACCACCTGAAAAATGAAAATGAAAATAGGTAGAGGAACTTAGTGTTTTAATATATGCAATGTGCACTTTCAGAGTCAGCACTCCATCATCAGTGGCTGCTGTCAAACAAAAAGTCCGTCAAGCAGGGGCTGCGTGTACTAAGCAGATTTCCCACCCGAAGGTTTACAATAGATAAATATACATATAAGTTCCACTACCTTGAATGTGTAACAAAAACGGTAATGGGAAACCTTTCAGTCAATTGACAATACAAGTTAATAATCTCTACAACAGAAAGAGACTGACTTGTAAACAAACAGGCCAGCCAACCTAGTAGCACTGAATAGATAGATAGACCGGAAACAAGAACAATTAATGAATCATATCTAAATATTACGTACTAATTGTATTGAAAACAATGCACGAAAGCTAGTGCTGTAATTTGTAATGAATCAGAATCATTTTTATCTCAATCAGTCAAATTTTAGTAATCCAAGAACAAAAGAAGGAGGTAGTAGTCCAAGAATTTAGCGGGGGGGGGGTTAACAGAACGTATATGATTGTATCTCGTATAATAAAGGCTTCTTGAAAACAATATTTGGTATTTAACCTTGTGGTCCATATATAACAACTTATTATTAATATGACACTAGGAGGAACTATAAAATCCAAATATTTCGATTAATGCTCATTATACGGAAAATATGTATAGCCAAATATTTATAGTAAATATAATTTGCAATAAGATTGTTTCAATACAATTTTTCGATACAACGTATAGTAACGGAGATTATAAAAAGAAAAATTTCGGAGATATGTAAAAAGAAAGATCATGTTCGTTAACGGCTGAAATAGGACCACTAGGAGGGGGAGGAGGGGGGTTAGAGGGGGAGAATTCGGAATATTCAAAATATCCCTGTTACCATTCGTCGGATCGAAAAATTGTTTAGAAGCAATCTTATTACAAATTGAAATAAATTAAATGTACTATAAATATTGATATATGCATTTCTTCTCAATCCTGAATATTAACTAAGATATTTGTATTTTTCAGTTTTCAGCCTTCAGCAAAGCCCCACTTCTACTCATGTCATATTCACAATAATCTGTTATTTTATGAACCACTTCAAGGTACCAAATATTGTTTTCATTGAACTTTTAATTTGTGAGATATATGTAAAAACGTTCTGTTAATCCCCGCCCTTTCTTTTTTTCTTGGATAGCTAAAATTTGAGTGATTGATATAAAACTGATTCTGATTCATTACAAATTACAGGACTAGCTTTAGTAAATTGTTTTCAATAAAATTAATATGTTCTATTCAGATATATGTCATTAATTGTTATTCTTTCCGGTCTATCTAGTCAATCTATGAGATTGTACGTTGTAGATATTTTAAACTTGTATTGTAAATTGACTGAAATATTTCTCATTACCGCTTGTATTTATTCACTGTAGTGTTACCTGTATGTATGTATATTTATTTTGTACCTTCGCGTGGGAAATCTGCTTAGTTTACGCAGCCCCTTCCTGATGAATTTCTTTAATGAATTCAGTCACTAAATAAATTCCTATTTGCCCAGACAGGGAATGGAACTCGCCACTCTAGGATTACCATGTGAGATTAAAACCAACGCTTTAGCTCACATGGCTACCTGAGCCGCAGAAACGTACGGAGCAATATAAAAATAAGTTAAGCAATATATTTCTAAATAGATTTCCAACTTTTAATCCACAAAGAGAAAACTTTTAGGTTGTGGAAGAAGGATTGAATTGCACGTGTACTCAAATCAAAGATGCCGCTCCAAACTCTAATGGGGTTTAACTCAATTAAAATAATAATAATTGTGCCTGGAAATCAATTAATATCTTCGCTCCGTCCTATATAATTACAGGGACGGGAGTCGGTCATTAAGACACGTGGAATGCTGCCACCCGAGCAACTTTTATTGTTATTATATTTTTGTTTCAAACGGGAAAGGTGTAAGAATCTATTTCCAGGTCGGGAAAAGGAGCATTTTCATTACATCCAGCCTGGAGAAAAAGGAGCAAGAGGACTTCTCCGGCAAAACGAGGATGTAATTGTGAAAAGGTTAATGAACCTTCAAGACTCCGAAGGATTATAACTCATAGAAACGGCACATACAAGGAATACTAAGCTATAAATTCATTTCCACATTTTGAAAATAAAGTAAAAGTTTGTTTTCAAAAATAATTGGACGTCACGTGACTAGGGAGTTAATTCGAAAAAACAAATCTGGTGCGGGCACCACGTGATATAATTAATTATTTCTAAAAAATCGTTCCTAGGTAGATAGATATTTTATTGACTTATGTTCACAAACATGTTGCCAAGAGTCTGGCCAATTGCTGTTAATATGGTTGTTAATATAATACAACTTATTAAAAAATTTGTAAATAAAAATAACAATATTTTCTGAAGTACAAATTAACAGCATATACATTGGTATGTAATTAATAAAAATATTAATCTAAATAACTATAATACTTAATTCAATAAATCATAATTTAACGTAAATGTAGATTAAATAATTTTTTTAAATGTCTAAATAAAAATCAGTTTTCTGACATATCAAATTAACATAATTTTTCTCTAAGATTTATAACAAACAGAATACTAATAATAAGTATAGTTGTACATAATAAATAATTCGCCGGTTTCTTTGAATAAGAAACGAAAAAAAACCATTAACTTTATTTTCACTGTTGTAATCCAAAATGTTTACCAATGATAGGTATTCTCTTTGAGGCACTATATATTTGTCAAGGAATTTTGACCTGTGTGATGTAAAAGTGGTGCAATACAACAGTAAATGATTCAAATGTAGATATATATATTTTTGGCACCATTTACATACTTCTCCAGTTTTTATAATTTGAGTCATGTTTCTATAGGATAATTTTAAATACTCACAAGACGAAATCCTTATTTGACTGATAAGTTTTATTTTATTTATTTTTGTGTGAAACGTTAAATAATTTTCAGGAAGAGAATGGTTAAAACTACAAATACTTCTATATATTCGGCTGTAACTTGAGTTAAGAATTCTATCAACGTCAACTGAATGGAGATGGTTAATAATTGTTTCAACGATTGTGATCTTGTTGGCTAGCGAAGTTTGTTGGTCTGAAGATTCGAAAAAATATTCTTCAACATAATTATTTCCTGCTATCAATTTTACTTGTGACACCCAATTATATTTTATGTTGTTTTTCATATTGTGCAAACTAAGGAGCTTAAGAATAGTTATTTATTATACAAGTGACGAAAGTAGATCATTTTACAACTCGAGTGAAACGTTTACCCACATGAGCGAAGCGAGTCTGGTAATTTCACGAGAGTTGTAAATTCTACTTTCGTCACGAGTGTAATATTAAATTTTTTCTGTAATCGTGTAATACATGATCAGATCTAACCAGAAAATGAACAAAATTAGGATGTTGTGAAGATTATGGTACGTTGTTGGTAGGTTATAAAACAACTAGTGATGATTGTGTAGTACTGCAGTTATAAACAAGTGCAGGTTATAAACAAGGAAGGTAATTATTATTATATTTAAATTTTAAAATATATTGATCATTTCCACCAATAATTCATTCACATTTCAATTTATTTTGTTAAAATAAATTCTTATGTTAAGAAACATTTAAAAGCATTTAATTTCCAACTTCAAATTATTTTTTAATATATACTTATTACTAATTAAGTAGGCAATTCACTTTCTTCACTCTATTGCAAAATGTTTCACTTTCTTCACTCATTTCAGTTTAGTAATGTTACCATTATTCAACAATTACAGAAAAAATATTTTTTTGGAAGTTGGTGATCAAACATTGATAGCAGTTTTACACAGAAATTAATAATTTTCTTAAATAAACTACATTTAAGTGAGCTCGTCCAGTTTCCAAACAGACTATGTAAGTCGGGGTACTTCTTGGCCAAGAATACATATACCTTAAGAAGCTCAGTTGTACAGATTCAACAAGGTCTAAATAATTTAGAGCCCAAATCTCTGCTTCATGAAGAAGAGGCCATCGAATCAAAAGGAATCACTCTTTCCTCTTCCCAGTATTAAAAAAAATCGTTACTAAAAAGTGGAAACATTTTATTCAAAATATATCCGTTATGAGACGGATCGTAATGTGTTTATTTATTTAGTGACGAACACATTATATTAAATCCTTAGTCCAACCCTGGCTAGAAAATGGTGGTAACCTGTAGATAATCCGTCCCAATTAGCCTTAGTAGCAAGCAGTGGACGTTAATAAATAAAAAAACAACAATGATAACTATTTTACTTGTCATATGTTTTCAATTTATTTTTTTCTCTAATAAACGGACGCTTGACATACTTCACAAAAGAATTCCCATCCCATTCGGTGTTTACTATTTATTTGCCTGAAGTCTGAAAGGGGGAGGGGGGCTGCCACAACTTAATTACAGTGTATATCAGCCCTAATCGAGAGAAGCGGCTGATCGGAAGAGACGGAGCGAGGCAGAGGTCCCGCCGTGTAAACAGGTGAGCCGCCCCACAAAAAACCAGGTATAAATAATTATAAAGCTCCAAAACCACTACCGTACGAGCTCCTGGAATATATTAGTGAGGGGGGGCGGAGTTTTTACCCGAGACTTGGGGAGTGTGATGAAATTTCACGCGAGTGCCTTATCTGGAATCTCGGTCGGTAGGGGACGATATTACTTGATCAAGCTTTCAGTTCGATCCGGCTCACAAAACTAAAAAGTATAACTCTTTCTTTATATTTTTTTTTGTACGTTCCGTCTGTATTTTTTAAGCCCGAGGTTTTTTATTTGTTTTAGATTTGAGTTCTTTTACTGTTTTTTTTTTGTATCGGTATTTCTGTTTGTTGTCTAGGTTATCAAAGAATAGATTCTTTTCCATTCGTTTAACCCTCTTGTGTCGATTTCGTTATTTTAGTTATTAACGTCCACTTTGGCTAATTGGTACGGGTTATCTACAGGTTACTACCCTTTTCTAGCCCGGGTGGAAGTTAGAATTTTCGTCCCTACATAAATTCCTTTTCCCCAAGAAGGAATCGAATTCGCTACTCTAGGTTTACCATGTGAGATTCAGATAAAACCTCGTATTTTTAGCAGATTTCCCTTAATGTAATTTAGCAGGTTGTACTCATGACACGATTTTCCAAAAATTTCTTCGAATGTTTATCAATCCTACCTAGCAGACGACTAAAAATCCTTCACGTAGAGGCTGTGGTGAGTAAGCAGATTTCCCAAGTGCACCACGTATTTGCATTTATCTAAAAACTAAATGTTTAATGAGGACAATATTTAAAGCTTTAAAAAAAGTGCTACATACTATAACAGCTTATTGTTAATATAAAACTTTAAAATATCGAGTTTGATAACGATCAGACATCAGGCCAATTTGACCATGTGATATTAAGATCAACAACTTATATTTTTCTGCTTATTTCTGCTATTGCTATTTCTAAAATGTTCCTAAAACGTCCGTCAATCCTTCCCAGGAGATGACGAAAATGAGGTTTGTACAAAATTATATATATATATATATATATATATATATATATATATATATATATGTATATATACTCCATATAAAACCGCTTCGTGTAAAACTAAAATTCGAATTCGTTAACAGCTGAAATCGGACCAATGGGAGGGGAGGTTTAGCGGGGGAGAATTTTTGATATTCAAAATATCTCTGTTATTATGAGTCGGATCGAAACGTTGTATAGAACGAATGTTATTGCAAATTAAATGTACTATAAATGAGGAGCTCTTTAGAAGAAGGGCCAAATTGCATAAAATGAGTTTTGAGATAAAGCCTTTCAAAGTTTTAAATTTTGTATAAAACTGGTTGAAACAATTTTTTAATAGCGATTTTTGGAATTACAGGGTAAAATATTGTCTTAAATCCGATTATTGCCACCATTTTTGCGTATCTTTAATGGATGATCCATAATTAGCAAAATAGTAAGTGTAAAATTTGGCCCTTTTTCCATAGAACACATTTTATTAGAAATAAAGAGATATTAGTTTTGAAGTTTCAAGGTATTTTTTTTTATTTAAACAAATAATTATAAAACAATAACAAAAAAAGGATCACTTTGATAATTTTTGTACCATAGGAATTACATACTGAACATCAATACTCAATAGTGAAGATCTGAATCCGAAGACAAAGATTCATTGCTGAACTCGTCAACTTTGTCACTTTGTTTGAAAACATTTTGTTCAAACCAAATCCTTTCATTTAGATTGAGGAACTTTGCTAGAGTGCCCAAAATCTACTGATTAAAGTCCAGTTCAAAACGATCTCAGGAAAGAGGGCCAAATTTTTATTAATTATTAATCAAAATATCTCAGCAGTGGCTCTGCCTACGAGGGCGTATTGAAAAGTAAGGTCTCCTATTTTTTTTTATTTTTTTTATCGAAAATTTAATTTATTTACAACTTTGGTTACATCGTTGGAAGGTTGAATATTTACCTATTTTTCTACATATTCCCCTTGACGATCAATAACTTTTTGCATTCTGTTTACCAGCTTTTAGCAGATTTCCCTTAAGGGAAATCAGCTATTGAGGTCGTACTCATGACGCGATTTTCGAAAAATTTCCTCAAATGTCCATCGATCCTACCCAGGAGATGACGAAAATGAGGTCCGTTCAAAACTATATATATATATATTTGTCTGTTAACACTTTAGCGGTCGCAATTTTTGTTTAATCGTCACCAAACTCGGTATTTAATCGTTTGATGTAAAAAAAAAAAAAGGAGTTCGTTAACAGCTGAAATCGAACCAGTGGGATGGGGGTTTAGAGGGGGAGATTTTCGAAAATTCGAAATATCTCTGTTACTATACGTCGAATCGAAATATTGTATAGGTCCAATCTTATTGAAAATTAAATTTACTATAAATATTGTTATATACATTTATTCTCTATCTTGAATATTAACCGAGATATTTGCATTTTTCTGTTTTCAGCTTCTGAGATGAGATCGGCTAACTTCGGGTCTAGTCGTGAGTTTCCGTCAAGAGCTAGTACGGGCCGTTCCCGTAAGTGTTTGGCTCTCTATTCTGAAATTTCTCTATTGTAAAACTTCACGTGGGAAATCTGCTTTGTTTACGCAGCCCCTGCGTGACGGACTTTTTAATGCCGGTGCCGTACCACTCTCCCGCCGCGTCACGAAGCCAACTGACGACTGCTTCTTGAACTTCCTCATCTGACTCGAATTTCTGTCCCCCAAGGTGTTTCTTGAGAGCGGGAAACAAGTGGTAGTCGACCATCGACCACCCTCCTTACAGCCCGGACCTTGCCCCCAGCGACAAATATTCCCGCTCTCAAGAAACACCTTCAAGTTCAAGAAGCAGTCGTCAGTTGGCTTCGTGACGCGGCTGGAGAGTGGTACGGCACCGGCATTAAAAAGCTGTAATTGTAAATAAATTAAATTTTCTATGATAAAAAATAGGAAACCTTACTTTTCAATACGCCCTCGTATTAACATGAAATCTTGTAGGACTACACAGAACAATATGGCGCATTTGAAAATGCAATCTCCAAAAAAAGGGTCAAATGGTTATCTGGCCTAAAGAGCTCCTCAAATGTTGTTATATACGTTTATTTTCTATATTTAACATTAATCTTACTTAACATTGTTCAGCCTTCACTCCTACTCATGTCACATAAATAATACTCTGTTATATAATGAAACACTTTATTTAAAAGTTAAATAACAAATATTGTTCTCATTGAAATCTTTATTTTTATGCCAAATGCAAATACGTGGCTTACGTGGAAAATCTGCTTAGTTAACACAGCTCCTGCGTGTGGGATTTTCCTGTTTTCCACGGAGAACATCCTTCTTGCGTGGGTGTTTATTTTAGTTTTGTGTGCTCCATCCTGTGGGTACTACACATTTCAATAACTACACAATAACATTTCGTATACAGTTTTTATAAATATTATTATTATGATTATTTATTAACGTCCACTTAATAAATATTATACAAATAAAAAAAAAGTCCGTCACGCAGGGGCTGCGTAAACTAAGCAGATTTCCCCTGTGAAGTTTTACAATAGAGAAATCTGCATACTGGTAACACAATACCACCGTGATTAGATAATGAGAAATCTTTCAGTTAATTAAAATAAATACCCAACTGAAACGGCTTCTGAATTGTAAGAATAATTTATATTTTAATAACTCAAATTTTAGTAGTCCAAGAACTAAAGAAGGGGGGGGGGCGGATGAACAAAACGTATTTGCATAAATCTCACAAAGTAAGGAAGGTAAGGTAAGGTTAAAATCGCCAGGTTAGAAGAAGCTTCCGCCTGAGCCGAGAAATGACGAAGATGGCCGACATAATTTGAACTATACCCCACCACAGACTTCATAAAAATGCAAATACCTCGGTTAATATTCAAGATAGAGAATAAATGTATATAACAATATTTATAGTAAATTTAATTTGCAATAAGATTGGTTCTGTACAATTTTTCGATCCGATGCATAGTAACGGAGATATTTTGAATTTTCGAAAATCCCCCCCTCTAAACCCCCCCTCCCTCTGGTCCGATTTCAGCCATTAACGAACTTGATCTGTCTTTTTACATAAAACGGCTAAATATCGAGTTTCGTAACGATCAAACAAAAATTGCGACCGCTAGAGCGTTAACAGACAAATATATATATATATATATATAATTTTGAACGGACCTCATTTTCGTCATCTCCTGGGTAGGATCGATGGACATTTGAAGAAAATTTTCGAAAATCGCGTCATGAGTACGACCTCAATAGCTGATTTCCCCTAAGGGAAATCTGCTAAAAGCATATGTAAACATTACATATGAATATGAATAGTCGGTGTAGATCTACAAAATGGTGTCCAATTCTTGTACAAATGCATAAAAATTAAATCCTCTGTTGTATGTGAGTAATCGTTTGGGTTTTCCGTTGGACAAGTTCTATGGTGTTGTGTACTTGATGAGTTTTGTTCTTGGTCCGTCAAGTAATGTACAGTCATATAGGAGGTCACATGTCTGTTCAGTCTCATTGTCACATTTACATGTATTTGTTAGTTTAAATTTGTACAAGTAGCTTTTTGTAGGTCCGTGTCATGATATTAATTGTAATCCCGTCGGGAGGATTCTTATTGTCCTTTGTATTTATTCACTTTATATTCACGGTGCTATTGTGTTACCGGTATATAGATTTATCTATTAGCAGATTTCCCTTAAGGGAAATCTGCTATTGAGGTTGTACTCATGACGGAATTTTCGAAATTTTTCTTCAAATGTCCATCGATCCTACCTAGTAGATGATGAAAATGAGGTCCGTTCAAAACTGTATATACATATATATATTTGTCTGTTACCGCTCTACCGGTCGCAATTTTTGTTTGATCGTCACCAAACTCGATATTTAGTCGTTTTATGTAAAAAGAAAGATCTATTTCGTTAACGGCTGATATCGGATCAGTGGGAGGGGGGGGGGTTTAGAGGGGAGGATTTTCGAAAATTCAAAATATCTCCGTTACTATACGTCGGATGGAAAAATTGTACAGAATCAATCTTATTGCAAATTAAATTTACTATAAATATTGTTATATACATTTATTCCCTATCTTGAATATTAACCGAGATATTTGCATTTGTATTAAATTTGGGCCGATAACGGATTTTTGAATTTCCCGCCAAAAGCTAGTTCGGCCCTATTACTGTTCGGTTCTCGTATGGAGATTGCTCTATTTTATAACTTCACGTGGGAAATCTGATTAGTTTACGCAGCCCCTGCGTGACGGACTTTTATTAAACACCCCGAGGGAAATCTGCTTTTTTTACGCAGCCCCTGCGTGACAGACGTTTTAATTAGTTATTGGGTTCAAAAGAAATCTAGCTGGAAGAGAACAAGTAAAGCTTCTTGGCCATATATTAAGGAAGGGGCAAAAATATTTGATGCTAAGGTCCTTGGGCATAGGGGAAGAATGAGTCATTGAAAGACAGTTTTGAAGATTTCAAACATAGATTTTATTTTGTATATCAATATGAAAAGAGCAGCCTCCGAAAGAACAATGATTGCAACTACAGGACGTAACGTATAGGTCTCGCAAAGCATACATAAAGTTTTCAGAAATTGCGTCTAATGCAACGTCGTTGGTAAATCTGTTAAAATTCTCAAAGAATCATCGGCAAAATGTGGAGTTGGGTATCAGGTTTTTCCATGCGTATGATGTACATTTTTAAGGTAAGTAAATACTTTAAGGTATGTAATGAATCTGAGATTGCATTACATAAACTCACAGAGAACATTAAGATTATTATTTATGACTACTTAAATGTATAGTTTTAGCAGATTTCCCTTAAGGGAAATCAGCTATTGAGGTTGTACTCATGACGGAATTTTCGACATTTTTCTTCAAATGTCCATCGATCCTACCTAGTAGATGACGAAAATGAGGTCCGTTCAAAACTGTATATATATATATATATATATATATATATATATATATATATATATATATATATATATATATATTTGTCTGTTACCGCTCTAGCGGTCGCAATTTTTGTTTAATCCTTACCAAACTTCATATTTAAGCGTTTTATGTAAAAAGAAAGATCAAGTTCGTTAACGGCTGAAATCGGACCAGCGGGAGGGGGGGGTGGTTTAGAGGGGAGGATTTTTGAAAATTCAAAATATCTCCGTTACTATACGTCGGATCGAGAAATTATACAGAATCAATCTTATTACAAATTAAATTTACTATAAATATTGTTATATACATTTATTCTCTATCTTGAATATTAACCGAGATATTTGCATTTTTCAGTTTTCACCAAACCGCCACTTCTACTCATGTTACGTAAACAATACTCTGATACATAATAAATCACATTATTGGAAGTTTAAATACCAAAAATTGTATTCAAGAGACCTTTACTATACGAGATACATGCAAATATGCACTGGTGACTCCCCCCCCCCCCATCTTAAAGTTTTGGACTACTAAAATTTTATTGATTGAGATAACAATTATTCTGACTCATTATTAATTACACTAGTAGATATAATAAATAGTTCTCAATAAAATTAATGTGTTATATTCTGATATATTTCAGTAATTGTTTTTCTTTCCGTTTGTTTACATTTCTAACCTAACGCTTCCTGTCGGCAGGTTATTGAAATTGGATGAAACATTTCTTATTTCCGTTTGTATTTATTCACGGTGTTGTGTTAGCAGTATGTATATTTATCTATTACTAAACTTCACGAGGGAAATCTGCTTAGTTTACGCAGCTCCTGCGTGACGGACTTTTTAACTTTAAATAAACTAATGTTATGTGTTATTAAAATTATTGTTATATTTTATTAAAGCTATTTTCCTGTTGTGTTAAATCTATTATGTTATTACTATTTTATTATGTTACAAGTATTATTGTTTACTATTAGAATGGTTATCTTTGTGTATTAAAGCTAGTATTATATTATGGCTATAATTATCTATAATAATCATTTGTTTGATCGTCACCAAACTCGATATTTAGTCGTTTTATGTAAAAAGAAAGATCTATTTCGTTAACGGCTGATATCGGATTAGTGGGTGGGGGGGTTTAGAGGGGAGGATTTTCGAATATTTTAAATATCTCCGTTACTATCCGTCGGATGGAAAAAATTGTACAGAATCAATCTTATTGCTAATTAAATTTACTATAAATATTTATTCCCTATCTTGAATATTAACCGAGATATTTGCATTTGTTGCTATAATTATCTATAATAATAATTACATGAGTATTATATATATTGTGGTGTTATGAGGGTGCCAGAGTGTTATGCATGTGGATATGCTTATGAGTGTGTGTATGTATAGTGTTGAGGTGTGTTTATGGTATTGTGTTACAGTATATGGGGCTGAGGTTGACAATGTCTGTCTTTTAGCAGATTTCCCTTAAGGGAAATCAGCTATTGAGATTGTACTCATGACGGAATTTTCGAAATTTTTCTTCAAATGTCCATCGATCCTACCTAGTAGATGACGAAAATGAGGTCCGTTCAAAACTGTATATATATGTATATATACTAGCTAAGGTACCCGGCGATGCCCGGGAAATCATTGCTGACTGACTAATGATTGTATAGCAAGACTTCAATGTGTACAATTGCACTTCCCTCCACGATGTATTGTTTTTTTCAAAACAGCCAATCCTAAAGTGTAACTTTCAGGGTTAATAGAATAGAAATTTTAGTTTTGAAGAATATATGAAAATGGGTTCCTAATTTATCCCTCACGACTTTTTGACTCACGGTTTTTGAATAATTCAAACCATAATCATGGGTAGCATTTATCACAATTAAATATCTTCTATAATGAACATATTTCCTGCCAAAAATCAAACCAAGCACATATAGTTTTATACATAAGATTATATTCGTATTAGTAAGCCTCAGTGGAAATCACTTCCCGTCGTGGCAGCATTCCACAGGAAATAACTAAACTCAATTACCTCCCGTCCATTTCCGCTCTCGCAGGAGCTTTATCATCGTTGTTTTCCTTAGAATATTGATTCAGAATATTATTTTAATAATTTATCTCCCTGATGGAACTAAATAATAGATCCCTAAACATAATTTCATTTATGTTCAAAAAGCTAGATGAGGGGAAGAGAGCCCCCCTGCAACCTAGTAATACTTTAAACATTCATATCGAGTATATTTTAAGTCTATTAGAAATAAATAACAAAGTTATAGGGAAAATAAATAAATAAATGAGGAGGCGACGGAGATTTATAAGCTCACTAATCCGAATCATACTTGCAACTATCATATAAGACTAAAACATAACATCTTTTGTCATAATATGCATTTATTAAAAACACTTAAATAAGCACTAATAAAATTAATGACTCCCGCTTCGGTTTTAGCGTATATGCCATGTTAACTTCATTTACGGCAAAAGTGAATACAACAAAAGTTACTTTAAATAACAAAAGTAAACAACTTTTGCTATGTGCACGTTAGCCGAAAAAAAAATAGAAAATGAAAATTGCGAATTTTTATCTCAGGCCTGTCTTATAACCCGCACTCCCGTTTGAACCTAAACATTTTAATGTAGCTCATAATCATGGAAGTATTAATGCTAATTCGCATACCAAGTTTTTGTTAAATTCGGTTCAATCGTTTGTGCTCAACAAAATTGTTGGCTTCCGCTTTAGTTTTTAACGCATATCTCGTTTATGTTATACAGCAAAAGTGAATATAACCAAAGTTACTTTAAATAACAAAATAAACAACTTTTGTCATGTGCATATTTGCAGAAAAACCAGTAGAAAAAGAAATATCGCTATTTTTAATTTCAGGCCTCCCTTATAACCCCCACTCCTGCCCGTCCCTAGAAATATTGGTATGGCTTATGATAATTAAGGTGTCAGAGATAATACACATACCGAGTTTTATTTAGTTCGGTGGACTCTTTTGTGCCAAATAATATTCTTGACACCCGCTATAATTTTTAGCGTATAACGCCTTTATAATTCGGTATTCGCCGATAGTGTATATAACAAAAGTTTCTCTAAATAACAAAATAAACAACTTTTGTTATGTGCATATTTGCCGAAACACCAATAGGAAACGGAATATCACTATTTTTAATTTCAGGCGTCCCTTATGACCCCCACTCCTGCCCGTCCCTAGAAATGTTTGTATGGCTTATTATAAGGAAGGCGTTAGTGCTAATACACATACCGAGTTTTATTTTAGTTCGGTTGAGTCTTTGTGCCAAATAAAATTGTTGACTCCCGCTATAATTTTTAGCGTATAACACCTTTATAGCTCGGTATACGAAAAAAGTGTATATAACAAAAGTTATTCTAAATAACAAAATAAACAACTTTTGTTATATGCATATTTGCCAAAAAACCAATAGGAAACGAAATATCGCTATTTTTAATTTCAGGCCTCCCTTATAACCCCCACTCCTGTTCGTCTCAGAGAATATTAATATAGCCTAAAGTCTAAGTTGGGTTAGTAGTAATACACATACCAAGTTTTATAAAATTCGGTTCAGCCGTTTATGCGTGAAAAGGTAACAAACAAACAAACAAATAAACAAACAAACAAACAAACAGACACCAAAGAAACAAAATGCAGTTATGGTGTCTATGACATGTAAAACGAAAAGTTATCGTGAAATTTCGCGAAAAAAATCAATGTACAGACAGAGGTTACAATTTTATATATATATATATTTGTTTGTTACCGCTCTAGCGGTCGCAATTTTTATTTGATCGTTACCAATCTTGATATTTAGTCGTTTTTATGTAAAAAGACAGATCAAGTTCGTTAACGGCTGAAATCGGACCAGTGGGAGGGGGGGGGGTTTAGAGGGGGATTTTCGAAAATTCGAGATATCTCCGTTATTATGCATCGGATCGAAAAATATAACCAATCTCAAACCGCCACTTCTACTCATGTTACGTAAACAATACTCTGCTACATAATAAATCACATTATTGGAAGTTTAAATACCAAAAATAGTATTCAAGAGACCTTTATTATACGAGATACATGCAAATATGCCCTGGCGACCCCCCCCCCAGCTTAAAGATTTGGACTACTAAAATTGTATTGATTTAGAAAACACTTATTCTGAATCATTATTAATTAAAGTACTAGATATATTAAATAGCTCTCAATAAAATAATATGTTATATTCTGATATATTTCTGTATTTGTTTTTCTTTCCGGTGTGAGCCGGGTCGACCCGTTTGTTTACATTTCTAACCTAACGCTTCCTGTCGGCAGGTTATTGAAATTGGATGAAACATTTCTTATTTCCGTTTGTATTTATTCATGGTGTTGTTGTGTTAGCAGTATGTATATTTATCTATTACTAAACTTCCCGAGGGAAATCTGCTTAGTTTACGCAGCCCCTGCGTGACGGACTTTTTTTTTATTGGAAATAGAGAATATATGCTGAAATGAGATCAATAGTATGTCATTCCAAAGCAGCAGGAAATCTGCGTAGTTGCGCAGCCCCGGACTATTTTATAGTCGTTAATAAGTATTTAATGTACTGTGGTGTAAAACATCTACTCGGCGGTGCGTCTGTTACTGTTATGGGATAGTACTTCACTTTCTCAAAACTTGTAAGCCCGTACGATAATTCTACACTCTGCAGTAAAAAAAAAAGACGGAAACTTCATATTTTTTATTTAAAAAAGGCGATTATCTGTGTTGAGTTTTTGTAGATAATCCGGTTAATTCTGAGTAAGTACAGTCTCTACCCATTGGACTAATCCTTTACGAGATCAGATAAAGCTCTCATTTGTCTGGTGACTGCGTTACGTTACGTAAGCAAGTTTTTGCACCTTTGAGCGTCTTTAATTTTGTAAGCAGGCGTTTACATTCATTACTGAACGTTGTTTTTCCCTTCTAGCTTAGGAAAATGGTTCTTTCTGAAGAGGATGTAGCCCGAGCTGATGCCTCGGCAAAGGAAGGCCGGAGCGTCCGCTATATCGTCCAAACGCTCCGAGTGGCAAGATCTACTTCCCAGGAAGCAATCCCGGCGTTTGGAAAGCCTGAGGCAGCTATGAACGGAGTGCCGGAGTGCAGTGACCGTCCGAGGCCACAAATCCAACAGATGATCCATTTATCGTCCTCTCGGTTTTGAGAATATACAAGTTACTACTTAAACCAATACGGACATACGCAATAGAAGTGTGGGCTACGGCAAAACGTTCATCAGATCCTTCCAGACTTTCCAATCCAAAGTCCTGTTTACCATAGCAGATGCTCCATATTATGTTAGAAACCACACTCTCCATAAAGATCTTAATATCCCATTTGTAAAGGATCTAATTCCCTTAAGATTCAGAAAGTTCCACAGCAGGCTATCCAATCATCCTAATCCTAGCCCTTTCCAGTAGCACTCATCCATATTCCCCTCGACAAGAGACAATGGCCCAGAGATCTCCTATAGCAGTGTAAAGTGCAGTGATAGCAGTGGCTATTTCCTTATCAAGTGCCATTCCTCCTTAGCTGTTGACTTCCTTGCCAGGCAGGGAGGTGCTGCTCCTCTCATTCTGCTGAAGGGGTGTAGCTTCTGTCGAGAGTGATGGAGGACGATTGTATTGTACACATTACCAAATGCATTTAAATGCAGACTGTAATATTCTTAATAAAATAAAACAATTTTGAGAGACTGGCATTTAACTGCTCCTGAGGTTCAGGTCAGGCTCCAAATCGTCCGAAATCTGTCGTCAGCTCGGACACGATACGGCGGAAACTGAGGGATCACGGTCTTCTAGCGAGGCACCCCGCGACAGCTCACAAACTCCTGGAAAGGCATCGAAGGAGAAAAACGGTTATTTGCTGAACAACATTTCCACTGGACAGAGGAGCAATGGACAGCTGTTTTATTCACAGATGAGTCTAGATTTGGCCTGTAGCACTCAGACGGCCAAGAACGAGTGTGGAGACGACCAGGGCAGCGTTTCGCTCAATGTACTCTTCGCGAATCGCGGCAATTCGAAAGGCGATCAGTTATGTTTTGGGAAGGAATGCATTTTTATGGCCGTAGGAAACTGATTGTTCTTGATAATCTAGGTCTGACTGCTCGGAGGTACTTTGAGGAAGTTTGCTCCATTTATGGGTGACGAGTTCATTATAATGTTGGATAACACTACAAGAATTGTCACCGAATGAAAACTTGTAGCAAGTGAAATACTTAAAATCACAGTTCCGGACTGGCCTGCACCATCTCCCGATATGAATCCTATAATGCATTTCTGGAATAATTTAGGGAGGCGTGTTAGACGTCATCCTCTTAGCGATTTAAATCAGCTCTAAATTGCTCTTCCCTAAGACATACCTGCTAAAAATTTATAAATTATTAGTTTTGAAAAGTATTAATTTCTTGTTTTTAGCAGCTATTGAGGTTGTACTCATGACGGAATTTTCGAATTTTTTCTTTAAATGTCCATCGATCGATCCTACCTAGTAGATGACGAAAATGAAGTCCGTTCAAAACTGTGTGTGTGTATATATATATATATATATATATATATATATATATATATATATATATATATATATATATATACTAGCTCAGATACCCGGCTTCACCCGGGAATTGATTCGGGGCTGAATGGTGCTGGTATTGTTTTGGCAAGGCTTTACTTTGCACAATATTTTGACATTTACCCGTCCCAGTGTTTAGGGTTAATACCCGTTGTTGGCATTTGTTAATAATAAAATTAATTTTTTATGTAAGTCTTCACTGTCCTCCAAATTGTCATATTTCCCGTCTCCTGTGAATTATGCATAGATTTCAGTTATTAAGGACAAAATATTAACATAGATATGAATTAATTTTTGTAGGTGAGGTTCCTCACAGTTCAAATTGGAATGAATTGTTGAGCATATCAATATTTCTATGCAATTTCCATGCTCCACACATTGTTCCTGGAGAAATGTATAAAACAAAAGTTAATCTAAATATCAAAGTAAACAACTTTTGCCATGTGCATGATTTTCGAAAAACAAATAGACAATGAAATATCCCGAATTTTTATTTCTGGCCTCCCTTATAACCCCCACTCCCGTTCTAACCCCAAAATTTTAATATAGCTTATAATCATGGAAGAATTAATGCTAATGGACATACCGAGCTTTTTTAAGTTCAGTTTAATCGTTAGCGCCCAAAGAAATAGTTGACTCCCGCTATAGTTTATAGTGTATATCTCGTTTATACTTTGTTAAAAGATAAAAAGCAATATGACAAAAGTTATTCTAAATAATAATGAAAACAACTTTTGTTATGTTCATAATTGCCGAAAAACGAATAGAAAACGAAATACAGCTATTTTTAAATTCAGGCGTCTCTTACAACCCCCCACTCCTGCCCGTCCCTAGAAATGTTGGTATGAGTTGTTATAATGAAAGGGGTTAGTGCTAGTAAATATACCGAGTTTTATTTATTTCGGTTGGGTGTTTTGTCCCAAATAAAATTGTTCACTTCCGCTATAGGTTTTAGCGTATATCTCGTTTATAATTCGGTATACGAAAAAAGTGTATATAACAAAAGTTACTCTAAATAACAAAATAAACAACTTTTGTTATGTTTATATTTGCCGAAAACCAATAGGCAACGAAATATCGCTATTTTTAATTCCTTGATTACCTTATAGCCCCCACTCCTGTTCGACTCAGAGGATATTAATATAGCCTAAAGGGTTAATAGTAATATACATACCAAGTTTCATAAAATTCGATTCAGCCGTTTATGCGTGAAAAGGTAACAAACAAACAAGCAAACAGACACCAAGGAAACAAAATGCAGTTATGGTGTCTATGACATGTGAAACGAAAAGTTATCGTGAAAAATCAATGTATAGACAGAGGTTACAATTTTATATACATTAGGCTTAGGTACCCGGCTTCGCCCGGGAATTGATATGAGGCCGAATGGTGATGGTATTTTTTTTTGGCAAGGCTTTAATTTGCACAATATTTTGACATTTACTCGTCCCAGTGTTTAGGGTTAATACCCATTGTAGGCATTTGATAATAATAAAATTAATTTTTTATGTAAGTCTTCACTGTCCACCAAATTGTGATACTTCTCGTCTCCTGTGCATTATGCATAGATTGGTTTTTCAGCAAATATGAACATAACAAAAGTTGTTTATTTTGTTATTTAGAGTAACTTTTGTGATATTCATTTGTGTCTTTTAACAAAGTATAAACGAGATATACGCTATAAACTAAAACAGGAGTCAACTATTTTATTTACGATTGAACCGAACTTAACAAAACTCGGTATGTCAATTAGCATTAATTCTTCTATGATTATAAGCCATATTAAAATGTTAAGGTTAGAATGGGAGTGGGGGCTATAAGGGAGGCCTAAAATAAAAATTTGCAATATTTCGTTGTCTTTTTGTTTTTCGACAAACATCTTCTAGCTTCTTCTAACCTTACCTGTCGTTTCTAACCTTACCTTACCTTCGTTACTTTGTGAGATTTATGCAAATACGTTCTGTTCATCCGCCCCCCCCCCCTTCATTAGTTCTTGGACTACTAAAATTTGAGTTATTAAAATATAAATTATTCTTACAATTCAGAAGCCGTTTCAGTTGGGAATTTATTTTAATTAACTGAAAGATTTCTCATTACCGTTTGTATTTAATCACGGTGGTGTTGTGTTACCAGTATGCAGATTTCTCTATTGTATAACTTCACATGGGAAATCTGCTTAGTTTACGCAACCTCTGCGTGACGGACTTTTTTTTACTTTATAATTATATTTAATTACATGACGCGATTTTTTAAAGATTTCGCCAAATGTCCATCGATTCTACCCAGAAGAAGAAGAAAAAAGAGATTTGTTCCAAATTATTTGTGTGTGTGTGTGTGTGTGTGTGTGTGTGTGTGTGTTTGTATTTCTCTGTTATCACTCTAGAAGACGCTATTTTTGGGGGGAGGTCCAGTGGGACGTGGGGGGGGGGGGTTAGAGGGGAAGATTTTCGAAATATCTCCGTTACTATATGTCGGATCGAAAAATAGTATAGAATCAATCTTATTGCAAATTAAATTTACTATAAATAGTGTTATATATGTGTATTCTCTATCTTGAATATTAACCAAGATATTTGCATTTTTATTGTGTGTGCGGATAAAGGACGAGATGAGATCGGCTAATTTCGGGTCTAGTCGTGAGTTTCCGCCAAAAGCTAGTTCGTCCGTTTCCGTAATTGTCCGGCTCTCTTGAAATTTCTCTATTGTATAACTTCATGTGGGAAGTCTGCTTAGTTTACGCAGCCCCTGCGTGACGGAATTTTTTATATTTGTTATTAAGAGTCGAATTGTAAATTTTTATAGCTCAATCTTGTTAAACTATTGATTGCCTACAATTTATGTTCTATGGATTTTTTCGTAAGTCATGTATTAAGCAAGTTATTCGTACTTTGTTGTTTCAGCCTTCAGTACCAGGATTCCTTGTGACTGGAATACAGTTGTTACAATTTTTTCTTATAAAATGTACATTGCCTATTCAGGATGTAAAGTAAATTATGTTATGTTAACATTAATTAATAAGTACTTTTTATGTCCCTTCAATAAAAAAACCGGCACCGAACTTAAAAGCAGAATATAGCAGGCGTGAAGCTGCTAAACGGCTTCATATAGCACATAATTAATTAGTAATGTAGGAAACGCAGGGTATAAAGTAAGATTAAATGATAACGCCTCGGTATATTCAGCCGAACTTGAGGCTATAATTCTTGCTCTATCAAAACTAGAGCAATCCCCCACCACCAATATACTGCTGTTTACCGACTTCCTCAGTTCTTTACTCTCCATAGGAAATCTTTACAATTCACACCCACTTATTACACAAATCTATACATACCTACACAGTCTACACGATTACAACATAATTATGATGTGGCTACCGGGACATACAGACATAAAACAAAGTACTGACAAAGACAGACAAGCTAATTTAGCAGCCGGGAAAAGAACTGTGGACATCGACAGGCTGACTGCACAAGACACGAAACGGGTAATTAAAACAGATGTACTCAATGACTGGACAACCTGGGCCGACTGGCTACAAACTTACAACAAACTCCGAGAAATACTAGACAACCAAAACAAAGGAAAATCAAACCAGACGAGATGAAGTGGTGTCGACCAGGCATAGAATCGGACATTCACTCCTTACACATTGATAGGTGATAAACCGATAAGACCGACCTACATGGACTCACTGTAACACAGTACTGACCATTAAACATCATAACCTGACCGACTTCAGACTACGTGAACATTGAAACTTACCGAACAACTTGAACGAACTATTAACAGAAGGTAGCCCACATATAAATACACTATTAAACCACTTGAAGACAACAGACATTTACAACAAACTTTAAACCTCACCTACTCCACTCATTTCTCTACGTTTTATATCTCTGTATAATACATTTTTAAACTAGTGTCTTAGACTTCCATCACCCTCATGCCAGGATTTATCTCAAAGTTTATTGTTTCATATAGCATTATTTTAACATTTCCTTAATTTTATTTCCATGTAGTTTATATTATGTCTTAATAATTCTGAAAACATTTTATCTTTAATTTAATTTAGAGAATTCAAATAAATGGTGCTGAGCGGCATCGCCTAGTTGCGGAGCTCTTCAAATAAATAAATAATTACATGTGTTTATATTCTTATTCGTAGCTTAGCAGTTATAGCAGAGATAGCATGGAAAATCATAAGTTCTAAGGTATTGGCAACCATTGGCATCTGCCAGATTTATTAGCAGATTTCCCTTAAGGGAAATCTGCTATTGAGGTCGTACTCATTAAGCGATTTTTGAAATTTTTCTCCAAATGTCCATTGGTCCTAACCAGGAGATGACCGTTCCGAACCCGTTGGTCCGTTCATATATATATATATATATATATATATATATATATATATATATATATATATATGTGTGTGTGTGTTTGTGTGTGTGGGTGTGTGTGTGTCTGGTCTATCTTTCTATTCAGATCTATGAGGAGGCAGGCCTGTATGTTTACAATTCAGCCGCTTTCCGTTCTAGAGATTAGCAACTTGTATTGTAAATTGATTGATTGATTTCCCATTACCGTTTGTAATTATTCACTTAACATTCACGGTAGTGTTACCTGTATGTATATTTGTCTATTGTAAACCTTCACTTGGGAAATCTGCTTAGTTCACGCAGCGCCTGCTACGTTTATATAAGAGCTGCCGCAAGTAGGCGATTTGGTACAAAGTTTAATAATGTAAAATAAAAGCAAAATTTTAGAAAAAATAATTAAATTTCACCACGCAGGGGCGCAAAGGCGAATATTCGAAATTACCTCCTCTACCTCTCCCCCCCCTCCCACTTTTTCGATTTCAGCCATTAACGATCTTGATAGGTCTTTTTACATCAAATGTTTAAATATCGAGTTTGGCAGCGATCAAACAAAAATTGCCACTGTTAGCTATAATATATATATATATATATATATATATATATATATATATATATATATATATATATATATTTTTGAAAGGATCTCATTTTCGCCATCTCCCGGGTAGGATCGATGGAAATTTGAAGAGATTTTTCGAAAATCAAGTTATGAGTACAACCTTATTAGCTGATTTTCCTTAAGGTAAATCTACTATAACGGTGTAGGCCCATCGCTTTGAAAGACATCCTTTATCTGGACCGGCTTCATACTGATAAGACTACGCTGATAATATCAATCCCTTAAGTGAAATCTGCTAAAACCATCACCATTCAGCCTCTGATTTCCAGTTCTGGATATTGAAGTCTATCCGGATAATAAATGTCAAGAGAGAACGTTTTAAGTCTTCTGTTTACCGGGGTATGGGTTATTAGAAAATTAAAAAAAAACAAGAACAAGTGTTATATAAAATAATACATACAATTTATTTGCAACAATAAAAAATAAATTACAACACAGCATAAATAAAATGATTTTTTTTATAATACAAGAACTGTAAAAATAATAAAAATGAACTGATATAAATTCCATTGAATTTTATTGATATTCGGTTAAAATATTATGGTGAAATATATAATTTACAATAATATATTTGTGAAAATGTAATGCCAGCTGTGTGTAACAATAAACCATCACTATACAAATAACATATATATATGATCTAATTTATTTATCCTTCTCCTCCTATTTACAATTTAATACCCATTGTGACCTAAATAAGAAAACATGTGCTGAGATTTGATAACATATCGCAAAAATTGATATGGATTTAAAAGAAGAAATAAAAGTGGAAGTAATAATTTAAATCATAAATGTTAAAACTTTTATCCGAATAAGATACTTGACGGCTAATTGTTTTGTTTCAAATATAAACTTATATTATGTAATTCATCGCCCATATGTATTTGTAACAATGATTAGTTTTATACAATAAATAATTAAACTTAGCACAAGTTTTTTTATTATTAATTATTTTAATACATAATTGGATAGAGTGGAGATTTTTCTATACATATTTTATTTTGGATATAAATCACAATAAATGATATTGGAAATTAATATTCCATCACATTATAATATTTACAATAACATATTTACAACGTATTCCCAATGTACAATTAATTTATTTAATGCACATAAAATGCTCGACAAATGTAAAATTACAAGGGTTAAACTCCGGATTTTTTTTTTGAGCTTAAATGATATAAATAATTTATTTAAAACAGCGAGACAATTATTTGGAAAATTAGTTTTTCCATTAACGTTGGAATAACCCTATTCACGTATAGCACCAATGTACAATTAGAAGAAGATTTCGCATACTTAGTATTTACTTTAGAAAAGAATAATTTTATTCTCTTACTTAAATATATCGTTCATTTTCATGAAAATTATATATAGGTTATTGTAAGATGAATATGATTAAAATGGAGATCAATTTGTGTGAATATTGTAAACCCTCATGCTTTAATTATTATATTCCAAGCTTTGGAGAAAAATTTGCTTTAGTCTAGAACAACTATTTTTTGGTGGTTTATACTTTTTTATTGGATTTTTGTACATGAAAATGAAGACAATAATACAGATCACAGATGAAAATTAACAATAATACTTAATTCTAAATATGTTTTGAGATGGATTTGACGCACAATAATGACAGAAGATAAATCTCTGATTATGGCTTAGGTCAAGGGATAGAAATATTTTTTAGAGCTACATTTGGAAGGCTGAGAAACATAGTGGTGTAAGTCAAAATGGCTACATTTTCCAATAATGTGGGTTTTGTGTTTGGCGCTATTGAAAAATGTGCTGCCTCTAAACACGGTTTAAGTTGTTGATGAAATTCAATTTTTATTGTTGGAATGTATTTAATCTACCAATTTATTGTGAAAGCAATTGAAAAGTAATTTATTATTGCTAAAGACTCTTCAAAGTTCGTTAAAAAAAGAACGTAAATGGAGACTGGTCAACTGATAAAATAAGATATTTGATAAAATCCAGTGATAAGGATATATTTTGCTCATGTTGGTTCCATCTCACACAGGAATTGCAGGTAATGATAGAGTAGTTACAGAGACAAACTTGCAACTGTCAGAGGCTTTCTAGCTACGCATAAGTATGTTTCTGCAAAGAGTGTTTTCTTCTTTGTTTTTATTTTTTTTACCACAAGAAGAATTTAAAAAAAAGCTTCAAGGAAAATGGTTACTTTTGACTGAAAATAAGTTATCTAAGGTAAAACCAGATCTGGGATGATTCCTAAAGGAACATAGCGTAGGCTACAAAACATGGAAACGGAATGATGAGGTACTTGGTTGGCAGGCCTTAACCTCTCTGAAACTCTCCTAACTTCAAGGCTTAATGATAGAATGGAAGAATACTACAGTTCAAACAGACCATCAGTAGGTACTCTGGAGAGCGCCTCAGTAAAGGAGACGATAATTGTCCTGTTTGACCGAAGTTGTTGGGAAGCACCTTCTTCAAACATTTCTATCACGTTGAACGAGGATGTAAGCGTAGACCACCACGTCGGTGACTGGCAACAGCAAAGCAGATCCAAACACTATCCATCAGTTTCTGGTCAAACCGGCTGTTGACGAATTCCTCCTCCAACCCTGTGCTATCAGTTTGGTCTAAACTCCAAAAGGAACAACCTAAAGTCAGAAATCACATTGCCTTAGAACAAGGGCACAGTGCTATAACTCATTTAAAGGAATGGAACTATCCACCAACTTGTGAAGCTTCTGAATACTGCCCCCTCACAGATAAACATAATTATTAGATTGCAGCAAGTTGGAGTCAAGCAGAAATGAATTAATTAGAAAAATACCGATGAGAGTGCTTTTCGCAAACAATGAAGAGTCAATATTTGGAGGTATGAGGTATTCGTATTTTGAGGTCACCGGATTATTGAGGTAATACTTAAGTAAACAGGTAAAATATAAAATATGAATAAACAAAAATCAGTGAATGGAGAGTAAATTTGTACGAAATTTACCTTTAAACCTATCTTTTTTCTTTGAAGAACCTGTACAGACCACTATGTTCCTCAGCCGCTGAGAGTTATAAAGAGTTGTATAATCCTATTTTTTTTTCCTGATTAATATACAGTATTAGGAATAGTAGTTTATGTTTGAGAGTGTTTCGTAATTGGATGAGTTGTCCCCAAGTTCGGGTGTGTATTGCACGGAGACAGAGATAGAGCTATGCCTCAAAGTGCTCTGTCCCTGTCGTATTTGGTCAGCTGGAGTGGCTCTACCCTGAGGGCTGATTCTCTCCAGTTCTCTATGGAGGCCCTGATCTCGGCTGGAGTGGTGAATCCTTGCGGAGGCAAGGGCGGTTCTGCTGGCCGCGGCTGAGGCTGCTGGCTCGGCTGGGGTTGTTGGAGTGGTTGCCCGGCACCTCCTGCATCCGATGTAGACCCCGTCCTAGACTCCTCTTCCGAGTCGGTGACGTTGATCTCCTCAGAAGTGTCCGACATCCTGTCGGGTGCTTTGAAGGCCGAGTTCTCCCCTCCCATGCTCCTCCAATCGGCGGGCTGGGTGTTCCCGCCCCCGCCTCCCGATGCCTGCGATTTGAGGGCGTTCATCCTCTGGTGTCTCCTCCACTTGGCTCTCCGGTTCGAAAACCACACCTGCAACAAATGGAAAACTATTTATAGCCAAAATGATAATAATTTAAATCACATTATCAATAGGGGAATTCATGCAATATCCTTTGCGTACAAGAGCAACAATGGATACCTAGCTCTATCAAGTAAAGCAAAATATAGTACACCTTAGCAAACCCTTGCTAAACGGCTGCATATAGCCTGTAAATTACGAAAGTTTACCTTGCATTCGGCAGATGTAGCAGAGATTGCATGCAACTTGTATTAGATTCCCTTATTTTTATATCCATCTACCGAAGTACTCATGCGCAAAATCATATTAGCGGCTGAAATCGGACGGAAGGGATTTAAAGAAGAGGTAAAATGCAAAACTGCGACTACTTTAAAGATTACTTTGATACATGTTTAGCGAGTTCGTTTACACCGTTTCTAAGTCCAATGTTTTCATTTCCTGGAACCTACATCATTGTCACCGTTGTCTTTAGTTTTGCGGTATCCTCCATAATTGAGCGATTTTAGATTTTGACTTCAGTTTAAATTTTAGGTTTAGTTTACAAATTATCGCCATGATCTAAAGACCATTGTGTTTTCAGCAAAAGCTGTACTTTTCATATTACTATGCCACCGAAATCCGTAAGATGCCTGATACACTCAAAATAGGATTTTCTAGGGCTCCCTCTTCCGCTATGCCCGAGAACCTTACTTTCAAATATATTGGCGATGAAATCGTCGTGTCTTATGATATGCCCAAGACGATTTCCATTGCTTCCTACCTATTATATTCCCTTTTGTGGAGAGTCCAACTTTCGCTCCTTAAAGCAGCACACTGCATATGACAAACTTAGCAAACGTGTTTTTGGCATCGATGCTTATAAGCTTTTTAGTTAAAGTACTTCATTCGCTTTGAAGACTTCTTTAGCAATTGCTACTCTTCTATCGACTTTAGCTCTACTATCATTGTCTTCAGTGACGGTGGTAATTAACAAAACACCTTCACTTTCAAGCATAATGTTTCCAATTCTAATACTTATATTTCTTTGGCTTTCTTTCTTCTCTACGAACCATTTTTTTTGTCATATGTGTATTTATCTCGATTTTAAACTCATCTAGAGAGTCCTTTAGGACTTGCAGAATTCTGTTCATGTAGACTTCGGACTTTGCCACCAGAGCAATGCCATCTGCAAACCTTATGCAATGCAATGTTTACAAATGGGAATCTTTCTAAGAGCAGAGCGTGGGATGAAATTGTCTTCTCCTTCTCGTTCCGGTACGGGACAAATCTGATTATAAGGCACTTTAGATTATTTGGCTTTGCATAAGTTGCGTCGGGGCATTAAAAGCAACACGATGGCGAAACAGATGGGCAATCATGAGGCCGTTCCTTTTGTTAAAGTAGCTGTTGGGAGCATGGAGACGTCCCGGTGTGCAGTATATCAGACGGGCAAAGATCGATTCCGCCCACTTGCAAGATCCAATGCCCGTAATCTCTTTGTCTTACGAGAGTGGTTGCGCGTGTGCGAGTGTGGGTGAGAGAGAGGAGAGACAGAGAGAGAAAGAGAGAGAGAGAGAGAGAGAGAGAGAGAGAGAGAGAGAGAGAGAGAGAGAATAAAAATGCGAGCCTTGTGTCCAGGAGCGGCCCTAATGGTGACAGGGGCAAATGGAAATGCCGTGTATCTTGGCGGGTTATCCTTCCCGCGCGAACCCAGCCTCCTTGTATCAGCTGATAGAGATATCCGAAGGCGGGAGACTACAATAGCTCCTCTCGATTGAGTGATAATCGTTGAGGGCTCCGAACATGCTCAGTACCAACATGGCCGTCACATTCCGCATTTGCATCTCCAACACATAGCTTTATCGCTCCCCTTCCAGATAGCATACCTATGGAAAAGAGTCACTTCCAGGTAGTGCTCAACAGAGAAAAATCTCTTCAAAAAGTACAGATAAATATATTTATATATACATATCTGTTTAAGGGGGTCGAAATATGTGTTCGATATATCCTAAACTCGATTTTTCTGGATTTCATGTTAAACTGAGGGGTTTGGTGCAGAAACGGTGTAACCCACAAATACCAATTTCTTAATATTTTTGTGTTTTTTGTTACTTCATTATATTGTTTTTATAGCCTATCATTTTTGTACTTCTTTCAGGTGCCATTCAGGAACATAAAACGTTAGTGGTGTAACATGTAATAGTTAATTTATACGGTTTCTTTAACTTTTACTCCTTCTTTCTAAAAACAGGAAACTTGTGGGTTACACCGTTTCTGCACCAAACCCCTCAACTAAAGATAGTCATATCTGTCAGTGCAGTGCATACCGTCGACACTGGCTGATGGTCGGCAAGAGCTTTTGATGCAAAGGCACCATCTTCAAGCCGTCTAGAGTTGTACAAGACACTTGAGTTACCTAACTTGAAATGTAGACTACAACTCTAGATGGCTTGAAGATGGTACCTTTCCATTGATAGCACACGCCAGTGGTACTCAACCATCAGCCAGTAACGACGGTCTCCACTGACAGCTATGACAACAGTATCATCTATACTGGCGGTTACTACCCTTGACTTAATTTACTAAAGATAAAGTTCTTAACCGTTAACTGGTGGGAAGAAATGTTTTGCCATTCATGTTTTGCCCCCCCCCCCTTCCTACACCATCTCGCTTCAGTCTGCTCTTGGCCTTGTAATTATTAATATATTCTAGTTATCCATCTTCTCGGCTCATTCTGACCCAACCTCACCGATTGTGAAACTTTTTTTTTTTTTGTACAGTATATTTGAAATGGCTTGGACTATTAGTGATTCCCGTTGTTGTGTGGAGACCCAGAATTCCCTGACTTGAAATGTGCCCTAGAGAACTCAGTCTTCCGCAGCTAAAGAGGAGTGTCTACAATGAAAGATTTCCTGTAGCCTTCCGCACACCGATCAAAGGCGTTCTTGGGCCTGTTGCACGACAAGAACTTCAAAAGCCAATTCAGACAAGCAGTTGACTAACAAAAAGGAAAAGGTGCTACATTTGTCCATCCAGCAGCTGCGGGAAGTGTAAAATACCAGTATGCAACAGCTACCACTTATATGTCTAGACATATAATATTAAACTATTTTTTATGATATTAATGTTGTATTATTAAATGAGAAAAAGCCGGTCAAGCAGGAGCTGCGTAAACTAAGCAGATTTCCCACGTGAAGGTTTACAATAGATAAATATGCATACAGGTAACACTACCGTGAATGTTAAATGAATAAATACAAACGGCAACAATAAATCTTTCAGTCAATTTACAATAACAGTTAATTATCTCTACAACGGAAAGCGGCTGAATTGTAAACAAACAGGCCAGCCAACCAAAAGTAGTGATGGATACATAGATAGACCGGAAAGAAAACCATTAATGAAATATATCTCAATATACTCATTAATTTTATTGAAAACAATTTACTGAAGTGCTTTACTAGTGCTTTAATTTGTAATGAATCAGAATCAGTTTTATCTTAATCACTCATATTTTAGTAATCCAAGGACAAAAGTAGGGGGGGGGGGCACAGAACGTATTTGCAAATATCTCACAAAGTAAGCGTTCAATGAGAACAACATTTGGTATTTAACCTTGTAATGAAGTGGTTCATGATATAACAGCTTATTGTTAATATGACATGAGTAGGAGTGGGAGTTTGCTGAAGGCTCAAACCAAATAAAAATGCAAATATCTCGGTCATTATTCAAGATAGAGAATAAATTTATATAACAATATTAATAGTAAATTTAATTTGCGATAAGATTTGTTGGATCAGTAGCTACTCGATTGCTTCACGGTGCTCGATATGCACAGGGAAAATGCATTGCTCAACAAAATGAAGTGTGTCATCCTTGATCAACAATCTTTCACTCATAACTTTCCCACCACACCTGTCAGCTTATCTAGATCTAAAGCCCCTTTCACAAACCGTTGGGGAATTTTTAAATAGTGATACTTGTGCCCAAGAGCTGCTGTTGGAATGTTGAGGAAAAAGTTTCGAGTTTCATTCTGGAAGCCTTGAAGCTTCTTTTTCGTTTTTATAAATTAATTATGTATTATAAACGTGAATGGGTAACCAATACTTGAGCGGTTGGCATCCATTCTCTGGCAGAGATATGTAATCCCAGCCGGGGTAGTCAAAGTGTTAACAAAAAACGGCCAGACTAGGGACCACCGGCAGAATAGTCCCCGGCAGCCGGCAACCTCTTCCACAGAAAAGGAACTCTGTCGAAAAAGTTATTTTTTTTTGTGTGTATGTGTATTTTTGTTACACATGAGAGCAACTCGGCAATAATGAACAACTATGTAGACAGAAAGATTTCCCTGTTTAAGTTAAAGCATTCATAATGAAAATAAGGTCCGTCACGCAGGGGGTGCGTACACTAAACAGATTTCCCATGCGTTGATAAAACACGCTACTTATCTCATCTCACCATATATTCTCTGTTTCAATGAAAAAAAAAAAGTCCGTCAAGCAGGGGCTGCGTTAAATAAGCAGATTTCCTACGTGCGTATTTATATCAACACTTAAAAGTTCAATGAGAACAATATTTGGTATTTAAGCTTCAGATAAAGTGCTTCCTAACATAATAGAATATTGTTAATATCAGATGAATAGGAGTGGGGGTTTACTGAAGACCGAAAACTAACAAATTAAAATATCTCAGTTAATAATCAAGATAGTGTAAATATGTACATAACAGCATCTATAGAACATTACATTTGCAATAAGTTTGATTCTTTACAATGTTTCGATCCAATAAAGGAGATATTTGGAATTCTCAAAATTTACCCCTCTAAACCCACCCCCTCCCACTGGTCCGATTTCAGCCATTAACGAAATTGATCTTTCATTTTACATAAAACGATTAAATATCGAGTTTAGTAACAATCAAACAAAAATTGCGACCGCTAGAACGGTAACAGACAAATATATATAATTTTCATGAGTACGACCTCAATAGCTGATTTCCCTTAAGGGAAATCAGCTAAAAGGAGATGAGTAGCATTTGAAGTTGTTAGTGTTTGAAGCGACGGGCGTTAAAGAGCCAGAGAAAAAGGATCACACATAGCATATACAGGGTCAGGCACATTAATCTGACGATTTTGTAGTAATTGTTATGTTGTCTGAAATCTAGAATTAGGTTAAGTGAGTATGTGAGAAGTAACGGAAAACATTTGGATGACATAATCTTCAAATAAAAAAACTTTGTGAGTAAACTGTGTAATTCACTGTAAATTGCAAAATTTGATCTTCAATTCGATATATTACATGTTTTAATTGTACGAAACACACTTTAATTATTATCCCTCAAAAATCGTCAGGTGCCAACATAACAATTACTACAAAATCGTCAGATTAATATGCCGGACCCTGTATGCACTGTATGGCGAATATAGATCAGTAACATAGCATGTAATAGATTTAATGACATGTAAGGCGTCTACCATTCTCGATAATGCGTCAGCAACGGGTTAATGGCGTTTATATTGGAATATTTCAGCATTTTCTTTGACCGCCTGCTGAAGGGGAAAACTACAAGGAAGCCTGCCTCTTGTATTTCACTTGTCTCTCTCTGGGCTCATAATAAAACCTCTCCGACTATTTGGGAACAAAGGATAATCCAGTAGTGAAACAAAAGAAGGGTGTCGGAGCGTGATAGTCTTTTGTTGGGAGTCGCATCGTCTTCCCTTACACTCTCCCAGAGATCGCTTCTGTATTTAATAAACACCTTCTCCGTCTGATATCAGCTGGTAAATCTAACGATAATAGTCACGCAGGGGCTGCGTAAACTAAGCAGATTTCCCTCGTGAAGTTAAATAATAGTTAAACCGACACAGTGCTAACGCAACACCACCGTGAATAGTAAGTGAATAAATTCAAACGGTAATAAAAGATCTTTCCCCTGCCGGCGAAAAGCGTCTCAAATGTAAACAAACTGGTCTGCCAACGGCTTTCAGTTATTGTTTCGAAACTGGAAAGAAAAACAATAATTGAAACATATCAGTACACAACATATTAATTTTATTGAAAACTATTTCTATATCTTGTAGTTTTATTTATAATGAATCAGAATAAATTTAATCTCAATCAATACCATTTAAAACCTGCTGTGTAAACACAACAAGGGAGTTTTTGCTATAACCCTAGTCCAAAGTGCAATAGTCATGTGTAATAGTTTTTAAGTATCTTTAGTCTTGGTAAGTAATAATAGAAAAAACACCCCTTTTACACTCTAGTTTAATAATAATGTACAATATTATAAAGCCCTGAAGAAGAGAAAATAAAGATTCTCGAAATATCGGCATAAAGATTTTTTCACCAACGTTGACCAAAACTCCAAAAAGAATAATACCATATATATATATATATATATATATATATATATATATATATATATACTAGGTAGGATCGATGGACATTTGAAGAAATTTTTCGAAAATCACGTCAAGAGTAACACCTCAATAGCTGATTTCCCTTAAGGGAAATCTGCTAAAACTGAAATATCTGGCTCAGCCGCGACACTTAATGCTGATTGGCCAGCTTAATGCACTCACTGCAGCATGAGCAGATTTCTTTTAAACAAAAATCAGCTAGTGATGATGTACTCATAAGGCGAATGCCGAAATATTTCTACAAATGCACAGCGATCCTACCCATGAGAGGGGTTAGAGGGGGAAATTTCGAAAATTCAAAATATATCGTTATTATGAGTCTGATCCTAGAAAAATTTTGTAGAAGAAATTGTGTTAAAACATTAATGTTCTACAATAGTTGTTCAATTCATTTTCTTGTAAGTCAATTATTAAACGTGCTGTAGGGTTTACATGTTTACAGCTTCCTACGAATTCCCACTTCTACTGGGCTCACGTTATAACCTATTATAACCTATTCGGGACTTGGGTATAAAATATTGTTTTCATTGGACTTCAACTACTTGAAACACATAATATATTCGGGTTGACGTCAACATTTAAGGTCATTACCATTACGTAATGCCTTCATACCTAGTAAAAAATAATCAAAATGGGTATATATAAATATATCTGTTACCACTTTAGGAGCCGCAATTTTTGTTTGTACCAAACTCAATATTTAATCGTTTTATGTGAAAAGAAACATCAAGTTCGTTAATAGCTGAAATTTTGAATAGCAAATGGTGTGAGGGTTTTGAGGGGAATTTTCGAAAAATCGATATATCTCCTTAACTATTCGTCGGATCAAAAAATTGTACAGAACCAATCTTGTTGCAAATTCAATATTCAATAAATTCAGCCATCAAAGTTTTTTCTCTATATTGGATATTAACAGAGATATTTCTATATTTTAATTTTCGGCCATCAATAAACTCCCACTTCTACTCATGTCATATTAACAATAAGCTGTTATACTATAAAGCACATTGTTTGAAGGTTAAATAACAAATATTGTTTTCATTGAACTTTTACTTCTTGAGATAAATGCAGATACGTGACGCCCGTGGGAAATCTACTTAGTTAACGCGAGACGGACTTTTCCTATTTGTCGCAGGGTTAAATGATTTGGAGAAATATTTGACTTGCGTTGGTAGTTGAGTTCTGACACTGGTTAGCTCTTTGTGTTTAGTGAGTTCATGTCTTTGTCGTTTTCTCGGTTCATTTTGTCTTCAGTGGTATACTGGCATACTGTCTCGTTTGGATTATGTGTCTCAAGTTATGTCTAGGGAACATCCGCTTTGCTGACATCACAAACATCAGCATTTATTCCCTCTATAATCCCTTCTACTGTTCCTCTCCTTGTCATTTCCCCAGTAGTTCTAGCCTGTTCCTCTGCTCAGTTTAAGTTTGTAATTGTTATTATCAAATAAAAGTGCTTTTATAAAAAGGCTTACTTTATACTTAACTGGCACCCGAACAGGGACTTAGCAGAAGTTTTCATTTTCAAGTTCAATTTCCCATTATTTTGAAAACTTTGGATTTTAATCCTTACCCGCATATTACCCAAAGTATAGTGAAGCCTTGCACTTTTACTCGTGGTCTATTCCCCGAGTCCCCCAATTACATTGAAGCAGAGTGGCTACAGCTGCTGGGGAAATGACAAGGAGTGGAGAAATGGAAGGGATTATAAAGGAAATAAATGCTGATGTTTGAGATGTCAGGAGAGCGGTTGTTGTCTAGACGTAACTTATGGTTACTTTGGTGTGTTTAATCTATTAATCCCTGTGCGCGTTGCTACACCACCAACTAAAATACTAAATTACGATTAATATTTGTGTATATATATATATATATATATATATATATATATAATCAAAGTTACTCTAAATATCAAATTAAACTTATTTTGCCATGTGCACGTTCGTCAAAAAAAACAACAATAGGAAACGAAATATGGCAATTTTTCATTTCATGCCTCCCTAACAAACCCCACTCATGTTCATTCCTAAAAACGTTAATATAGGTTATAGTCAAAAATACGGAGTTTCGTTGATTTCGATTTATTCTTTCGTGTCCTATAACATTGTTGACCCCTTCTATAGTTTTTTGTGTATACCTCATTTATACTTCGTTATACGGCAAAAGTGCATATATCAAAATTTACTTTAAATAACAAAAAAAACAACTTTTGTTATGTGCATAATTAATTATAACCAATAGAAAAGGAAATATCGCAATTTGTAATTTCAGACCTCCCTTACAATCCCCACTCCTGATCGTACTTCAGAAATTTTAATATAGCTTATAATTAGGGGGTTGTTAATAACAAAACACATACGGAGTTTCGTTTAGTTCGGTTGAGTATTTTGTGCCATATAAAATTGTTGACTCCCACTATAGATTTTAGCGTATAACTCATTTATACTTCGTTATACGGAAAAAGTGCGCATATCAAAAGTTACTTAAAACAACAAAATAAACAACTTTTGATATGTGCTTATTTACCGAAAAAGCAATAGGAGAGGAAATATCGCTATTTTTAATTTCAGGCTTCCCTTATAACCCCCACTCCTGTTCGTCCCAGAGAATATTAATATAACCAGAAACCTAACCTGTTTTAGTAGTAATATACATACCAAGTTTCGTAAAATTCGTTTCAGCCGTTTACGATTCTATAAAGGACATACAGACAAACATTCATTTTTATATATAAGATGTACATTGGGATATTTACCTGTACCCTCGCTTCTGACAGACAGGTCTTGGCGGCGAGCCTTTCCCTAGTAGAGACGCAGGGGTAGTGACTCTTGTCGAACTCCTTCTCCAGTTCGTCCAACTGATCTGGAGAGAAGGTGGTCCTGTTCCTTCTGAACTTGGGCTGTTCCTCGCCTCCGCTACCCAAACTCTCGTCATCCTTGCCGCTACCTTCCCCTTCTGAAATAGTTCAGAACAAGAACAACTTTACTATGAGGGAGAAAACAACTCAGAAATAATGGAGAAGAATAATATTTTTCGTGACAAAATGTTACGATAGATATCAGACATGAAATTATAGCAACAATGTAATTATAATACAATTTAGTAAAATAACAAAATTAAATGAATAGAAATAAGTACAACATTAAAATGAAATCGTAAAATTTGGAATAATAATCGTTGGAACAAATAACGAAAGTTAAATAGCGACACTGAAATCAATGAGCTTGAATTTGGGAAACTAATCCATCGATGTTTGGATTAATTCTTATGATATAAAGACGAAAAATGTTTTCCATATTATCGTCAGTCAGCCTTGTACGATGTTTTGATATATTAACATGATCAACAAATCATTGAAAAGAACTGTTCGCTTTTATATGCACTGCCTAACGCACAAATCTCTTCATCTTCCTCATTTGGAGTAAGTAGTGTAATTGTTTTTTTGTCCCGCGGGTCGGATCAAACCTTAGCGCAGGTCGGTGGTTGCCCACATATGATTTAGACCCTCAAGTACTTAGCGATATTCGGACTTACAGATTAGTTACGTGTTTTTTGTGACTATATAATCATTGATTATAAACTATTATTATTAGTTAGAAGAATAATTCCTTTTGATTGGTCAATAAGTGCCTCGGTGGAAGTTATCGTTGATAACTTGATAAGTCGAAGCTGTCTGAAAACACTTGGAGGAAGTTTATGGAGTTGACACATTTGAAGAGGTCATTGGGAGATGAGAAGCACGTGTTTATTGATGTTGTCAGACAAGATGAAGGGTTCGGCCACCCATCTGCAGCTGCTGTGTTTCGGACACAGAACTGGGTCATTCTCTGCTCACACTTCTACACAAGCCGTTATATCAAACGCTCATTACCAAACCTGTCTATTATATGCTGATGCGATTAATTTGGTCACAAGGTGCGGAGTGTCAATAATTATTTGACAAGTTAGCGCCCTTTCTCCAGGTGAAAACGTGTCGGTGTATGATGGGTATCGGCTTCGCAAACAAGGCAGCCAATTTGTCAACAGGTGCCACCAACATCAAGGGACAAGGGTGACTAAATCAGGCTTATTTTGATAATGTGTATAATTAACAATAATTTCCTGTTTCAATATTTTTGGATTAATGCATTCTAATTACAATGAAACGGTGTGAATTTCAGGTTCCCCAAGCTCATTATAGACAACTTCACACCTGCTGATTATAATGCATATATTATTCCTAAGCTATATTTGCTCACATTTCTAGTCCTGAAGAATTGTTGAACAATACGACAATAACCATGTGGGGCCCATATGCTCCGCAAGTCTTGATAGCCTGTCGGGTTCCATTCTCTCAAAACAAACCAGCACTATCTCCCTCTCATCGTCTCAAGTCCTACTCACACTCGAGTATTAATCTTGAATGAGCATTTAATGAGTATTCAATTTGCAGATTTTCTACTCATGCATCATCATTTTCAAATAGTGAGAAATTTGCCTTTATTCCTTACCTGCCAAGGCTTGGGTCCTAAAGAGCCCTCTAGATATGCGGCTTGCGAAGCTAGTGCCCTCCCGGTAAAAATTTGCGGAGGCTAGGGTACAATTATTACGACTTGCGAAGGCTAGGGACGTCTAAATACACGACTTGCGAATGCTAGGGACGTCTAAATACACGACTTGCGAAGGCTAGGGACGTCTAAATACACGACTTGCGAATGCTAGAAACTTTAGAGGGATACGGCTTGCGAAGGCAAGGGCTTGTTAGAGACAAGATTTTCTTAGGTTAGAGCCCTTTAGGGACACTACTTAAGAAGGCTAGGGCCCTCTAGAGGCACGACTTGCGAAGGCTAGAACCCTCTAGAGGCACGACTTGCGAAGGCTAGTGCCCTCTAGAGGCACGACTTGCGAAGGCTAGTACCCTCTAGAGACTCGACTTGCGAAGGCTAGTGCCCTCCAGAGATACTACTTGCGAAGGCAAGTGCCCTCTAGAGACTCGACTTGCGAAGGCTAGGGCCCTCCAGAGACACTACTTGCGAAGTCTAGGGCCCTCTAATTGCGTATCGATTGAGTTTTAAATTCCTTCCTCGATTTATTTGGGTTCCTGTCGTGCCTTCTCATGGCTCATCTTTCTCCCTGGAGACCCTACATCACTATTGGTCTGACGGCGATTCGTGAATTTGTGCTCGTGCCTCCCTCAAACGCGTAACAAGGTATGAGTAATCGGAGAAACAGAACTATATAACTGCTTCAATAACATAAAATATGGAATTTAATACAAAAAAAAAAAGAAATAAAATGGCAGTTAAGTGGTGGATAGCTATGATTCAGGGAGTTGTGGCCGGCCTTTTGGAGAGGCTTCACATAAATAGCAAGTGAGCCCATTCATGTTTCTGATTAACGATATGTTTACGACCTGTCGTAAATCCAAGCACACACCGCCCTTTTTATGAATGAGTCGCCGGAGGTCGGCTCTGCCTCCTTAAATCAACGATAAATAAATTTCATCCCGTTTTTGTATAAAATATATTAAAAAGAAGCTGGTGGGGGGGGGACTATGAAAATGATCAGGATTCATGTGACGCTGCTGATAATTTAAAAGTGTAGTCCGAAACTCTTGCCGGGATCATTCATCAAGAGCTAATCCGGCTGAGTTAGAGGTACACACTTAGGCCCTATTTACATATGCCCAACTCGACCTTTACATTATACCTATATATATATTTATTTATATGCGGCATTTCTTGTTTTCTGATTTTATAATATCTACTAAATCTTCCTTTTATAGTATTGCTACGGGTTTATTTCTTTTTGAGGCCTTCGATTGGCTTCGATTCGCCTCGAGGGTATTCTTCATTTCGAATTGGTTTCATGAGCGAATCTCTTCTTGCAGAAAACGTAAATGTTATTTACTGCACATGCAATATTAATCTCACTGACAAATGGTCTTTAATGTCACGACTTGGACAAATAATTGTCAAATGGAAGCCAATATTTATTCTTTACCTTCTCTGGAATGGAAGCACAGTAGGAAATGCATCGCAATGGTTATAAAAAGTCCGGCACGCAGGGGCTGCGTAAACTAAGCAGATTTCGCACGTGAAGTTATACAACAGATAAATCTACATACTGGTAACGTCACCGTGAAAGTTAAGAAGAAATCATTCAGTCAATTTACAAGTTAATAATATCTACAACGGAAAGCGGCTGAATTGTAAACAAACAAACAGCACTGAATAGATAGAATCTAGACCGGAATGAAGAACAAATAATGAAATTTATCTCAATGTAACATATTAATTTTAGCAGATTTCCCTTAAGGGAAATCAGCTATTGAGGTCTTACTCATGACGCGAGTTTCGAAAATTTTCTTCAAATGTCCATCGATCCTACCCAGGAGATGACGAAAATGAGGTCCGTTCAAAACTGTAAATATATATATATATATATATATATATATATATATATATATATATATATATATATATATATCTATCTATCTATCTATCTATCTATCTATCTATATATTTGTCTGTTACCGCTCTAGCGGTCTCAATTTTTGTTTGATCCTTACCAAACTTCATATTTAAGCGTTTTACGTAAAAAGAAAGATCAAGTTCGTTAAAGGCTGAAATCGGAACAGTGGGAGGGGGGGTTTAGAGGAGAGGATTTTCGAAAATTCAAAATATCTCCGTTACTGTACGTCGGATAGCAACTAACAATAGTTGTTTAATTTGTTATTTAGGGAAATTTTCTCAACACTTCTTTTCAATATGAACTACCAGGTACATCAAATGAAAAAATTTATTCAAATGTATGTCAATATTTTCTCATTAATAATTCAAATCTATGCATAATGTACAGGAAACGAGAAATATGACAATATGCAGAACAGTGAAGTCTTACATAAAAAAATAATTTTATTATTAACAAATCCACATAAAGGACGGGTGTTAACACAAAACACTGGGACTGGTAAATGTAATAATATTTAGCAAAGTAATGCATTGACAAAAATATACCATCAACATACACCCACAAATTAATTCCCGAGCGACGCCGGGTATCTCAGATATTATATATATATATATATATATATATATATATATATATATATATTTGTCTGTTAACGTTCTAGCGGTCGCAATTTTTGTTTGAACGTTCCCAACCTCGATATTTAGTCGTTATATGAAAAAAGAAATATCAAGTTTGTTCCCGGCTGAAATCGGACCAGTGGGAGGGGGGGGGTTTAGAGGGGAAGATTTTCGAAAATTCAAAATATCTTCGTTACTATACGTCGGATCGAAAAATGATACAGAATCAATCTTATTGCAAATTAAATTTACTATAAACATTGTCATATACATTTTTTCTCTATCCTGAATATTAACCGAGATATTTGCATTTTTTATTAAATCGGGGCGCCTAACGGACGAGTTACTTTCCCGCCAAAAGCTAGTTCGGCCGTTTCCTTCACGGCTCTCGTGAAATTTCTCTATTGTAAAACTTCACGTGGGAAATATGCTTAGTTTACGCTGCCCCTGCGTGACGGACTTTTTTCCCCCAGGAAATACAGAATAGATGTTGAGATGAGATTAATAGAATTCTATCCGTTCCTCGCTTCGTTCGCATGGAAATTGACTATTTGTCTTGGATATGGCGGGAATGAGATTAGCTGACCATTTCAGCCAAGATAACCATTCTCCTTCGTAGCACATTAGTTAGATAACCCTATCGGTCAGAGCATACCAAAATCAGAACACCGTTATATTGGACAGCTTCACAATCCAATAAGAGGTATAATGCCCCAAGAGTGCCTCCTGCTCAGTATAATAAAAGTAGTTTGAGATCTTCGTGAAAATCAGCTGTGAAAAGTAGTTGCCGCCAATTTTCTAGTTATAGGGAAGAGAGCTCTTTGTTGGCTAACTGCTGAATCGATTTAAGTGAACAGCAATCGAATTCTGTCCGAGTGGAGCAACCATTACTTTCCCCGGGAAAATCGATCCTAGCCGTGGGTTTTTCTTTGGTTTCGTTTTGGCAATTAAGGGATGAGTACTGGATGGTATTTTGCTTTCTCTTCGCAGCAAGCTGTAGCGAACCAAGCAACATTACTAGGAAGACCATGGCGCAGAGGCTGCGTTAGTCAAGCAGATTTCCTAAGCCCTCAACGCTATTATGGTCTGCAACTAAGTTGCAAGCCAAGAGAAACATGAGTGGTTTGGTGGTTCGAAATGAATGCTTACTCACTTTTTTTCCTCATATTTGGAGATGAAAGGGTAGTCATGTTAGTTAAGTCCTTTGTCTGAATGATTTGGTAAACATAGAGTCGTGGATTCTATTACCGCAAGGACTATAAAAATGTATTTAGTGACCAACTCACTAAAAAAAAAAATATCCGCTTCCTAAAAAGGGTTGGTAATATGTTGACAATCCATCCCAGTTAGCCTTAATGGCATATAATAATACTTAATAAAATTTACTAATAATTAAGGCTATACGAAAATCAGTTATTGAGGTTGTATGCTATTTCTAATAGAACAATTCTTCAAAAGTCCGTCGAACCAATTTAACAGCTGACAAAAATGAGATCCATTCACATTTTTTATTCTATATATTCTCCTATTTCAAGAAAAATACTGATTGTAAAGTTTATTTGTTTCTGGTTATGTTGCATAATTACAGATTAGTATTTTTGGACGTTCGTTGCCTTTCAAATTTTCAATCACATCCATTTTTCCAGATAATTGTTTTGTCAAATCTATATTTTTCTTCGAATAAGTGTCAAAATGTGCTCTAAGTAGTATTCTTCTCCCCCCAACCCACTCTATCTATCTGTGTGTATATATATATATATATATATATATATATATATGTGTGTGTGTGTGTGTGTGTGTTTAATACAGTAGTGATTACAAGTTCTCTATCATATTAATGTCTGAATTTTTGTCAGGTTTTAAGTAGGTTCGATGAACATTTGAAGAATTGTTTTATTGGAAATCGCTTCCAATCTCAATATCTGATTTCCCTTATAAGCTTAATTGATAGTAATTGTTACTTATTAAATTCTATTTTATGCAAATAAGGCTAATTGATTTTTATTATTATTTATTAACGTCCACTTTTTGCAACTAAGGCTAATTGGGACGGGTTATCTACAGGTTACCACCCTTTTCTAGCCAGGGTGGGACTAAGGATGTTATTTAATGAATTCCGCCCCTAAATAATTTCCTTTGTCCAGGCGGGAATCGAACTTGCCACTCTAGGTTTACCAAGTCAACGCTTTAACGCACTAAGCTAACCTGAGCCCCTACATGGTAAATGAAAGTAATAATTTTGGTGCACATGTGATTAAAAGTTAGTATTTATTGGCTTATGAAAAATTGATAAATAAAATAAACTAGCTACTTAAAATAAACCCGTTGCTTTAGGAAAAGAACACAAAAGGAAGAAGTAACATATGTATAGATCAGAATAAATGAAAATGTTTAGTGATTTTAATTCTATGAGAGCCATTGTTCAAGCTTCTTAAGTTCTGCTTCTTCCTCTGGTGTGATGTGACTGCTGGTTGGCTGCGCCGGTGCAGTGCTGGGGACACTGGGCAGATCAGAGGCAGCAAGCCCGACCGAGATCAGTTCCTTGTCCAGTTCTTCCTGAGCCAGTTCTTCCAGTTCCTTCTCCAGTTCGTCCTCATCGAACTCGGCCCCCAGACCCAGAGGGCTGGATATAGCCTGGGCTATCTCCTGGGATATCTCCTGCTGTTCTGCTATATCGTCCAGGATGCCGTACACCTGATCTGCATCGAGGTTCTTCTGAGAGCTCTTCATGACATCGGCGGCAGCTTTCATCGCCTCCAGTATTGACGAGTTGGTCGATGCCCCTTCTAGCGATTCCCTTTGCATCTCGACAGTGGCCAGGGTGCCGTCCAGCTGTCTCAGCTGCTGCTCGTACCTCTTCTTCCTCTTCAAGGCCTGCACTGCTAGCCTCTTGTTCTCCTTCCCGTGCTTCCTGATCAGCGACGCTTCGTTCTCGATCTTCCTCTCGAGGTATTCCTGCTTCTTCACCAGCAGCTCTTCCAAACCCCTCAGTTTCTCCATAGCTGAAGCTATGGTTGGCTTCTCGCATTTTTTCTTATCGCTACTAAACACTTTGTTAAAGTAACTCATTGTCTCTATACACCTCAACGCAATTTTCGCACAAAAACACTAAAAGTTAGGTTAACTAAGATCAGCTGTTTCTAAAACTTACTGTCTAATTAAGCTTAGTAAATAAATTATTCCATTGCATTTCATCTTTCAGAATATTATTCCGCGTTATTTTAAAATTCTTGTTTACAGAATGTCTACAAAAGTTTTTCAAGGTTAGGCAAATATTACATTCGATTATAGACTAGACAAAGTAATGAAATAACAATGGCTTTGTGACACAACAGCTGTTTCCACTCAGCTAGAACGCTTATTCATTATTCATAAGACAAATTGGTCTTTATTTCATTCCAATTAGAAAACAATAACTAAAATTATTACATATATCATTTATTAACGTCCTCTTTGTGTTACTAACGTTGATTGGGGTATCTACTGCTCACTACAATTTTCTAGCCGGACTGATGTTTTGCCCCGGTGAGAATCGAACTCACGATTCCATGTTTACCAAGTAAGATTAAGGCCAACGCCTTAACTCACAGTCCAGAGCCCCCAAAATTATTTCAAGATTTCATGTACTTCGAATCACTGAGGTTGTACTCGTCAGACGATGTGTTGTAATTTTTTTTGTGGGATGAAAAACCAGAGATTATTTCTCATATCCAAACGTTGTGGGGATTCAGAGAATATTGTAAAGTGCACAATTTAGCAACAGCTTGATAAACGTTTCTAATTTTATTCCCTTTAGGGCTTTAGGACTTACAGAAGTCAATATTTATGGTTTTCTTAGAAAAATGTAACGCCCATTCAACGAATTGGGACGAGCTATATACAGGTTACCACCATTGCTAGCCAGGTTAGGACTAAGGATTTTGTTTAATGATTTCGTCACTAAATAAACTCCTATGTACACACATAAATATTGTTATATACATTTATTCTTTATATCGCATATTAACCGAGATATTTGCATTTTTCAGTATTCAGCACACTCCCACTTCTACTAATATTACATAAAAAATACTCTGTTATATAATAATCCACATTACTCAAAGCTTAAATACCAAATATTGTTTTCAAGAAACCTTTATTATTCGAGACACAAACAAATATGTTCTGTTGGCCCGAAAATCCCCATTCTTTTGTTCTTGGATTACTAACATCTGAGTGATTGAGACAGAAATTATTCCGATTCATTTAAAATTACTCCACTAGCTTTTGTAAAGCGTTTACAATAAAATTAATATGTTATATTCTGATATAATTCTGTTTGTTTACAATTCAGACGATTAACTTGTAAATTGACTGAATGATTTCTTATTACAGTTTGTATTTATTCCCTTAACATTCACGGTGGTGTTACCAGTATGTAGATTTATCTGTTGTAAACCTTCCCGTGGGAAATCTGCTTAGTTTACGCAGCCCTTGTGTGACGGACTTTTCAATCAATTGAGTCTTTCTTAGGATTGTGATTCGTTTTCATAAAAAAATTATTTTACCAATTTTAAATGGTTTATGGTATGTCTCTACGTTACCTTGATGCGACCTGTTTGGGTCTGAGTGAGGGTAGCCATTGGGTGGTGGTACTCCCCACAAGGGCCAAGGTGAATACCCCGGGTACATCCCGTACCCTGCTGCTCGTGCGAACTCAGCAGCCGCCCTCTCTGCTGCCCTGTTCCTCAGGATCCTGTTGATACTGCTCACAGATGGCGCTGTACCGTTCGTACAAACTCCTGCAAACACACACACAACACATTATTAACTATTGTTTTTATCTACACCAACACTCTTCAGTTCAGAATACATATATTTCTAATCTTAAGACTCACTTCCATTTTGTTTCCGAGTGAGAAACATGATTATTGAATAAACGTTTATAAATAGTGGAATTATTATTATTATTTATTAACATCCACTTTTTTTTCTGTGCTAATTGTTTCAGGTTATCTATCGGCGTGCATTATTTTCTAATATTTCTATTGCGCTACGTTTATCGGGGGGAAAGCACGAGGTTTTGATCGCCCCTACCATTAAAATCAAGGGGGAACGCATCGAGGCTTTTAGTGTCATTTATCTGTCTACTACACTCAGAGTTCTGTTTCTCCACACTTTGTGGATGAAGGAGCTTCTTGTGATATATATATATATATATATATATATATATATATATATATATATATATATATTTCATGTAGAACTAGACATGGAATTCTCTTTGGGTGAAATGGTACCAGGGGAATTTGGAGTAGGGCTAAAATTAATATTCTTAAATTTCCCTGTTATGCATCACATAAATAATTTTGAATTTAAAGGTTTTATATAAACATTTGTTGACAAAGAAATCTACTATTATCTTTGTTTTTGCATGTTTCTCTGGCTTACTGGCTCTCTCGAAGATTTCACTTTGAGCTGTTTGTTTCTCATAGTCCCTTATGAAGTTTGTACATGGTCTGTTTTATTTAGTGCAACACTACGTTTTTACTAAAAGAGATATAGGGATTAGAAAATTGAAAATTGACATTTATGGTTCATATGAAATAGTTTTGAATGGATTTGAGAAAAATATTTTATTTAATGTATTAAGAATACAAGGATGTCCTGTAGATAAATTGAAATTTGAGCAAAAAGTTGAGAGATTTTTTATTATTTATGTAAGATTTTTTTTTAAGGTTGGATTGAATGTAAACAAAATTATAGAGGCAATATAAGGCAAATCAGAGCGAATAATAGGCATTGTGATTGAGTTTATTGGCAGAGAATGGTAGTTGAACAGGTGGGTAAAACCCAGGCCCGGTACAGCTCGTGGTCTGAGCTTGGTGCCTTGCTCAAACAGAGTAACGGTGATTCTCTCGGAGTGAATCTGTGATTTTTCACTGATAGCTCAGTCACGGTCTCCCTCTGTGTGTGTGTTATACCGCTTTCTTCCCGACTATTTCTGACGGCTCCTGAAGAATAGAAATTGTGGGAAAAATCCCCCCCCAGACCGCTCCTTTATCCTCGATATGGAGTCCCACCCCGCCGCCATGTGCCATATGGAAATGCAGAGCCTCGAGGGCCGTGTTTCGTGTATCCACGCCATATCCACCTACATCGGGGCTCGGCTGGTCCTGGAGTCGTGCCAGCGGTGTAATGGCTGCCAAGCACACGGCCAGGATATGCCGGGGTTCCTTGTTTGGCGTGTAAATATCGCATTAACTCTCATATGCTTTCTTTTCCATGATCAACTCACTGAGTTTCCCATGATTTTTTCTAAGATACCTCTCAAAGGGAAATCAGTTATTGAGGCTGAACACAAGACTTCGAATGATCATTCAATTCTACCTAGATGTTGACGAAAATAACTTCCGTTGAAATTTATGTCTGTTACATCTCTGGCGTCCGTAACTGTTAACAGTAAATAAATTTAGTCTTTATCAATCTTAATATTTAAGTGTTTAATCTGAAACTGAAGCGTCTGGATAAGATGAGAGCGGTCAAAAATCCTAAATATCTCCGCTATTATGATGCTATTTATTTACGCCCGCTTTTTGCTTCTAACACTAGTTGGTACGGGTTATCTATTGGCTACCACCCTTATCTAGCCAGGGTGGGAGTAAGGATTTTATTTAATGAGTTCGTCATTTCCATTACCCGGGGGAGAATCGAACCCACGACTTTATTCGTAGTTATGCGTTAGCTCAAATGGCTAACTTTCCGACATTATTATGAATCGTCTCAAAAAATGAAATATACCACATCTTATTACAAAAATAAAGATCAAGTTTGTTAATGGCTGAAATCGGACCAGTAGGAGGGGGGGGGGTTTAAAGAAAAGATTTTCGAAATTTCTCCGTTACTATACGTCGGATCGATAAATTAGTATAGAATCAATCTTATTGCAAATTAAATTTACTATAAATATTTGTATACGCATTTATTCTCTATCTTGAATATTAACCGAGATATTTGCATTTTTATTAAGTGTGTGCGGATAACGGAGGAGATGAGATCGGCTAAATACGGTTCTAGTCGTGAGTTTCCGCCAAAAGCTAGTTCGGCCGTTTCCGTAACTGTTCGGCTCTCTTGAAATTTCTCTATTGTAAAACTTCATGTTGGGAAATCTGCTTAGTTATCGCAGCCCCTGCGTGACGGACTTTTTTTGACTCTTTCAACATAGGCCGACAGGAGTCTCTCGAGTTTCTGTTGAATATACACCTTATTGATCTTTTCTGCAAGTTAAGTAAGAAAAAATGATTTTTTGAATTATGCATAACGCCAATAATTAACTGAGTACGTAAATAACCATAACATATTAATAATAGACTTTCCGTTGGATGATATTTCTTAACACAGTTTAATTAGACCCAAAGCGATTTTAATTTCTTACTGTGGATTCCTGATTCTTTCTACAACCAGCAGATACGAGTACATCTTCGTTGATCAGAATATGTAGTTGGCAATATAATAATGTTTTTTTTTTCTCTTTTTTCTAATTCAATAATTTCAATAACGGCAATATTCATTCTTTCCAGCTCTATCTGATTGTCCCCAAGATAATGAGGTTGGAGTGAAAGGGTTAACCAAGCGTAGAATAATGTTAGTTACGTGCATAGCGATAAGATGGCTCCCCTAACTAGATTACCCAAGATTGCTTCTGAAACGGAGCATTCCTAACAGGTAAATCATGCTTATTACCTAGTTAACCTATGGAAATATTCTCTGGAGTATCTAGCTAAATCCCTTTTCCGTTCTCACAAAACAAAACTAGTCAAGTTTGGTTTATGGTGGCTAGTTGGGTGGTTCGCTTAAGGGAAATCAGCTATTGAGGTCGTACTCATGACGCCATTTACGAAAAATCTCTTCAAATGTCCATCGATCCTACCCAGGAGATGACAAAAATGAGGTCCGTTCATAATTATATATATGTATATATATATAAACTGGATATTTAATAGTTTTATGTAAAAAGAATTATCAAGTTTTTAACGGCTGAAATCAAACCAGGGGGAGGGTGGCTAGAGGGGAGGAATTTGGAAAATTCGAAATATCCCCGTTACTATACGTCAGATCGAAAAATTGTATACCACCAATATTATTGCAAATTAAATGTACTATAAATATTGTTATATACATTTATTGTCTATCTTGAATTCTAACCGAAATATTTGCATTTTTCAGGTTTCAGCATTCAAGAAACCTCCACTTCTACTAATGCCACAAATTACAGTACTAGATAAAGTAAATAGTTATGTGATATATTTCAATAATTGTTTTTCCTTCCGATGAAGAATATGTCTATCCATCCGTTCAGGTCTGTGCGGTTGGAAGGCCTGATTGCTTACAATTCAGACTCTTTCCGTTTGAAGGTTATTAAAAATGACTGAATGTTTTCTCGTTACCGTTTATATTTATTCCCTTAATATTCACGGTAGTGTTGTGTTAGCAGTATGCAAATTTATCTATAGGGAAACTACACAAGGGAAATCTGCTTAGTGTACGCATCCCCTGCGTGATGAACTTTTTTTTCGTGCAGGGATTTTCCATTAATGATCGATACATTTTATATCAATCGCACCAACCTAGCAGATGAGAGAAAAAGTCCGTCACGCAGGGGCTGCGTAAACTAAGCAGATTTCCCTTGTGTAGTTTCCCTATAGATCAGGGCTTCTTAAACTTTTGTAATTTACGACCCCATTTATGATTGCGAGTTTCTTGACGACCCCATTTATGATTGCGAGTTTCTTGACGACCCCATACAAATATAAAAGAAAAATAAATTAATATTTTTTGATGATTTATTTATTAGGTAACAATATACATATACATATGAAAATATATAAGTTTAGAATTCGTTTTGAAACATACAAAAATCTAAAATTAAAAATTGCACAAAAAATTATAGAATTGTATTTATTATAGTTTCAAAAATAAAAGTGTATTCTGACCGTCTTAATTCTCTCGAATTTATTCAAGTAGTTGCGTGGTAAGTATTAAATTAAAGTATAAGTTAAAAATTTAATGAGATGGATGTGCCTGTTTTTTATTGCCTACATACATCAGGAAGTAGAAAATCGCCTCGTCCTTCCAAAGGAAAGATAACCTTCTCTCTGTAAAAGAAGCATCGTCGAATCGACGAATAGGTTGTAATTGTAGATAAAGCATATTCGTCTAATCGACGAATAAGTTGTAACTGAAGATAAAACATAAATTGTATTTTTATCTCTCGCGACCCCAGAATTTTACTACGCGACCCTAAATGGGGTCGCGACCCATAGTTTAAGAAGCCCTGAAATTTGACGAGAGTCGTTCAGTTAAGGAAACGGCCGAACTAGCTTTTGACGGGATAGTCACCCAGCCGTTAGCCGCCCAGATTTAATAAAAATGCAAATATCTTGGTTAATATTCAAGATAGAGAATAAATGCATAAAACAATATTTCTAGTAAATTTAATTGGCATTAAGATTGATTCTGTACAATTTTTCGATCCGACGTATAGTAACGGAGATAGTTCGAATTTTCGAAAATCCTCCCTCTCTCCCTTAAGGGAAATCTGCTAAAATTAAGTCAAGCAATAGCTAAGCAGATTTTCCATGTTCATTTGATCATTAACATACTCGATATTTAACTGTTTCAATCAACACACATCATATTTTTTATTGGCAGAAATCTCACCAGGAATAGGTTGAGAGGGGGAACATTATAAATTATTCCCTTATTATGAGTGGAATCGAAAAATATTATAGAAACAATTTTGTTAAAATATCGACTGTCGTAACTCAAATATTAAGGAAGCAATTAATACTTTTTTTTAACAGTTTTTACTGTTAATATTTATTTATTTACTTGTTGGTCATTTATTACGATTATAAGTTCCCACCTTCTCGTAATTTCAACCAAACTTGGCAAATCGTTGTAGATAGCCGTAATGTAAACATTTGCCCCGAAATCTATAGGCCCTCTTGTTGACTCCACCAATATTTCTGTTCTTTGTTGTAGAGCAAACATGCAAACTTCTTTATTAGGCCTAGACGAGACTATTAATTACTTGTTTGTGAACCACTGACAGGAAATGGTTGATTAGCGCCTGTTGACAAATGTTCAATATTCATAACACAGACTGTTTGCCAACGCAGTCGATGCGTCTCGGAGATGATTCGTGATGATGCGATTTGAATTTATCAAAAACTATCCGTAAAACATCATCATCATTGATCAATAATGCCCACCGACAATTTCGAAAGTCCATCACACAAGGTCTGTGCAAACTAAGCATATTTCCCTTACGCTGGAGGTCTCATATCACCATATACTCAATAGTTCTTACTAGAAACCCGATGAGTAGAATTGGGGGTTAACTGGAGGCTGAAGTCACTTACACAGAGAGTGCGTTAGCTAAGCAGATTTCCGACGTACGTAACGTATTTATCTTAAATCGTAAAAGCTCAATGCGAACATTATTTGGTGTTTGAGCTTCAAATAAAGTGCTTCATAATGTAACAGTTTACATATGCCCGAAAACTAAAAAAATGCAAATATTCCCGTTAATACTAAAGATAGAGAATAAATGAATATAACAATATTCATAGTAAATTTTAGTTGCATCGAAATTGGTTCTATGCAATTTTTCGATCCGAAAGTAACGGAGATAATTGGAGTTTTCATTCTAAACCCTCCCCCACCCCCTGGTTCAATTTCAGCCCTTAACGAACTCTACCTTTAGTTTTGGGCTTATACATGAAGTTCAGTTACGATCAAATAAGAATTGCGACCTCTAGAGCGGTATCAGACATTTATATATGTGTATATATATATATATATATATATATATATATATAAATATATATAAACTGCTCAAAAATGCATAGGGCTATTGGGTGTTTTGTAGTATGTATGGGGCCTAGAGTATTTATTTTTTTTTTTTTTTTTTTTTTTTTTTTTTTTAAATATCATTAATATTTATTAGAAATTATTGTCTTTAGTCCCCATAAAAAAGAAATTTAATTAAGATCGATTTAATTAAAATTAATAGGATAAGAAAAAATAATCAATATCCCTATTCATTTTTGAGCAGTATGTATGTATATATATATATATTTATGTTGTTGTTGCTTCTTGGAGGTTTAGTCAATTTTGGTGAAAAAATCGTAGTTTATATATAAAAATTTTGAACGGACCTCATTTTCGTCATCTCCTGTGTTGGATCGATGTGCATTTGAAGAAAACTTTTGAAAATCCCGTCATGAGACCGACCACAATAGCTGATTTCCCTTAATGGTTTTGAAAATGAAAGAATAACTCATGAAATATGAATGCTCTTATTAACTTGATTATTAACGACAATTGCGTGTGTGTTTCTGTAATTGCAATAGATTAAAGTGTCATCATAAAAAATATGAAACTAAAATCAATAGTGAGACAAAAAAAAACTTAACCACGCAATGGCCAATTTGTCCTGAGGACGGAATTAAACTTTAAACTGTTGAGCAGTTGGTCAATGATCGATTTTGTCTTGAGTCTACAGTCTCGAGTCGAGGTGGAGCGATTATCGATGGTATAATTATCGATAAGTTGTTTGATAAGCGATTTCTTGCCCGGGGAAATTGTTATGGACACATTGGACGAGGCTAATCAGCTGACGAGAAAGACGACTTGTCCCTCTCAGCTGATGGCGGCAAACTTTAAACAGAATTACCACATGTAAAATTGAATGCTCTCTGTCTCACGAAGAGCACAATCGGGCAAAGTCAAACAGGGGACAATTTGTGATCATTAGCCTAGAAATGTTAGTCGATGATCGCCATTATCGTATTTAGTTTTTAGCAGCTCACTCTTAAACGAAAAAAACGATTGATGTTCTACTTATGAAGAGATTTTCGAAAAACCTCTTCAAATCTACATCGATTCTACCCAGGAGAGGAAGAATATTAGATTAGCTCATTTTTGTATATATATTTATTTGTTGCCGCTTTTCGGAATTTTTATAAGTATCATGTCAAAAATTATTTTTCTACAATTGTTGTTTCGTATGTCTTGTCTTTATTTTGAGGCCCAGGTTAGCCATGTAAGTTAAAAATAATAGTTATATTAATTTTATTAATAACTATTTTTTATGTCTACTTCCGTAATTTATAAAGAATCAGAATTACCTCGATCTCTCTAATCGTAGTATACAAAGAATAAAAGCCGGGGGAAGGGATCAGAACGTATTCGCATGTATCTCATCTAGGAAAAATTTGTTGTACACAATATTTGAAAATTTAGTTTTAAATAAAAAGGTTCATTTACTTTGGTTTAGTCTATAGTTCATTTACGTGCCAAGTCAATATTTATAGACATATACATATTTGTCTGTTACCGCTCTAGCGGTCGCAATTTATGTTTGATCGTTACCAAACTCGATATTTAGTCCTTTTAAGTTAAAAGACAGATTAAGTTAGTAAATGGCTGAAATAGGACTAGTAGGAGGGGGGAGGGGAAATATCTCCGTTACTATACGTCAGATCGAAAAATTATATAGATTCAATCTTATTGCAATTGAAATGAACTATAAATATTGTTATTTATATTTATGATTTATCTTGGATATTAACCGAGATATTTGCATTTTTCAGTTTCCAGTCTTGAGGAAACTCCCAATTCTACTCATGTTGCATAAACAATACTCTGATATATTATAAACCACATTATTCGAAGCTTAAATGCCAAATATTGTTTTCAGGAGACCTTTATTATACGAGATAAATGCAAATTTGTTATGGTGACCCCCCCCCCTCTTCAGTTCTTAGACTAGTAAAATGTAATTGATTGAGTTAAAAATTATTCTGATCCATTACCAATTACAGTACTAGATATAGTAAATAGTTTTCAATAAAATTAATATCTTATATTCTGATATGTTTCAGTTATTCTTTCCGATGTGCCGTTGGCAGACCGTGTTTGTTTACATCTGAGACGCTTCCCGCCGGGAGGGGAAACATTTCTTATTACGGTTTGTATTTATTCGCCTAATATTCACGGTGGTGCTGTGTTAGCAGTTTGTAGGATTATTTATTATTAACTTCACGAGGGAAATCTGCTTAGATACTGCACGCAGCCCCTGCGTGGCGGGCTTTTTGTGAGTTGCTCGCTGAATAAATTCCAATTCCCCCGCTAGATATCGAACCAGCAACTCCTGTATACCCAGAGAGACCACCGCCTCAGCCCGCATGGCTGGCCAGAGCCGAATGATAAAGTATCATTTAATATGGTCATGGCGGAATCCAGAAGCTGCTACAACTTTCACCATTTTTTTGCCCGTCAATAGTATTGACGTAGGCTGCATCTCTCACCTGCTTCCAACTGCAGTTTCTCTCTCATCCCCAATTTGCTATGCAAAAACATTTCCGCTCCCAAATGCCGCCAATTAATCCACTTTTTATTTATAACTTTTACTCATTTTATGACATTTTAAAAAAAAAAAAAATTAACATTCTTCGCCATTCAAATTAATTTGGTGAAATTTAACTCCCTGGTGTTTCCTATATAAAAGTGTGATCACATTTTATTCGTAACCTAATAAGGTAGCCAATAGTACGTAATAAACACGCAATCATTTAATTATCAAGAACGACAAACCGACCTCTGAATTCATTAACAAATAATTAACACACTTACAGCACTTCCAGAATGAGTGAGCCTACCAAACCGAACCAAAAAACAGTAACATATTTAACATCTTCATTCAACACTAAACATTATGATGGTTAATGACTGAAATCGGACAATTTTCAAAATTTAATACAACCAATCTTGTCAAATATTAAGTAACCCATTCGTACTGTCTTGTTTTCAGAATTCATTAACTATATGTGGTAAGATGAAATCAGTAGTGTTTCATGGCAGGATGAGGGAAATCTGCTTAGTTTACGCAGCCCCTGCGTGACGGCCCTTTTAGCAGATTACCCTTAAGGGAAATCAGCTATTGAGGTCGTACTCATGACGCGAATTGCGAAATTTTTCTTCAAATGTCCATCGATCCTACCTAGGAGATGACGAAAATGAGGTCCGTTCAAAACTGTTTCTATATATATATATATGTGTGTGTGTGTGTCTGTTACCGCTCTAGCGATCGCAATTATTGTATAATCGTTTCCAAACTCAAATCGGACAAGGGGGAGGTGGGGTTAAGGGGGGAGGATTTTTGATAATTCGAAATATCTCCGTTACAATACGTGAGATCGAAAAATTGTATAGAATCAATCTTACTGCAAATTAAACTTACTATAAATATTGTTACGTACATATATTCTCTATCTTGAATATTAACCGAGATATTTGCATTTGTGTTAATTGAGGTGAGATCGGCTAACTTCGGGTCTAGTCGTGAGTTTCCGTCAAGAGCTAGTGCGGCCGTTTCCGTAACTGTGGGAAATCTCCTTAGTTTCCGCAACCTTTACGCCATTTTCGAAACATTGCCTCAAATGTCCAAGACGAAAATGAGGCCCGTTAAAAATTAGATATATCTATATATATTTATCTGTCTATATATTTGTCTGTTATCGGTCTAGCTGTCGCATTTAGTTTTGTTTTTTATTACTGCATATATCAGCGTTTTATGCAAAACTGAAGGTCATTCGTTCGTTAACTAAAAAATCGCACCAACGGGAGCGGGTGGGGCCGGGGGGTTTAGAGGGGAGTTGTTTGATCGTTACCAAACTCGGTATTTAGTTGTTTTATGTAAGGAAAAAGATCAAGTTCGTTAACAGTTGAAATCGGACCATGGGAGGGGGGGTTTAGACGAGGACAATTTTGAAAATTCAAAATATCTCCGTTACTATACTTCGAATCGAAAACTTGTATAGAAACAATCTTATTGAAAATGTAATGCTCTATAAATATTGTTATATACATTTATTCTCTATCTTGAATATTAGACGAAATATTTGCTTTTTTTAGTTTTCAGCCTTCAACCCCACTTCTACTCATGTTACACTAACATTCTGATATACAATAAAGCACATTATTCGAATCGTAAATACCAAGAGACATTCATTATACGAGATACATGCAAATACGTTCTGGTGCCCCCCCCCTTCTTTGTTCTTGGATTACTAAAATTTGTGTGATTGAGATAAAAATTATTCTGATTCATTATAAATTACAGTACCTGATATAGTAAATAGTTTTCAATGGAATTAATATGTTATATTCTGATTGTTTCAGCTATTGTTTTTCTTTCCGGTGAGCCGTTGGCAGACCTGTTTGTTTACATTTCAGACGCTTCCCTTTGGGAGGGGAAAGATTTCTTATTACCGTTTGTATTTATTCACTTACCGTCCGCGGTAATATTACCAGTATGTAGATTTATCTATTGTGACCCTTCACGATTGAAATCTGTTTAATTTACGCATCCCCTGCGTGATGGACTTTTTTATTTTTGCTACTGAGATGGGTTTTTTTTACTTTTCACATTGTGATTATTTGGCATAAATGCAGCTGGAGCAAGTATCCTCTTCAATCCGTGAGTAATTCGAGTGAAGCCGGTAGAGAGCGCAATCACGATTTGTCTGTATATATTATAATGGGTGTATTTCTTTGTTGAGACCACTTGCCTTCCTAATGGCGGTTCCCATGGCCGTTGTATATGAGCTGCCAGTTGCATGTCTGTCGGCAATCATCATCAACACGGGCCCAAATTTGCCCCTGAGAACCGAACCGGAGATTTTAGCTATATTCCACTTATTATGCCTAATGTTTTATTCAAACTGTGGGAGATCGTTTTATTCCGAAGCGTGATTTTATTTCTTGCATTTCGTCCACGCTCCCCACCCCCAGGACATTTGGCTTTAGAACCTGTTCGACAAACCCATTCAGATAAATGCGAAAAACGGCCGAACTACCTTTCGGGGATACTCGCAAATAGACCCGACAACAGCCGATCTCATATCTCCCGTAATCCGCTCACACTTAATAAAAATGCAAATATCTCGGTTAATTTTTAAGATAGGGAATAAATGTATAAAACAATGTTTATAGTATATTTAATTTGCAATAAGACTGGTTCTGTACAAGTTTTTGATTCGACGTATAGTAACGGAGATATTTCGAATTTTCAAAAATCCCCCCTCTAAAGCCCCCTTCCAATGGTCCAATGGTATGTTTCTAAAATGATTAAATATGGAGTTTAGTCAAACAAAAATTGCGTCTATATATATATATATATATATATATATATATATATATATATAATTTTGAACGGACCTCATTTTCATCATCTCCTGGGTAGGATCAATTGACATTTGAAGAAATTTTTCGAAAATCGCGTCAAGAGTACGACCTCAATCTGCTAATATATGTGGCTTGCTTAATTTACTACTTTCTACTTAATGCTCATAATTGAAATTTGACATGTATTTATTTACATTAAAAGTTAACATAACACAATAGGATGCGTCAAATATTCTTGACTTATGTCAATTAATTTATATTAATATTATTGGGTAACATTTATAATTATATAATACTTTCGTTATAAAATCATCTCAAATTACACGTATACAATTTTTTTATTTTTTTTTTATTTGGTTGTGCCCTACATCGATGGTGATTGGCAAGATCTCTGTTTAGGGGATAGTTAGAATAATATATTTATTCCTTCATGTACTTTGTTAATATATTATGGAAAATATTCCTTAAATATCTGAGTGTTTCTCATATTCATACATTGTCTAAATGAATATAATAATGTTATCCCTTTTAAATATTTTTAAGTAGCTGTAGGCCTATTCTATTTTAGCAGATTTCTCGTAAGGGAAATCAGCTATTGAGGTCGTACTCATGACGCTAGTTTCGAAAAATTTCTTCAAATGTCCATCGATCCTACCCAACTCGTATTGATCGTTACCAAACTCGGAATTTAATCGTTTTCTGTAAAAAGGAAGATCAAGTTCGTTAATGGCTGAAATCGGACCAGTCTGAGGGGGGGGGTTTAGAGGGGGGATTTTCGGAAAATTCAAATTATCTCCGTTATTATGCGTCGGATCGAAAAATTGTATAGAACCAATCTTATTACAAATTAAATTTACTATAAATATTATTCTATACATTTATTCTGTATCTTGAATATTAACCGAGATATTTGCATTTGTATTCTGCATTGGTCGGCAGGAGTGAGCTGTTAGGTACTTTACGAAGAGAGCTCTGGCGGCCGTTTTCGTAACTATTCGTCCCTCGTGTATAAGTTTAGTGATCCCTTACTACTTACTACACTTGTTATTGGGCAGATTTCTCTACTGTATAACTTCACGTGGGAAATCTGCTTAGTTTACGCAGCCCCTGCGTGATGGACTTTTGTACTGTATGTGTGATATGTTAGTATTTGTGGAATATATATAACTGTTAATATAATATAAGTGCAACCTTCAGCTAATAGTTCTGTCATATCGTGGGGTATGTGAAGGTTTTCTCGTTGGATGCAGTCTGTCAGTATGTGTTTTATCGTAAGGTGTTTGTTGCAGTATTCGCATGTAGGATTGTCAGTCCTCGTCATACAGTGTCTATGTATGGCCGATCCTGAGTCTGGCAAGAACAACTTCCTCACGTCTAGTATAAAATTTATAAAGTCCATTAATTCAAATATTTATATACAATAAATAAAAAAAAACTATCTTACCATATGATATACCATTTTTAATTTATTAAAGGATGACAAATTTTATAAATGATGAGAACATTATTTCACCTTAATGAGATGTACCTCATCATGAATTATTTTTTGACCGACTTATATTCCAAATATTTTGCAGTTTTATTTAATAATTGAACTCATTTGATAGTATACATCTTGTTTATAAAAAAATCTCATTCAGACATGAAATTGTTTAATCTATTTTTGTACAAAGAACATTTTAATGATTTAACACATTCGGGTTGAGCGTTAAAGAGTTAAACTCATGAAAATGATTCTTTATCTCTTGGAAAACTATACAACTGTAACAAAGCTCAAAATAAATTCGCCAGCATTATAAATTTTAAAATTACTTATTTAATAAAGAATACAGTCTTAATGTTTTATACAGCTAAAATTCACACTTTGCTATTAAAGAGGCGCCGCTAGTTAAATGTACTGTTTTTATTTTTATCTTAGTTAATCACTAAGTAAAATACTTATTGTAATAAAAAAAAACTGATTTAGCCACCATTTGATTAGCGATAAAATTAAATCAACAAAATGTTTGGTCAAGGTTCAAGAAATATATGATATCTCCGGTCAAATGTATCGGATCAAAAAATCTCATAGAATATAATTTATAGATGTACCTACTTATGTTTAACAAAACGGCCTAAACAAAAATGTTTTGTTACAGGTATGAAGTACCTTATAACTATTGGTATCGATACTTTGCTTCCGATATTTCAACGGTATCGCAACAAAAAGATGAGTATCGGTATCGAACGTTTGATAATTTAATATCAACTAATTACATTAAAAGTAAATTAATAAAAAGGTCGAATTTAAAGTAAATAAAATACATGATAATGAGTAATAAATCAAATTATGTCGTAGTACGATATTTCAAAGGCAGGGGATAAAGGATAACCGCCAATTGAGGATTACCTACATTTTTCATCAATTTCCATAATGAAACAAAAAAAAATATTTTTTTTTTATTTTAAGAAACAAGAAAACGTTTTTAATGAGATAAAACTGACGTTTTATAACAGTAATAAATCACTGTCTTTTTTTTCTAAAAAACTGATTTAATAATTAGAGGTGTTTCGATACCGATACCTTTGGTATCGATACTTTTAATGAGATATTATTGGAGTATCGATACTTTTATACCAGTATGGTATCGATACCAGATATCGGATCGAATCCAGTATCGCAAGGTCCCTACTTATAACTATTTTATTTCAACTACTGCTGCATAAAGAAACACATGGACAGGCCAAAATTTGAATGTACTATTCATGTCGTGGATACCAAATGTATGGTTACAAACTTTCTTTTCCCTGATCAATTTGAACTGACTAACAACGGTCTGATACATATGTAATTGTTGTACTTAACATGAAACAAGATTAGACTAATAATTATTTCAAGCACACATTTGGAAACTATAATCCGATGAACGACTAACCTATTGACATATATATATATATATATATATATATATATATATATATATAAAGAGTATAATTATATACATTGTTGATTATAGCGGTATTATTGGTCAGTATAAAAGGCGAGAAAGTTAGTGGTATTTAAAGGTATTCCTTGACAAGCTTATACTGAAGGGTTTCCGTAGGTAAATCTTGAACAATTTGACTGATGAGGAAAGAAGCATAAGGGCGCTGAGAGAAGGAGGAGGGGGTGAACGGGGGGTGAAGAGGGGGAGAGGGTGAAGAGCGAAAGCTTATGTTCGTAGGATGACAGTTTGTCTGGCTTCAGTAGCAGTGAGAAGCCAGTAAACAGCACGGATATTGGCTTACTGGACCAGGGTAGTTAGCCCTAACCTCTGCCTATTCCCTCATAGGACGGTTCTAATTCCTATAACTGGGTCGAGATTCAGCTGCCACCATACTGGGCGGGGATATTGGCTTACTGGACCAGGGTAGTTAGCCCTAACCTCTGCCTATTCCCTCATAGGACGGTTCTAATTCCTATAACTGGGTCGAGATTCAGCTGCCACCATACTGGGCGGGGATATTGGCTTACTGGACCAGGGTAGTTAGCCCTAACCTCTGCCTATTCCCTCATAGGACGGTTCTAATTCCTATAACTGGGTCGAGATTCAGCTGCCACCATACTGGGCGGGGATATTGGCTTACTGGACCAGGGTAGTTAGCCCTAACCTCTGCCTATTCCCTCATAGGACGGTTCTAATTCCTATAACTGGGTCGAGATTCAGCTGCCACCATACTGGGCGGGGATATTGGCTTACTGGACCAGGGTAGTTAGCCCTAACCTCTGCCTATTCCCTCATAGGACGGTTCTAATTCCTATAACTGGGTCGAGATTCAGCTGCCACCATACTGGGCGGGGATATTGGCTTACTGGACCAGGGTAGTTAGCCCTAACCTCTGCCTATTCCCTCATAGGACGGTTCTAATTCCTATAACTGGGTCGAGATTCAGCTGCCACCAGCATTGTCGGGGATATTGGCTTACTGGACCAGGGTAGTTAGCCCTAACCTCTGCCTATTCCCTCATAGGACGGTTCTAATTCCTATAACTGGGTCGAGATTCAGCTGCCACCATACTGGACGGGGATATTGGCTTACTGGACCAGGGTAGTTAGCCCTAACCTCTGCCTATTCCCTCATAGGACGGTTCTAATTCCTATAACTGGGTCGAGATTCAGCTGCCACCATACTGGGCGGGGATATTGGCTTACTGGACCAGGGTAGTTAGCCCTAACCTCTGCCTATTCCCTCATAGGACGGTTCTAATTCCTATAACTGGGTCGAGATTCAGCTGCCACCATACTGGGCGGGGATATTGGCTTACTGGACCAGGGTAGTTAGCCCTAACCTCTGCCTATTCCCTCATAGGACGGTTCTAATTCCTATAACTGGGTCGAGATTCAGCTGCCACCATACTGGGCGGGGATATTGGCTTACTGGACCAGGGTAGTTAGCCCTAACCTCTGCCTATTCCCTCATAGGACGGTTCTAATTCCTATAACTGGGTCGAGATTCAGCTGCCACCATACTGGGCGGGGATATTGGCTTACTGGACCAGGGTAGTTAGCCCTAACCTCTGCCTATTCCCTCATAGGACGGTTCTAATTCCTATAACTGGGTCGAGATTCAGCTGCCACCATACTGGGCGGGGATATTGGCTTACTGGACCAGGGTAGTTAGCCCTAACCTCTGCCTATTCCCTCATAGGACGGTTCTAATTCCTATAACTGGGTCGAGATTCAGCTGCCACCATACTGGGCGGGGATATTGGCTTACTGGACCAGGGTAGTTAGCCCTAACCTCTGCCTATTCCCTCATAGGACGGTTCTAATTCCTATAACTGGGTCGAGATTCAGCTGCCACCATACTGGGCGGGGATATTGGCTTACTGGACCAGGGTAGTTAGCCCTAACCTCTGCCTATTCCCTCATAGGACGGTTCTAATTCCTATAACTGGGTCGAGATTCAGCTGCCACCATACTGGGCGGGGATATTGGCTTACTGGACCAGGGTAGTTAGCCCTAACCTCTGCCTATTCCCTCAAAGGACGGTTCTGATTCCTATAACTATAACTGGGTCGAGATTCAGCTGCCACCATACTCGGCGGGGATATTGGCTTACTGGACCAGGGTAGTTAGCCCTAACCTCCGCCTATTCCCTCATAGGACGGTTCTAATTCCTATAACTGGGTCGAGATTCAGCTGCCACCATACTGGGCGGGGATATTGGCTTACTGGACCAGGGTAGTTAGCCCTAACCTCTGCCTATTCCCTCATAGGACGGTTCTAATTCCTATAACTGGGTCGAGATTCAGCTGCCACCATACTGGGCGGGGATATTGGCTTACTGGACCAGGGTAGTTAGCCCTAACCTCTGCCTATTCCCTCATAGGACGGTTCTAATTCCTATAACTGGGTCGAGATTCAGCTGCCACCATACTGGGCGGGGATATTGGCTTACTGGACCAGGGTAGTTAGCCCTAACCTCTGCCTATTCCCTCATAGGACGGTTCTAATTCCTATAACTGGGTCGAGATTCAGCTGCCACCATACTGGGCGGGGATATTGGCTTACTGGACCAGGGTAGTTAGCCCTAACCTCTGCCTATTCCCTCATAGGACGGTTCTAATTCCTATAACTGGGTCGAGATTCAGCTGCCACCATACTGGGCGGGGATATTGGCTTACTGGACCAGGGTAGTTAGCCCTAACCTCTGCCTATTCCCTCATAGGACGGTTCTAATTCCTATAACTGGGTCGAGATTCAGCTGCCACCATACTGGGCGGGGATATTGGCTTACTGGACCAGGGTAGTTAGCCCTAACCTCTGCCTATTCCCTCATAGGACGGTTCTAATTCCTATAACTGGGTCGAGATTCAGCTGCCACCATACTGGGCGGGGATATTGGCTTACTGGACCAGGGTAGTTAGCCCTAACCTCTGCCTATTCCCTCATAGGACGGTTCTAATTCCTATAAATGGGTCGAGATTCAGCTGCCACCATACTGGGCGGGGATATTGGCTTACTGGACCAGGGTAGTTAGCCCTAACCTCTGCCTATTCCCTCATAGGACGGTTCTAATTCCTATAACTGGGTCGAGATTCAGCTGCCACCATACTGGGCGGGGATATTGGCTTACTGGACCAGGGTAGTTAGCCCTAACCTCTGCCTATTCCCTCATAGGACGGTTCTAATTCCTATAACTGGGTCGAGATTCAGCTGCCACCATACTGGGCGGGGATATTGGCTTACTGGACCTGGTTAGTTAGCCCTAACCTCTGCCTATTCCCTCATAGGACGGTTCTAATTCCTATAACTGGGTCGAGATTCAGCTGCCACCATACTGGGCGGGGATATTGGCTTACTGGACCAGGGTAGTTAGCCCTAACCTCTGCCTATTCCCTCATAGGACGGTTCTAATTCCTATAACTGGGTCGAGATTCAGCTGCCACCATACTGGGCGGGGATATTGGCTTACTGGACCAGGGTAGTTAGCCCTAACCTCCGCCTATTCCCTCATAGGACGGTTCTAATTCCTATAACTGGGTCGAGATTCAGCTGCCACCATACTGGGCGGGGATATTGGCTTACTGGACCAGGGTAGTTAGCCCTAACCTCTGCCTATTCCCTCATAGGACGGTTCTAATTCCTATAACTGGGTCGAGATTCAGCTGCCACCATACTGGGCGGGGATATTGGCTTAGATCGCAAGTGCGTAGAGACCTAACCTCTGCCTATTCCCTCGTAGGACGGTTCTAATTCCTATAACTGGGTCGAGATTCAGCTGCCACCATACTGGCCGGGGATATTGGCTTACTGGACCAGGGTAGTTAGCCCTAACCTCTGCCTATTCCCTCATAGGACGGTTCTAATTCCTATAACTGGGTCGAGATTCAGCTGCCACCATACTGGGCGGGGATATTGGCTTACTGGACCAGGGTAGTTAGCCCTAACCTCTGCCTATTCCCTCATAGGACGGTTCTAATTCCTATAACTGGGTCGAGATTCAGCTGCCACCATACTGGGCGGGGATATTGGCTTACTGGACCAGGGTAGTTAGCCCTAACCTCTGCCTATTCCCTCATAGGACGGTTCTAATTCCTATAACTGGGTCGAGATTCAGCTGCCACCATACTGGGCGGGGATATTGGCTTACTGGACCAGGGTAGTTAGCCCTAACCTCTGCCTATTCCCTCATAGGACGGTTCTAATTCCTATAACTGGGTCGAGATTCAGCTGCCACCATACTGGGCGGGGATATTGGCTTACTGGACCAGGGTAGTTAGCCCTAACCTCTGCCTATTCCCTCATAGGACGGTTCTAATTCCTATAACTGGGTCGAGATTCAGCTGCCACCATACTGGGCGGGGATATTGGCTTACTGGACCAGGGTAGTTAGCCCTAACCTCTGCCTATTCCCTCATAGGACGGTTCTAATTCCTATAACTGGGTCGAGATTCAGCTGCCACCATAACTGGGCGGGGATATTGGCTTACTGGACCAGGGTAGTTAGCCCTAACCTCTGCCTATTCCCTCATAGGACGGTTCTAATTCCTATAACTGGGTCGAGATTCAGCTGCCACCATACTGGGCGGGGATATTGGCTTACTGGACCAGGGTAGTTAGCCCTAACCTCTGCCTATTCCCTCATAGGACGGTTCTAATTCCTATAACTGGGTCGAGATTCAGCTGCCACCATACTGGGCGGGGATATTGGCTTACTGGACCAGGGTAGTTAGCCCTAACCTCTGCCTATTCCCTCATAGGACGGTTCTAATTCCTATAACTGGGTCGAGATTCAGCTGCCACCATACTGGGCGGGGATATTGGCTTACTGGACCAGGGTAGTTAGCCCTAACCTCTGCCTATTCCCTCATAGGACGGTTCTAATTCCTATAACTGGGTCGAGATTCAGCTGCCACCATACTGGGCGGGGATATTGGCTTACTGGACCAGGGTAGTTAGCCCTAACCTCTGCCTATTCCCTCATAGGACGGTTCTAATTCCTATAACTGGGTCGAGATTCAGCTGCCACCATACTGGGCGGGGATATTGGCTTACTGGACCAGGGTAGTTAGCCCTAACCTCTGCCTATTCCCTCATAGGACGGTTCTAATTCCTATAACTGGGTCGAGATTCAGCTGCCACCATACTGGGCGGGGATATTGGCTTACTGGACCAGGGTAGTTAGCCCTAACCTCTGCCTATTCCCTCATAGGACGGTTCTAATTCCTATAACTGGGTCGAGATTCAGCTGCCACCATACTGGGCGGGGATATTGGCTTACTGGACCAGGGTAGTTAGCCCTAACCTCTGCCTATTCCCTCATAGGACGGTTCTAATTCCTATAACTGGGTCGAGATTCAGCTGCCACCATACTGGGCGGGGATATTGGCTTACTGGACCAGGGTAGTTAGCCCTAACCTCTGCCTATTCCCTCATAGGACGGTTCTAATTCCTATAACTGGGTCGAGATTCAGCCGCCACCATACTGGGCGGGGATATTGGCTTACTGGACCAGGGTAGTTAGCCCTAACCTCTGCCTATTCCCTCATAGGTTTCTATGTAATAAATGCTAACAAAACCATCATGAATATTGATGAATTATTCTTTAATATGATTACCTTTTTTTGCCTCTGTAGCTTACTGGATACGTGTCGAGTTGTATGACGAAGTCTGGGTTTATCTGAAGTTTTAAGCTAATCACCACCATCTTCTTAATCTAAAGTATTTTAGTTTCATATCATGTTTGAGTTTGCTGATAGTGAAGTTTGATAGGAAGCAATAACTAGATTGTTTAGTCTTTGTCAAAGTTTAATTAATTCTTTGGACGATTCGTGGTCGTCACCTTTAGATCATTTACCAGGTACACAGCTGAACTGTTAGAATGGTGTAGTGTGGCAGGCGTACAGGTTATGTTGTGAAGTCCTACATTCTGGCTCTTTCTCTACAATTGAAGAAGAGTGTATTGACCAATCGAATTGATCTGATATAAGTGCCCTAAAGCGTCCATGTTTCACTGACTGTCCAACCGGCCTGAAAAAAGTTTGGTTTAGGCGATAAGCTGGCTGGCAGGATTTCACCGGTAGTTGAGCACGGACTGCGGAATAAAAAAATCCTAAGACCTTTCCCGCTGCGATTTTACACAAATCACGAGATTATTGTTTTTACAATGGGTTTTAATGAGGTCCAGTTATGTTTCACGGGCTGCTGGCGAGGGGTGGATAAGAAGGAGCGGCCATGTTGAACCGCCATATGCAGATAGGGAGCAGAAATAGCCTCTGTGTACTCTCATAGTTTTCTTCCTCTTTGGAATCAGTTAGCCAACCTGAACAAGTGGAACCTTCTCCTCCCATATGATTTGACTCACAGATTCCCTCTCCTTCCGCTCCCTCTCATTTTACAATGCCTACATTAGAATACACTTCGTATTCCTAACTGCTCCTTGCTGTAAAAATACAGTCGATTTATATCCCTTTCCGATAAGCTGTAACATTTTTATTAATGTTATCACTTCATTTTGATATCATTGCCTTGTATCTCCAAGTGAGTGATCAACTTTCTTCGTAGGTAGAGACAGTGTCGCATGTGTTTAAAATATTTGTTGTGCATAATATCACTTTCACTTAGAATAGTGATAATGATGATCATGGGAGCATTATTTTCCAAAATGTGGGGAACAACGCTTACCGTTATGACCTGATGGGGGTGAAGTACTGAATATAACGTATGTTCAGTCGAGGGAAGAACAATGATGGCCGACGGAAAAATATTCATGGTTTGCTATCGATGGTTGATGTTTTGCCGTCGATGGTTTTAGAACCATCGCTGGTGGTCTGTTCTAAATCACGATTAGATTACATTACAGATAATTCAGCTCATTTATACGTGAAAGATGGTTATTTCGATGGAAGGCTTTCGATGCTCATACCTAGTGCAGTCTAAACTGGGCCGTTGCTATGTTGTCGCAATTTTTGTTTCATAGTTACCAAACTCTATATTTAATCGTTTAATGTAAAAAGAAAGATCGAGTTCGTCAATGGCTGAAATCGTACCAGTGGGAGGGAGTATAGAGGGGAGGATTTTAGAAAATTCAAAATATCTCCTTTACTATACGTCGGGTCGAAAATTTGTATATAATCAATCTTATTGCAAATTAAATGTACTATAAATATTTTTATACACATTTATTCTCTATCTTGAATGTTAAAGGAGGTATTTGCTTTTTGAATGAAGTGTGTGGGGATGACTGACGAGATGAGATCAGCAATTGTCGGTATTATTTGTGAGATTCCACCGAAAATAGTTCGGCTGTTCCTGAATTTGAGCCTCAATATTACAATTTAATTTTATCCAGGGGCGCAGGACTGCCATGTGAGTTAAAGCGTCAGTTTTAATCTCACAGGGTACAGCTAGAGTGGCGAGTTCAATTCCTGCCTGGGAAATAGGAACTTATGTAGTGACGGAATTCATTAAACAAAATCCTTAGCTCGAAAAGGGTGGTAACCTGTAGATAACCCGTCCCAATTAGCCATAGTCTCTTAAAGTGGACGTTAATACATACCAATATAGGACAGGAAGTGGAATCTCATAGTGGATATTCCTCATCTAGACATTCAGTCGTCTGGAGGCATTCGTTGTTGTGTTAAACAATGCCCTTACAATTTGTATGTTATGATGTTAGCGATATAGCAATGCAGATTGTGTGTGTTTCAGATCGTCCAAGTATTTCAACAACCCATTCGTGAATGTCTTAAGTAAGCCTGTTGATCAAATCAGTGAGCTTTGTTCCTATGCGGTGGTAAAATTAGTTAGGCGAATGGATTAAAATGCATTATGAACCAGGATGGGAACTTATGAAGAGTTTGCTTGAAATGTTAAAAAAAGAAAAATACTTTGGGAATTTGTGCTGGTCGTGAAATGAAAGTCCTACACGCACATCCCCCCCCCCCGGGTCACATATTGGCAATTATCTGAAAACGTAAAAGCTTAATGAGAAACATATTTGGTATTTAGGCTTCAAATAAGGTACTTCGTAATAGAACAGCTTATTGTTAATATGACATGAGTAGGAGTAAATATCTCGGTTAATAATAAAGATATTGAAAATACGTATAAAACAACATTTATAGATAATAACATTTGCAATACAATTGATTCTATACAAAGTATCGTTCCGACCCATAATAAGTGAGATATTTCGAATTTTCCCTTCCCACACTGGTCCGATCTTAGCCGTTAACGAACTTCATCTTCATTTAACATTAAACAGTCCAATATGGAGTTTGATATAGATCAGACAAAAATTAGAATCCGCTAGCGAGTTAATAGACAAATATATATATATATATATATATATATATATATATATACATATATATATATATATATATATATATATATATATATATATATATATATAATTTTGAAAGGACCTCATTTTTGTTATCTCCTAGGTAGGATCGATGGACATTTGAAGAGATGTTTTTGAATTTTCCGTAAGAGAGGTGTGCTAAAATGTTGATGGCGGGAATATTAGGAGAGAGGCGGCCGTTAGGAGACCACCAGGCCTGCTTTTCCCTCTGCATTTCCAAGGCAAGAAAACCATGAATAATCAAGGGGCTAGCTATGACTGGCTGGTGACTGCCCCCGTCTGAGCATGCGCATTAGACCACCTCCTCTACTCTATTCTCACTCAACTGCTCAACGTTAGAAGCAGAATCCGCCTCGCTGGGGCTGCGTGAATATAGCGGATTTCCTATACGACAGACAGGCTAGTCATCTGAACCATCTATTCCACATATGTCATTAGAAAAAAGTGTATGTCAAGAAATTTATACTGGAATTGAGGTCCTCAATGTGAAAATTCCAATAGTAGGATTAGGAGTTTGTTCCCAGATTTCCTTTGAGAGGTTGTACTCAAGACACGATTTTTGAAAAAATTCCTCAAATGTCCATCAATCCTAACAAGGAGATGAAAATGAGGTCCGTTCAAAACTATATATATGTGTGTCTGTTAACGCAATTTTGTAACGTCTAGTGGTCGCAATTTTTGTTTGATCGTTACCAAAGTGGATATGTAAACGTTTTATGTAAAACTAAAGATTAATTTCGTTAGGGGTGGAAATCCCACAAGTGGGAGTTTAGAGGGGTGAAATTCCATAAATCTTAATTCTCCCTTATTATGCGTCGGAGCGAAAAATTGTATAAAATCAATCTTTTTTCAAATTCAATATTCTATAAATGTTGTCATATATATTTTTTACTATCTTGATTATTAACCGAGATATATGCATTTTTTTTAGTTTTCAGCTTTCAGTAATCCCCCATTCCTACTCATCTCATATTAACAATAAGCTGTTGTATTAGCACAATAAAATATTGTTCTCATTGAACTTTTTCGTTTTGGGATAAATACAAATAAGTGGCGCAAGTGGGAAATTCTCTTTTTTAACATTTTTTAGTATAATAATTTCCATTTCATTATTTATAATTACGGAGATATTGTAAGTTTTGTGCTTGATACATTCCCTAACCCTCTCCTCACTGCCTTGTCAGGCGAAAATAATTAATTAAAGTGGCTTATAGCTGATTTTAATTTAGAAGGAGCGGAGGTTAACTGGAGAGTGAGAACCAATAAATACAAATATCTCGGTTAATATGAGGGGCTGCGAAAAATTGTATAGTTTAATAACTTCAGGAAATGAAATTTGCAATAAGATAGGCATAACAATTTTCGATGCGAATCATAATTAGGGAGATATATCGATTTTTTCAATAATTTCAACCAAACTGTTGATTTAAATTCTCCCTCAACCCATTATGCTAGTTTGGGATTGTAATCTGTACTTATGCTCTTATATTGCCTGTCTCATAAACTTTTTTTAGGCTGAGCATGTTCAAGTTTCATATTTAGAACAGTTATGCCATTCTTGTTTTATCAAAATTTACGAAAGGAAAGAGGGATTAAAGTGGTGTGGAAATCAAAAATTGCAATTTTTTTCGTTTGTATTAAAAATAAAATTAACTTATTTTTTACCTTTTTAGTTCATGTCTCTTAAGGGAAACCAACTATTGAGGTTGTACTCATGAAACAATTTTCGAAAAATTTCTTCAAATGCCCATCAATCCTACCTAGGAGATTACGTAATGAGGTCCGTTCAAAATTATATATATATATATATATATATATATATATATATATATATATATATATATATATATATATGCGTTTCATGTAAAAATAGAGATCTAATTCATTAACGGCTGAAATATTCGAAAATTCAAAATAGCTCGGTTATTATCCGTCGGATCGAAAAATTGTACAGAATAAATCTTATTGCAACTTGAATTTTCTATAAATGTTATTCTGTGTATATTATCTGTATCATGAATATTAATCGAGATATTTGGATTTTATATTTTTCGGATTTTTGTAGTGGGAGGGGTTGGGGGTCGAAAATTCAAAATATCTTCGTTATTATGAGTCTAATAAGAAAATGTTATAGAACTATTCTAGTTCAACTTCTGACGTTCTACAATTGTTGTTCTATGCGCAGCACGTGCGTGACGGACTTGGTTACCATGAAAAGACCTTTAAATTGTGTTCTATTTTATTTTTGGCTCCGACGGATCCGAACACTGGTATCGCGTATTACTGTCTAATGAAATAATTTCAAATGATGTACAACCAAACATTACATTTATTTAGTTTATTACGATTACAATGAATTCTTTATTGTGCCCACAACAATTTCCCCTGAGAGAGATCAGCAATTCAGGTTGTACTGAAGCCACGACTTTCTAAAAATTGTTTCAAATGTCCATCGATCCAATTCAGAAGATGACGAAAATGAGGTCCGTTCAATACTATGCAATATATATTTGTATGTAACAAAATTTGAAATACTGTTATTATACGTCGAATAGAAAAATTCCATTTAACAATGAATGGTTCATTCATGTGTGAATTAAGACCATGTAAACTGGGAATGGACAACCTTTGACATGTTGCGTGCCAAACTTTAGTGTGCAAATACGCTTCTAAAAGTAGTGCTCATAATTTTTAACTGTAGATATCAGACATTTAATTATACGACAATGTAATTACAATAAAATTTATTAAAATAACAAATGAAATGAATAAAATAGGTACTGCATTTTAATTAAATCGTAAAATTTGGAAGTATTACAAATAACGAAAGTCAAATAGCGACACCGTAATCAATGAGACACTTGAGCTTGAATTTGGGAAACTAATCCATCCATGTTTGGATTAATTCCACTGATACAAAGACGAAAAGAATTTTCCAAATTATCGTCAGTCAGCCTTGTACGATGTTTTGATTTATTAACTTTCATCAATGAAAAGAACTGTTGGCATTTATAAGTACTGCCAAACGCACAAATCTCTCCTCATTTGGAGTAAGTAGTGTTATATTTTTAGCAGATTTCCCTTAAGGGAAATCAGCTATTGAGGTCGTACTCATGACGCGAGTTTCGAAAAATTTCTTCAAATGTCCTTCGATCCTACCCAGGAGATGACGAAAATGAGGTCCGTTCAAAATTATATATATATATATATATATATATATATATATATATATATATATATATTTGTCTGTTAACGCTCTAGCGGTCGCAATTTTTGTTTGATCGTTACCAATCTTCATATTTAAGCGTTTTACGTAAAAAGAAAGATCAAGTTCGTTAATGGCTGAAATCGGAGCAGTGGGAGGGGGGGGGGTTTAGAGTGGAGGATTTTCGAAAATTCGAAATATCTCCGTTACTATACGTCGAATCGAAAAATTATATAGAATCAATCTTATTGCAAATTAAATTTACTATAAATAATGTTATATACATTTATTCTGTATCTTGAATATTAATCGAGATATTTGCATTTTTCTGTTTTCAGCTTCTGAGATGAGATCGGCTAACTTCGGGTCTAGTCGTGAGTTTCCGTCAAGAGCTAGTTCGGGCTGTCCCTGTAACTGTTTGACTCTCTATTCTGAAATTTCTCTATTGTAAAACTTCACGTGGGAAATCTGCTTAGTTTACGCAGCCCCTGCGTGACGGAGATTTTGTTTAATTGGTTTTCCGAAATCTCTCGCGGGCCGGATCAAACCTTACCGCGGGCCAGTTATTGTCCACATATGACGTAAACCATACACGATATTTAACATTTTCTTTCAACACTATGATTCATAGTCTAATCGGACCAGGAATAGCGGGAAGAATGCGAAAATTAAGATTATCTATGTTATTGTGAGTCGTATCGAAAATTGTTATAGAATCAATTTTATTAAACTATTGATTCTCTACAATTGTCGTTTCATACATTTTTTCGTAGCACAATTATTAAGCGATTTATTTTTTCTTTCTTGTTTTCTGCCTTCAGAAAACCGTCACTTCTACTCATCGGCTCTTTTCTTAGAAATAGAAAATATTTGGTGATAAGAGATCAGTAGAGTGTGATACCAGTAAGAGGGAAATGTGTTCAGTTTATACAGTACACAACAACCTTGTTGTGACTGTACGAAATCCTTTCATCTTGTCAAACGCAGGGAGCACGGCATTCTTGAGCTCAAGGCCAACGACTTAACTCAGACGACTTAGCTGACTTCCTGAAGTACTTAAAGTTTGGGGAAAAAAACTTTGAGTAAGACTGTGAAGAGGTTGGTTGGATCGATATGAGAGTTATTGTTGAGGCGAGAGCTGGGACGAGGGACCTCCCTTCGATATGATCTCCTTTGTGACTGTCACAAATCGATTATCCGATTTGTGACAGTCCAATAGTCACAAGTCAATATACCATTCCCATCGCCTTCCCCAGGGTTCGATTGTCCTAGAAATGCTAGAGAGAGAGAGGGAACATCTCCGATTATACTCTTTCTTCTTTCACGGCTTCCTTTTCTCCGTGTTAGGCTCAAGTTCACAGCCTCTGCGTCCGTTCCTTACTGTCTTCCATTGTCAAGGAATTCCGCTAAATCTCCCGTCTTTGCTATTCTTATTAAAATGCTCGAAGAAATGTCTTACAATGAAAAATCTTTCTAAAATAATTATCAGTAAACACTTCATGGGGCTTATGATTACAACTTACTAGGTGATTTTCCTATAGCCAGAATAAATCTGGTAAATATCATAGAAAAAACTGCTTCTGGGACTATTGTGTATTTATATTAAATATTTTAATCTTAGAGCCACTTTATTGAACGACGAATAAATGATTTATAGTAGATAGATGGAAGAAATGGCTATCCTTCCACTGTAACAATTTATTAAAACGACAGAGCGCTTTCGATTCAGTGCATCGTCATCGGTATTACCGACTTATCAATATTTCCCTATCAGAACATGATTTCTAGCAGGAATTATCATTCGTTAAATACTACACTGCATCGAAAGTCTGTCGTTTTAGCAGATTTCCTTCAATGGAAATCAGCTATTGAGGTTGTACCCATGACGGAATTTTTGAAATTTTTTTTTTTTCAAATGTCCATCGATCCTACCCAGGAGATGACGAAAATGATGTGTCCGTTCAAAACTGTATATATATCTATATATATATATATATATATATATATATATATATATATATTTGTCTGTTACCGCTCTAGCGGTCGCAATTTGTGTTTGATCGTTACCAAACTCGATATTTAGTCGTTTTATGTAAAAAGAAAGATCAAGTTCGTTAACGGCTGAAATCGGAGCAGTGGGATGGGGAGTTTAAAGGAGGAGATTTTTGAAAATCCGAAAGATCTCCGTTACTATACGTCGGACCGAAAATATGTATAGGAATAATCTTATAGCAAATTACATTTACTATAAATATTGTTATATACATGTTTTCTCTATCTTGAATATTAACCGAGATATTTGCATTTGTATTCTGCGTGTGGTCACCAGTAGGCTATGTTCGGACTTTCCGCCGAGAGCTCTGGTGGCCGTTTCCATAACTATTCGTCCCTCGTGAATAGGTTTAGAGGTTAGGTTAACTGTTTTTTGGGGCTAGAAACTACTGGGTTATTACGCCCTAAATAATGTTTTAGGTTTAGAGGTTTCTTACTACTACAGTTGTTATTGGGCAGATTTCTCTATTGTAAAACTTCACGTGGGAAATCTTCTTAGTTTACGCAGCCCTGCGTGACGGACTTTTAATAAATTGGCACAGAGGAAGCGTAGCCATTTTTTCCATCTACATACATTAGAAGTCACCTCCAACTGCCAGAATACGAATTCAGAAAATGATTTTTTAACGTCCACTTTTTGTAACAAAGGCTAATTGGGCCGGGTTATCTACAGGTTACCACCCTTTTTTAACCAGGTTGGGGCTAGAGATTTTATTTAACGAATTTCGTCACTAAATAAGTTCTTTTGCCCAGGCGGGAATCGAGCTCGCCAATCTAGGATTATTATGTGAGATTAAATGCAGCGCTTTAACTCGCATGACTATCCTGAGCCCCAAACGACGATTAAAGCGTCACTATGCAAATTAAAACATATGTAGCTATTGCCAGTTAAAACATGTGGTGTAATAATCAAATTAAATAAGCTAGATAATATATGCAAGTCGGGGCTCAGGTTAACCGTGTGAGTTAAAGCGTTCCCTTTAATTTCACATTGTAAACCTAGAGTGGCGAGTTGGATTCCCGCCTGGGCATATAGGAATTTATTTAGCGACGAACTTTTTAAATAGAATCCTTAGTCCTTAGCTAGAAAAGGGTCGTATTATGTTATATTCTGGCTTAACAGAAATACCTGCTGATTTTATAAAGGCTTTTGACTTGTTACATCATGAAATGCTACTGAAAAAGGTACAACTCTTTGTGAATTTAGTGCATTGTCTGGTAGAAAATAACCTCACCTTTAAAAATGCCACAGACACACACAGTATATCACATTCAAGAAAAATAATGAATGATTTACTGCGAGTCTAAGAACCTCCAATAACAGGTTTTCCCAATTTATGAAACAAGCTAGACAACCATTATTTAAAAAGGGGGAGAAACAGTAAAAACAAAATCACCGAAACAATTACCATTAAAAGAATAATAGAAGTTTTCAGAAAGCGGCTCATTCACATGCAATACAGTTTCCACCAAACACTTGGACAACATATGATTTTATGGAGCAAACAATTCATTGTCTTGATAGAAATCTGAGCTTAATTGGAATATTTGCCGATATAACAAAGACTATTGACTATGAAGAGCATGAAATTCTATTGAATGAGTAAGAACTCTATAGAATAAGGGCATTGCTCATGAGCCTTTTATGTAGCCCCTAAACAGAAAGTTGAAGTTAGTAATAATAGCAGTGGATATAAAATTATTTCAGAATAGCAAACAATTACTTGCGGTGTTCCCCAAGGTTCAATATTAGGTCCACTACTACTTTTAATATATATGAACTCCCAGATAATCCTAAGCTCACAAAATATTTTCTTTATGCTGTTGATACTAGTGCAATTATAAAAGATACAGACCCAGAAAAATTGAAACGAGATACCTTATTAAAGTATTATAAGGTAGCTTCTTCTGAAGAGATATAATTGAATAATTGGGGAATTTTACCAGTCCCAATTATAAAATTTTTACGAATGACAAACAACTAGACTGCTTATCCATTTCCATAGTAAGTTAACGTATGGCCTAATACGTTGGGGCAACTTATAAAAATCTTATTTTAATATTTAAATTGCAAAATGGGAAAATTTAGGGGGAAGAGGTTTATATTTAATAGAAAGTCGATTGATTCTTGGCAGCCGCTCTTTAAGGATGTAAAAATTTATTCTAGCTTATATTACAAAAACAATGCGTATCATAATGATGACACAAGTTTCAAAAATATGCTTCAAACTTCCAATCACAAACATAACTATTTAGAGAAAAGCTTATCATTTTCAATATCAAATTCTTAAAGCTAAAATGCGTTAAATTTATATAAACAAATAGTTCTTTGTTTAAAAATAAATAGAAGAACATTAGTTCATGATACTGTGTATCCTTTGTATAAAAACATCCAACTTTTTAATTATAAACTAAAACTCCAATATTTTTCAAAAATATGATTTATAGTTAGTTACTTCTTCTCTTTATGTTGGAGGCACGTTGCACATCAATTATGAAGCATGAAACACTTTAATAATGTAAGGTAAATATCGAATGATGCCAATAAATTAAAAATGCATGTTGTTTGTTCAGAGTATATTTTTATTTAAGACTTGGTCGCTACACATATTTTACCACTTGTTCAAAAATTTAGAATAATTTATTTCGCATAAGTTTAAATTCTTAGGCGGGGGCTCAGGTTAGCCATGTGAGTTAGAGCGTTGACATTTATCTCAAATGGTAAACCTAGAGTGGCGAGTTCGATTCTTGCCTGGGCAAAGGAAATTATTTAGTGACGAAATTCATTAAATAACATCCCTAGTCCCAGCCTGGCTAGATAAGGGTGGTAACCTGTAGATAACCCGTACCAATTAGCCTTAGTTGCAATAAGTTGACGTTAATAAATAATAATAATAATAAAATTCTTAGGCTTTGTTTTAAGGGGATTTTGTTATTGACGTCGAAGGACTGGAATTGTTAGGAAATTCCGTGTAAAAAGAAATTTGTTGAGCTCTTACTTTTACTGTTATTGCTGTTTGAGCGTGTTTGAAAATAACTCTTTCCTCGCAACTATTGATTGCTGGACGAAATAGTAAATTGAGGCAAAAGGTTAAAAAATAAATACGGAATAAAAGGATCGCCTCGAGGAAAGCACACATCCAAGCGGGAGTAAGTGCAGAAGGTAGAGAGCACTTAAAACGAGTTTAAGTGGGCCTCTGAAGCGATAAGCGAGCAGACTTTATGACTGGCAAGTAACAACTTAACTGTGGGCGAGGCTCTGCACCCACTTAGAATTAGCAGAACCCAAGGCAGAGCGATTTACGACAAGTCGCTCCACTCAACCCGCGGTCTGCCTCTTAATCTTATCTATTTTATCTATTAGAATTGTTAATGTGCTACAGATTCACAGCCTATTAATAATAACCTATGCTCGCCATTATTTCAGCCCGGAGTGCGTGGGCTCGCGTGAGCCTGTCGGCGTACGTTAACGTTTTTCGGCCTCCAAATAGTTATCCCAGTAATGCAGACCGCCTTGACTAAAATCTCAATAATATGTCAGTGGGCCAAGACTGCAGCTACTCCAGAATCTTTGTTTACTCATACTGGAATGAAATGCCAGTGTTCCCATTTAATGTTATGATAACATAATAAGATACTTAAAATAGTTTACTTTTAGTAGATTCCCCTTAGGGGAAATCAGCTATTGAGATTGTATTTCCAAATTTTTCTTCAAATGTGCATCCATCCTACGCAGACAGATGACGAAAATGAGGTCCGTTCAAAATTATTTATATATTTGTCTGCGGTCGAAATTTTTGTTTTATCGTTACCAAACTTATTCGTGTTATGTAAAATGAAAGATCAAGTTCATTAACGGCTGAAATCGAACCAGTGAGAGGGGGTCTAAAGGGGTAGAATTTTGAAAATTCAAAATATCTCCGTTACTATAAATCGGATCAGAAAAGTGTATAGAATGAATCAAATTGCAAATTAAATGTACTATAAATATTATCATATAAATTTATTCTCTTTCTTGAATATTAACCGAGATATTTGCATTTTTCACTTTTCACCCCCAATTCTACACTTGTTACACAAACAATACTCTGTTATATAATGAACCACTTTATTCGAAGCTTAAATACCTAATATTGTTTTCCAGAGACCACTATGCGAGATAGATGTAAATATGTTCTAGTGACCTCCCACGTCATCAATTCTTGGACTACTAATATTTGATTGAGTGAGACAAAAAAATTCTGATTCATTATTAATTATAGTACTAGATATAGTACATAGTTTCGAATAAAATTTATACTTTATATTCTGATAAGTTATTGTTTTTCTTTCCGGTAAGCCTTTTCTATTTATTCACTTAATAATCACGGTGGTGTTGTGTTACAGTAGTAGGATTATCTATTATAAAACTTGAGGAGGGAAATCTGCTTCGTTTACGCAGCCCCTGCGTGACGAACTTTTCTTACATAATATTAATTAAAATCTTTATAAATTATTGAATAACAGTTATAGTTATATAATACATTCGCTATAAAATTAGTTAAAATTCTAAGAATATATAGCGTCAAATTCAACAATTTAAATAATGGTATGCAATGAATTAGTTTCAGTGCAAGCTGACCATTTCGACGCTTGGCAAAAGACACAAAGAAAGAGCAGAATAGTTTCGGGTCGAGATTGAATATGTATATATTTGAAAGGTTCGGAGGACATTTCATGTAACGTTCGTGAATAGAATTTCTTTAGCATATTTCCCTTTGGAAAAATACGATTATATTATAAACTGAGACATCTCACCACAGTAATGTCCGCCAGATAATACTGTGCTTTAATTCGTGTTACATCGCGGCGTTTCTTTGCCGTACTTCCTAGTCGGGGCTGTCGAGGGTTCGATTCCCGGAACACGCCACAGCTGATGAAATTCATTAGTCCGTTTCTCATTACAGGTGCTCTTATCTAACCTCTGCTAGAGATAACAATCTTTATCAAAGTGTCAGAAGGTCCTTGGAACAGAACCTCTTCCAGCTGGTAATCAGCAGCACAGAACAGCTAGGATTCCACTCAAATTCTTTCCCCCCTCCACTCGGTATGTAACACTAGCTTTCGAATTAAAAAGTCCGTCACGCAGGGGCTGCGTAAACTCAGCAGACTTCCCTCGTCGAGTATAATAAAAGATAAACCTACATAATACTAACATAAGACGACCGTGAATAAATACAAACTGATATAAGAAATTATTTCCCTCCCGGCGGGAAGCGTCTCAAATGTAAATAAACAGGTCGGCCAACGGCTTACCGGAAAAAAAATATTAACATTAATTTTATTGAAAACTATGTATTATATCTAGTACTATTTATAATGAATCAGAATGATTATTATCTCAATCAATCAAATATTAGTAGTCCAAAAATCTAAGACGGGGATGAGGGTCACCAGAACATATTTGAATGTATCTCGTATATTAAAGGTCTCTGGAAAACAATATTTGGTATTTAATCTTCGAATAATGTGGTTTATTATATAACCGAGTACTGTTACTGTAACATGAGTAGAAGTGGTTGTTTGCTGAAGGCTGAAAAATGCAAATATTTCGGTTAATATTCAAGATAAGCATAAACATTGTTTAATATATATATATATATATATATATATATATATATATATATATATATATATACACACACATATATAAAAAAGTTTATTTTCGGCTCTTTAAGACGTGGGGGTCAGGAGTCTTTTCACTTTATAATAAAAATAACCAATAATGTGTGGCAGGCCTTGACCCTTCATGGCTTTCAGCAGATTTCTCTTAAGGGGGACGCGCTTTTTGAAATTATTCTTCAAATGTCTAGCATCCTACTATATATTTGTCTTTTACCGCTCTAGCAGTCGCAATTATTGTTTAATCGTTACCAAACTCGTTACTAAATCGTTTTTTGTAAAAATAAAGATCAAGTTCGTTAATGGCTTAAATCGAGCAAGTGGGAGGGGGGGAGTTTCGAAAATTCAAAATAGTTTCGCTAGTATGCGTTGGATCGAAACATTGTATAGAACCAATCTTATTGCAAATTAAATGTACTATGAAGATTCTTATATATATTTAAACAGTATCTTGAATATTAACCGAGATATTTGCATTCTTCAATTTTCAGCCATCGGCAAACCGCCACTTCTACTCATGTAACAGAAACAATACTCTGCTACATAATAAATCACATTATTGAAAGTTTAAATACTAAAAATTGTTTTTAAAGACCTTTATTATACGAGATACATGCAAATATGCCCTGGTGACCCCACCCCCTCCCCGTCTTAAGGTTTTGGACTACTAAAATTTGATTGATTGAGATAACAAATATTCTGACTCATTATTAATTACAGTACTAGATATAGTAAATAGTTCTCAATAAAATTAATATGTTATATTCTGATATATTTCAGTAATTGTTTTTCTTTCCGGTGTGAGGCGGGCAGAACCGTTTGTTTACATTTCTAACCTAACGCTTCCTGTCGGCAGGTTATTGAAATTGGATGAAACATTTCTTATTTCCGTTTGTATTTATTCACGGTGGTGTTGTGTTACCAGTGTGTATATTTAACGTATATATTACTACACTTCACGTGGGAAATCTGCTTAGTTTACGCAGCCCCTGTGTGACGGACTTTTTATTCCTCTCACCCTAATTAAACCAAAACACCATACTCGGATGATACTGGCGTGTGTATATTAACTAACTTGAAGTTTTAACACTTGAAGCAGACACCGTGGACATTCTTCATGTCTACCAAACCAGTTTGACCATGACTCCTGAAAAAATCATAGTGTCGGCTCCTTGGAGGCAAAAAATCAAAACAAAAACTCCCTTAATTACCTAAAACTTGGCTATGAACAGGATTCGGCTCAGAAAAACGATTAGGCTCAAGTTTCCTCTCTTCTAGTTTATTTCAAAACTGGTCTCGTTCAGTTTGGTCAGTTAGTCTTGAGGACATAAAAATACGATTTTATTGTGATTTAAGACAAACGATTGTTAAAAGAATTCTTTATCCTTTTGGCTGCGAATTTGGGCATACCATTTTGTTGTTGGGTGCGACGTGCCATTTTGTTGTTAGGAAGGGGTTCCCTTTTGTTGTTGGGTATAGCGTACCATTTAGTAGTTGGGTAAGGCGTACCATTTTGTTGTTGGGTGCGACGTGCCATTTTGTTGGTGGGTAGGGGGTTCCCTTTTGTTGTTGGGTATAGCGTACCATTTAGTAGTTGGGTAAGGCGTACCATTTTGTTGTTGGGTAGGGCGTACCATGTTGTTGTTAGGTAGGGCATACCATTTTGTTGTTGGGTATAGCGTACCATTTAGTAGTTGGGTAAGGCGTACCATGTTGTTGTTGGGTAGGGCGTACCATGTTGTTGTTGGGTAGGGCGTACCATGTTGTTGTTGGGTATAGCGTACCATTTAGCAGTTGGGTAAGGCGTACCATTTTGTTGGTGGGTAGGGGGTTCCCTTTTGTTGTTGGGTATAGCGTACCATGTTGTTGTTGGGTAGGGCGTACCATGTTGTTGTTGGGTAGGGCGTACCATGTTGTTGTTGGGTAGGGCGTACCATGTTGTTGTTGGGTAGGGCGTACCATGTTGTTGTTGGGTAGGGCGTACCATGTTGTTGTTGGGTAGGGCGTACCATGTTGTTGTTGGGTAGGGCGTACCATGTTGTTGTTGGGTAGGGCGTACCATGTTGTTGTTGTTGGGTAGGGCGTACCATGTTGTTGCTGGGGAGGGCTTACCATGTTGTTGTTGGGTAGGGCGTACCATGTTGTTGTTGGGTAGGGCGTACCATGTTGTTGTTGGGTAGGGCGTACCATGTTGTTGTTGGGTAGGGCGTACCATGTTGTTGTTGGGTAGGGCGTACCATGTTGTTGTTGGGTAGGGCGTACCATGTTGTTGTTGGGTAGGGCGTACCATGTTGTTGTTGGGTAGGGCGTACCATGTTGTTGTTAGGTAGGGCATACCATTTTGTTGTTGGGTAGGGCGTACAATTTTGTTGTTGGGTAGGGCGTACCATTTTGTTTATGAAGTTGTTTATGAATTTTGTTATCTTTGTTGTATGTTTTATAAGTTTCTAATGACCGCTTTCTCACCCTCACCTTAAATTATTTATTTAATAGAGCAAGACAACATTGACGATCTACTTATCATAGGTCTGTAACTGTCACTTGTTATGAATTAGATACAATTAATAGAACAACAATAAATAAATAAAAAAATGAAATAAAGAATAAGAAAAGACACAATACTAAAATAGAAAACATATAAAACTCTACAATTTTAAATTATATACATAGTATAAAATAAAGCTACAACTAATGAAGTTTCTAGGTTAAGATATATAAAACAATGAATAGTCAACTTGTAAAATAAAAATAAAAAAATTACCTTCAGATATTAGCCTTTCCCGTATTTCCCATGCGAATATTGTCGGGTTCTCCCTCTTGTACTGCTCGATTTTGGACACGACGGCTGGAGTTGCTACCTTAGGTTTACTCCCACCGATCAGACCTGGAGGCCTCAAGGTACCTGCCAAACATACGTATACATCTCATTATCTATATCAAAGCACATAATACAATGCAATGTATGGGGCTCAGGTTAGCTATGTGAGTTAAAGCGTTAGCCTTAATCAGGTAACATGATTAACCTAGAGTGGCGAGTTCGATTCCCGCCTGGGTAATAGAAATTTATTTAGAGACGAGGTCATTAAATAAAATTCTTAGTCCCACCCTGTTTAGAAAGGATGGTAACGTGTAGATAACCCGTCCAAATTAGACTTAGTAGAAAAAAAGTGGGCGTTAATTAATAATATTAGGAATAATAAACTTTGAGCCAAATCTCTTAGTTGCATGTGCTCCTGTATATACGAATAAATAATGTCCACTTCGTGCTATTAGGGCTAATTGGTACGGGTTATCTACAGGTTGCTACCATTTTCTAGCCAGGGTGGGACTAAGCGTTTTATTTAGTGAGTTGATCACTTTCACGTTTCTAGATTTACAAAGTTCATTAAGACCAACACTTTAACTCACATGGCTGACCTGAACCCCATAAAAGTGTGCCCGAAACAATTATAATAAAACTACATTTCGAACCACTAAACACTTCATGCCCAGTTAAAATTTAAAGTTTTCATATGCTACATAGAGCATTTGTTGTTTAGTTTTCGCAGTCTCTGTTTCATTGATTTTCTAATTCTGTCACTTGGATGTAACTGGCCGATTATGTATTGCAGAATATCGTAATATCGGTCAATTAATTTACTAAAACTTCGATAATATGCATTGCTTTCGTAAGACTAACGGTTAATGGGTTACTGACAATTATGCAATGCTTTTAGCGGGGTTTCTTTCCACAAAGGAGCTATTGAAGTTGCTAATGTGACAGTATTATACAAAAATTCATTCACATATACTACCAATCCATAGTGCCGTTAGATTAGATATTTTATTTCATTAATTTAATTATCAATGCAGTTTCATCTAAAACATATCCGCTTTCAAGTGTTTCTTTTTTTTTTTCTACCCCATTAGTCCTTTATGTGGTTTTATTGTTGAATAAAATAATTGATCCACATATGCTGTATGAATGCATCAGGCTTTGTAGAAAGAAGAGGCTTAAACAGGTCAGAGGAATGAGTGTGACAGAAGGAATATAAACATCTAGAAAAGCTGAGAAGGATAAATGTGCCACGAGAAAAGAAACAGTGCCTATTGTAGAAGACTGAAGGAAAGGAGACAGTAATTGGTTAGAAGCAAAGAAGTACCTGATAACGGTCTTAAGAAAACCTAAACTACCGGATGTAGTTTTCTTATTAATATGCCTAAGGTGGAGAAAATGGGTTTTCACTCAGTTAAGTTAAAAACAAACCATTGATGGCTGTTCTAGTTTCGCCAAATTACTCGACAAAATTACTCTATTATCCTGTAATTTACTTCTTTGCTCCTGTATGTGTTTGTAGAGGAAGCCTAGGAACCAAATGAATTTAAAAAAAATCCAGGAAAACGAAAATAAAGCATATTTCTTTCGTCCTAGAATCATTCACATTTGGCGTAATTTTCATTTTCTATTCTCTATGTCCCATTTGCTTTGAAAATTACTTTAACTCAATTGGAATCGGGCTTTAGTGGTATAAAATCTTCAAGTTGGTGGTTTATTGTAGAATAGAAATGAAAAAGAAAGGCCAAAAAAATACTAGCAATTTCATTTACGATCGTTGAACATAACTTGTGTACGGTATGATTTGTTCCCGACGTATTTACGACTTCTGAATTGTTACTTCTTGCGAATGAAAATTTCTACTACTCCAGCACTACTTTAGCACGAGAAAAAGGTATGTCGACTGTAATATTATATAATTTGGAAGAATTTCATTCTCATTCAAGCAGTTTTTTTATTTCATTTTGTTATTTTTATAAATTGTATTATATATTATTTTTGTCGTATAATTTCATGTCTGATATCTATTGTTAAAAGTTCTGAACATTACTTTGACATGCACTATTTTTGCAAGTGACCCGCGAATGTATTTGCACACTAAAGTTTGGCCCCCAACATGTCAAAGGTTGCCCATTCCTGATCTAGAGTCTTGAGACGCCAGTTCGATTATCACCTAGGCAATAGGTATTTTGTGACAAACTCATTAAAATCCTCAATACTCCAATTAACCATAGTAGCAAAAAGTGGTCGTTAATACATAATAAGCAATAGAATATTTCTGTCGTGATTAATATGGATATGATTTTGTGCATAGTTTAATCAAAAAATTATATTCCCTCGGGTAACCATATCTATTTGAACCAGTCAATGAAGGGTAAGACTGCTAGTTACTTAATAAAGTATTTAGCGACGTGAAATTTATGAGGATGTTTATAGCCTGTAGTTATTCTTAAACGGTTACAAAAAAATGACGGGTAAACGGAAATTTATGGGTCATTAGTAAAGTAATACTATAATACATATTCATATTGAATATATACCGAAAAGAAAACAAAATAATAATAAGACAGAGTATGTAATTGTTTGCTTCCGGTGTTTCAACACTTGCAGCTAATTAGACAAGGAGAAGAAAGGCGGAAGTGAGGGTTTAGGAAGGAGGTTATAAGCTGTCGACGCTGCTTATAAAAGTATTAATGACCCTGTAATTAAGGTAGGACCCTTTATCGCTGTTTCTCCTTTATCTTGTGATAAATGCCTTTATCTATTCAATCGGGGCTTAGCTCCAATGGAGTATTTGTTTGGGCAAGGTGGAGTGGGGGTGATAATACTGGCCAGTGCCGACAGATGGCGTCCACGGCAACCAGCTGTAATAGCTGTCTTTAAAATGTTACCACGTTCAATATTTACTGGCTCCGGAGTTGGTCTCGTCCTGTTGAAGTCTCAATGCTTTTTGTTGAAACGGCGCTCTCACTCTCTCTCTCTCTCTCTCTCTCTCTCTCTCTCTCTCTCTCTCTCTCTCTCTATCTCCTCTATCTCTCTCTCTCCTCTCGCTCCTCTCTCTCTCTCCTCTCTCTCTCTCTCTCTCTCCTCTCTCTCTCTCTCCTCTCTCTCTCTCTCTATCTCTCCTCTCTCTCTCTCTCTCCTCTCTCTCTCTCTCTCTCTCTCTCTCTCTCTCTCTCTCTCTCTCTCTCTCTCTCTCTCTCTCTCTCTCTCTCTCTCTCTCTCTCTCTCTCTCCCTCTCTCTCTCTCTCTCTCTCTCTCTCTCTCTCTCTCTCTCTCTCTCTCTCCCTCTCTCTCTCTCTCTCTCTCTCTCTCTCTCTCTCTCTCTCTCTCTCTCTCTCTCTCTCTCTCTCTCTCTCTCTCTCTCTCTCTCTCTCTCTCTCTCTCTCTCTCTCTCCTCTCTCTCTCTCTCTCTCTCTCTCTCTCACTCACTCCTCTCTTTCTTTTTATCCTCCCCGCTTTACCTTAAAGCTGCTCTTTATAAAATAAATAATGAGTTGGTCCAAAACTATTTTAAAATGTACATAACAAGGCATGCATAAAACTATTGAAGTTTTAAGTAGAAATCGCTAAGAGTTTTTTAAAACATATAGTGCCCACACCAAAACTCTTTCCTTCGGTCACTTAAGCACATTTATTTATTACTCTTCGACACTCATATTCATTAACACGGTGCTAATATGATCTATGTGTAAGCCTGATATTCGGCAACACATGATCGGCTAGTTACACCCAAGTGACATAATTAGGAAGTCCAAGAAGCAGACACTGCTTAAACTAAACAAATTCCCTAGTTCCTGAACGTTCTATGCAACAGTTTTTCCTTTAATGGAAATATATGAAAACTTGAATTTTAAATTAGGGGATGTTTGGGAATGATTTTGTGGGGCTCAGGTTAATGTGAGTTAAGGCGTTGGTCTTCATGGT
>CM032232.1:149602500-149612500 GCA_019009955.1 Riptortus pedestris | reverse complement strand
TCATTAGCACTCATCTTAAAAAAAAATAGAATCAGATTTATAAAACATTCAAAAGAAACAATCAGATAATCTAAATAGTAGGAGAGCGGCAAGAGTTAAATAGCAATAAAACGGCCATAAAGCAATTGGATGTGTTATGGTGATTGGCTAATCATGTTAAATGTATTCCCTCTTGATCACTGGATGGAACCATAAAACTGTGACAACTTCATTTGAATAACAGGTTTCGGAACGCCTTCCTCATTAACTTTATGGAGTATTAATCCATTTAAACCGCAATAACAAGCCTTTAATATCAATCCACAACAGGACTGAGTGTTCTCAACGCTTTGTTATCTTCCATTTTTAATTGTCCTACTCCATAATTTACTGCTGTATGCTTTATTTTAATAATTCTCTGTACACAATGACCCAGCTATTATTTGCACTGAGTACTGCTCCAGCAATTATGAAACGCTACTTATGTTCAATCCACTTTATATATACTCAACCGCAAAAAAAACCGGACACTTAGATTTAGTCTTATAATTTTGTTAAATACTTAATATATATGTATATTAATCTTTTTAATTAAAATAATTGGTTAATCAATAGGTTATTTAAACAAAATCTGCCAAAAGTGAATAATTTTTATTGATTATTTACAAACAAATACAAAATAAAAAAAAGAAAAAGATAAATTAACACATTTAAAAAAAAATTATTCTTCATTTTTATTACAGTGAATGGTAGACTTCGCTACCCCAAGCGTTTCGGCAATGTAACGTAAGCTCCGGCCTTCCATCTAAGTTTGAAAGACCCATTATTCTGGACCGAAATAAAAATAAAACATTAATTAAAGAAAATGCTTGGTTAGTAATTAAAGATGTTTAAATGTGCGAAAAACTGCTTACAGTTTAGAATAGATCAACTTCACGATAAACAAATCTAATTTGAGTTTTATCTAATTGTTTACTAATCCTGAAGGGATTAGTTCAATGGACTTAGACTCTAAATTCTCTGTAATAACTAGAATACCCACATAAAGAAAATTGCTGAAAATTAGCTTTTAATACGACAAAAATGAAGTGTCCGGTTTTTTTTGCGGTTGAGTGTATATTCAATATTTTTCACGTTATGCATTTATATCAATTTAACTCCTCTACAGGAGTAATTGAAATAATATTGTAGAGTACGACACGTATGGGCTGCGTAAACTAAGCAGATTTCCTGCGTGAAGTTTAGCAATAGACAAATCTACATACCGCTAACACAACACCACCGTGAATATTCCTTGAATAAATTCAAAAGGTAATGTGAAATCTTACAGTCAAATTTAATAACCCCCCAACGGAAATCGTCTGAATTGTAAACAAACAGGACGGCCAACCTCTAAGAGCTGAACAACTAGATAGAAATGTTCTTCGACAGAAAGAAAAACGATTAATGAAATATATATGAGTACAACATATTAGTTTTATTGAAAACTATTTACTTATGCAGAAAAAATAAGAAAATGCAAACATCTTGGCCAATATTCGAGAGAGAGAAATATTTTCAAGACAATATATATATATATATATCAATATATATATAGCACATTCAATTTGCAATAAGACTAGTTTTAGCAGATTTCCTTTAGGGGAAATCAGCTATTGACGTCGTACTCATGGCGCAATTTTCGAAAAATGTACATCGATCCTACTCAGGAGATGTCGAAAATGAGGTCTGTTCAAAACTATATATATATATATATATATATATATATATATATATATATATATATATATATATATATTTGTCTGTTAATACTCTACTGGTCGTGATTTTTGTTTAATCGTCACCAAAGTCGGTATTTAATCGTTTTATGTAAAAAGGAAGATTAAGTTCGTTAACGGCTCAAATCGGACCAGTCGGATCGAAAAATTTTATAGCACCAATCTTATTGCAAATTAAATTTGCTATAAATATTGTTATATACATTTAGTCTCTACCTTGAATATTAACCGAGATATTTGCGTTTTTATAAAGTGTAACAGACGACCTATGGTTCCCGCCGAAAGCTAGTTCGGCCGTTTCCGTAACTGATCGGCACTCGTATGGAGATTTCTCAATTAAATAACTTTACGAGGGAAATCTGCTTATTTTACGCAGCCCCTGCATGACGGACTTTTATTCAATGTTTGGATCCGAAGTACATTAACGGAGATATTTTGAATTTTCCAACATCCCCCCTGTAAACTCCTTCCCTCCCCTTGTCCGATTTCAGCCATTAACGAACTTGATTTTTCTTTTTACATAAAACAATTAAAATTCAAGTTTGTTAATGACCGCCAGAACGGACTAATATGTATATTTATATGTATGTATGTATATATATATATATATATATATAATAACGGGTGATGTTTTGAATTTTCGAAACCGTCGCTATTCGTGGTCCAATACGTGCATTAACGGATAAGATCATCAGTGTTAACCGAAACGGAGAAATATCGAGTATGGGGTAGATCAAATATACATTTTCGAGTCTAGGCCGGAAAATCTTAATTGAAATTAATCATGACACTAAGTATTTTCACGTTTTCCAAACAGTATAAGTTCAATGAAAACAATATTTGGTATTTAAGCTTCGAAAAAAATCGTTCGCGATATAACAGCTCATTGTTAATATGACATGAGTAGGAGTGGGGTTTTTACTGTAGGCCAAAACGAATATAAAAGTCCGTCACGAAGGGGCTGCGTAAACTAAGCAGATTTCCCTCGTGAAGTTTAGTAATAGATAAATATACATACTGCTAACACTACACCACCGTAATAAAGATCTTGATCTTTCTTTTTACATAAAACGACTAAATATCGAGTTTCTTAACGATTAAACAATAATTGCGACCGCTAGAGCGGTAACAGACAAATATATATATATCTGAGCGCCCAAACTGCAGTTCGCACATATTTGCTTAACTCATTTTTCTCGAATCCTATGTAAACAAGTCATGAAATGGCAGACCATGAAATGTTTAGTGGATCAGCTCATTGGAATAGGAGCTTTCTATTGGTTGAGGACTAAAAAGAAATGCTAATAACTCTGTCGATATTGGAGCCGGAGAGAAAGAAATGTATACAACTACAATTGTAAAAAATCTATTTTACTACAAGGTTGATTTCATAACGTTTTATCGGCAAAAAAAAATATGGTGAAATTTTGTTTATCTCCCCTCCTGGTCTTAGTGGATACAAACTCAATGCAATAACAACATGTTTTCATAAATACACAAATGATAAAATTTAACATAGAAATTAAGTCTTTGGTGCACAACTAAATTTCGAATTATAAGCATTAATTGTCACATGTATGCATACAATGTCAACAGCTGCTCCCGAGAAGGTCATTCCGACAAACTGCAATGGAAGTACCATTTAATCTATAATAATTATCGTTAGCAAAGCTCATTTCCAATGTTTTTAAAAATGAAACGAATCGCCAATTCGGGGAAGTAGGAAGCTAATAAACGTTTTAAAAAATATAGAGGTAAATTATTAACTCCGCCAAAGAACGTTTAGAAACATATTTTAGAACTTTTTTTTTTAGTATACTTTATACTTCGATAATCCATGATATAGGCCGGATGATCCGTATATAAACCTGTTAAGTATTTCCTCAAGGGGTAAGCACCTGGGAGCCTTTCGCCGAGGATCGTGGACTCGATTTAACCTAATTCCTAGTCGAGCTGTTCACTGAATCGATTTATTTGGCGCATTTACATATGAGAGAACTGCCGGGGGGCTCCGGAAGGGGATTCGTTCCGAGAGAGAGAAAGAGATAATATCTCTGCTCTCTGATCCACTCCTCCTCACTTTCCCTTACTCCATCTCACATATTATATTTTGGCAAGACGGAATAATAAAAAGTCCGTCAGGCAGGGGCTGCGTAAACTAAGCAGACTTCCCACGTGAAGTTTTACAATAGAGAGATTTCACGGGAGCCGAACTAGCTTTTGGCGGGAAACTTACTCTTGTCCGTTATCTGCCCACATTTCATAAAAATGCAAATATCTCGGTTAATATTCAAGATAGAGAATAAATGTAGATAATAATATTTATAGTAAATTTAATTTGCAATAAGATAGATTCTATACGCTTTTTCGATCTGACATATAGTAACGGAGATATTTCGAATTTTCAAAAATTCCCCTCTAACCCCCCACCCCTCCCACTGGTCCGATTTCAGCCATTAACGATCTTGATCTGTTTTTTTACATTAAACGTTTAAATACCGAGTTTAGTAACGATCAAACAAAAATTGCGACCGCTAGAGCGTTAACATATTTTATTAGATTTTTGTTGAAGAAATGATGTCAACCAATCGTAAAATTTTTAAATTGGTAAGTATTGTTCATGAATAAGGAAATAACCAGAGATAGGATTTGTAAAGTAATTTGGCTGTGGGGATCTGAGGTATCAGATCATTTTGGAAAAGAGGTCTCTTGCCCAAAGTATTTTGAGAATTCCTGGTTTAGTGTTGAAAGCAAATACGTTAATTAAGTGAAAACAGTGATTCGTATTTAAGGAGATTTAACGTACATTTATGTTTGACTAATATTGCATTGATACTAAAACCATGTTGCCATCTTCGAGCATTATACTAATCCCCACTAACACCATTTGGTTCACATGGCTACACTCTATGTACAACCCAAGCATATATATTTTTCTATTTACTATTTATACATTCCAAATGAAATGTTTTGCAAAACCTCATTTGGAAGCGGTATGCGATATATCTGTTCGAGTGCATCGATTCAAAAAAATATCAGTGAAAATAATTTATAGATCTGTTCATGTCGAATTTTCATTTCTGATCATCTTCTAAACCTGAGCCAGCCTGTAAGTCAATTTTGAGGAAAAGAGGGAATGTGTAACAAGTACCTACAACAGTTTTAAATATTTAATTTCAACTTTCCAAGGCTTGTCGTTTCAGAACTATGCAAGATACGTACAGGCGTCACGGACTAATCAAATTGGGCGTAGAAAGGACCAAAACGGATGATTCGTTGGAATCTGAAATTCTAGGCTACAACGCTTCCTTTACTTCGTACAGGGAAGTGAAATATCAACTTATTGTTGGAGTTAATAGTAGTACGTTTGCTGATGGTGCGGATTAATCAGTGAAACATTGAAATATGTTTAGTATAATGGTTAAGAGCTGACCACCCATGGACAGGAACTGTGGTGAAAAGATGCAAAGTCAATGTTGACTGGATGAAGAGAGATGCAAAGAAGAACACAACAAAAAAAATGGCTCAAACTCGTCCCAAGCTTCGACAGACAATGGCGATGGTAGCACCTGTAGCAGATAAAATACAGCTCTCGGCCAGCCGGCGCTATTGTCTGAACGAGAGGCCCCTTCTTAAAAAAAAACGATCACTAATGAAGTATTTAGGAAAGTTGTTTTTCTCTTTTTTGTTGGCTTTGTTTTCTTCATTTTGTCTTTTTGAGAGGAAGCTTTTATGCATTAGTACTTATGAGCCTTGAGGCATTCTTGAGAATGACGTACCCGTTAATTCTTACCGACCAACTCCTGAATATGCATCGTCTCCTTTCTGGATTAGTCACAATGTTTTGGGAAATGTTTACTTCTTTCTGCCTCAAATCACTTCCACAAAGTGAGTATTCTTTCATTGTCTCACACGAATAATAGGCAAGATGATTGTTTGTTTACCGACTGCTTTTAAGGACAAATTTTGAAGGCATCGAGCAACTTAAGGATTTCGGTGGGTATAGCAATATGAATAGAGCAGCTTCTGAGAAGACACATTCATTGTAAGTTCAATGATGGTAGGGAAAAATAAACTAAAACGATTTTGGATAAAATCTCTTCAAGAGAAAGGGACAATTCAAGGACAAAATATAAACCACTAAGCATCTCATGCGGAGCTTAAATTTCCTGTCCAGTTCACATGGGACTCAGGAAAATTGGAGAATAGAGTGCTGTAACATGTAATTTGCTTAGTTTACGCAAATTACATGTGACAGCACTCTATTCTCCAATTTTCCTGAGTCCCATGTGAACTAGATAGGAAATTTAAGCTCCCCATGAGATGCTTAATGCGTCAGGTGCTCTAGGGAAAAACGCATTAGTACGAGTGGGTGTAGAAAACTAAGTGCAATATTCACGGTTAATATCAGATTTTTATAAAAAGTGTGTAGAACAAAAATTCTACGAAATGTAAATAGCAACAAGATTGTATATGAAACATTTTTTGATCCGACTCATGGAGATTTTCGAGTTTTTACCCCCTCCCTCACTCGCCAATGGCCAATTTCAGCCGTTGGCCTTTAATTTTACTTGAAATGTTTAAATATCGAGTTTGGTAACGATCGAACAACATTATGACCACAAGAGCGTTAACTGGCGTCAGTGAATCATTGGCTCACACTGGACCAAGGTGTTCTAGAACAATTTTGGTCTAGTTACAGGCCAAAGATATGGAACAACTGAGCCCCAAGAATCGTTGAGTTTTTTTTAATACCTAGTGATTGTGCCTGTGATGGTGAAATCATTGTTTTCACGGTATACAGTAAGGAGAGGACGATGAGTGGTTACCCGTTGAATTCTACGTTGGACATCCAACCAATAAAGGAATATATCAGGAAATTGGAATTACTTCCAAGGCAGAATGGTTAAAGAGCCATCGTTGCGTACAACATTAATGCACCTTCAAGTCTTGCACCACTGACATCTTGTTGCGAGGTACCATTCACAAGTTCCCATTTCTCATTCCAACAAGTAGCAACTTGGACCGTGCGTTCCAGTTCCCAAGAAGGCAGCAAGGCAAAAACTCTCGGTAGGCGTCGGATTATGCATTCATAGCTGGGAGGGCTATAGGTGAAACCTACAGATGCGGCTGATCCTAAAGATAATCTAATCCCTGTTGCATGTTATCCTCCAGATCGTGATGATAGATCGTGTATTAGATCCTGGCTAAACAGGAGCTCTCTGTCTACCGGCCTCTCCCGTCTCTCTTACACGCACAATAGTTCTTTCTGTTTCGCTTCGAAGTCAGTCAAGACCTTTCAAGTTGGCAACGAAGAGTTTCCGTTTTGAGAAAATGACGAACCTGTAGCAAGAATCACGTGAGCCAGTAGTCACAAACGTTTGCTGGGGTACAAGTGCAAGTTTGAATGCATCAGCGAAACATAGTCGAATTCAACTTTTTCCCCAAAGATAGAATGCATTCATTAATATCACTGTCAAATGAAAGTTAATTTCGGACATAGTTTCTACAGGAAAGGATAACAGAATTCCCACTTGCATTTGATGTAGACATTCAAACATTCTGTGCCACACGGGAAAGGACGCACGTTACATTTGTGTCAGGCTTGTCTCACGAACAAAATGCTTTAATAGAAATCGGATACAGGAAATGTGATAGAATTTTACCGATGGGCAATAACTTAAAATTAAGCAGATTTCCCCCTTGCTAATATGACTCACTACTGATCTCTTTTCACAATATATTTTCTATTTCTAAATAAAAATTCCATGAGTATAAGCGGAAGTTTACAGAAAGCTAATAACAATTACAACGACTCGGGGGATAACTGTTTGAGCCACGAAAAATGTATAGAACAGCAATCGTCAAGCATCAATAGTTTAACAAGATTGGTCTAATAAAAATTTGAGCAATGTAGATAAAGATATTGAATTTTCAAATTCCCCCTCCAAACTCCCCCACTCCTAGGTCGATTTCATCCATTAACTACTATGAGCTTTAGTTCAATATCGAGTATGGTATTTGTAGGTTTAAAAATCTTAATCGATAACATCACCCAACGTTTTGTTTGTATCGCACACAGTAAAAGTTTAATGGAAACAATATTTGGCACGAAAAAACAAACAAACTGGAATTGTGAATAAAGATAAAGACAGGAAATTGCAAACGTTTCGATGCTATTCCTGGTTATGGTGATGAGGAAGTTGTTTTTCCGTTATGCCTCAAATATGAAATATCTATCTTTTCATGGCGGACATATGCACGGAATGAATCTGAAGAAGGAAGACATATTTGGTTTATCTGCAACGGGCATGCATAATGTCATATTTGTAACATATTCATTGTTGCAAAACCCTGCTGACTTAACTGTCAGCCGATACAAAATGGCATTTCATTCGTGCCGCAATTAAACATCGCCGTTTACCTTACATTATTAATATTCCACAATTCTTCCGCCCATTTCACCTTTTCACTCCAAATCGTCCCGAACAATATGGATCCGGCGTAGGTGCTATTTCCTTTAACAATTCACAATAAGAGCTCCACCTAATCGCATTTGAGCAGACGCCTTGATCAGTCCTGGGCGCCATCAAATATTGAAGGACCGCCTGTTGTCCTGCAGGACATAGGGTTTGTTGTCCTGTTGCCATGGCGACTATTTAAGGATAATTGATTGGTGTTTGCCGAATGGTAGCTGACCAACCTTCTGGCCCCTGCACGCCATGCACACTGACAGCTCTAACGTAATAACCTAAGCCCCTTCATCTAACAAGTCATGAATAGTTTATAACCAATTGTATCCTATTTTATTCATTGACGCCACTTTACTCCTTCCTTTTTTACGTATTTTTTTATTTTTACAGCCTTCCACTAAAAATATATGGAATATTTATCCGATAAATGTATTTGAAATCATCGACTTATATTAAAATGTTATTTGCTATGTGCTAGTAATGCTGATTCTGGCTTAAAAGACTTGGTTTATTACATTTTACAGGATTACAAAAAAGACACCAGGAGACAATATAATATTAGCACGTTTTCTTTAAGGGAATCAGGTATTGTGCACATACTCATGGAGTGATTATTGAAAAATGTCCTCAAATGTATATCGATCCTACCCATATGACGAAAACGTCCGTCGCGCAGACGTTAACTAAACAGATTTCCCAACGTTCATCACGAGTTTGCATTTATCCCAAAACTTAAACAATAGCAATATTTGGTATATAGGCTTCAAATATAGGACTTCATAATATAATTGTTAATATGACATTAGTAGGGGGGGGGGAGTTACTAAAGGCCGAAAAATATAAAATTCGAATATCTCGGTTAATAATCAAGATAATAAAAATACGTACATAACGACATTTATAGTACATTACATTGTCAATAGGATTGGCGCTTTATAATTTTTCAATCCTATTCAATCCAATAATAATGGAGATATTAAGAATTTTCGGAATTCCTCTCTCCTCTAAACCCCACTCCAACAGCCATTAATAATAACATGAAACGATTAAATATCGCGTATGCTGACGGTTAAACCAAAATTGCCATATATATATGTAGATATAAAATTTTGAACGGGCCTGATTTTCGTCATCTACAAGATAGGATCGATGGGCATTTGAAGATATCTTTTGAAAATCGAGTCATGAGTACGACCTCAATAGCTGATTTCCCTTATAGCAGGGAATATACATTTGTCTGTTAACGCTCTAGTGGCCGCAATTTTTCTTTGATCTTTACCAAACTCTATATTTAAACGTTTTATATAAAAGTAAAGATCAAGTTCATTAATCGTTGAAACCCGATCATTGGGGAGGAGGGATTTAGAGGGGGGGGGATTTCGAAAATTCACGATATTTCCGTTAATATTAGTTGAATCGGAAAAGTGTATAGAACAAATCTTATAGCAAATTAAATGTTCTTTAAATGTTTTTATGTAAATATTTTCACTATCGGTCTCAGAGAAAGACCTGACGAAGGCTAGAACTTTGTCTAGCGAAACTTCGACCAAAGAATATGAGATTATAATAAGTTACATTATTTTTCAAGCCAAATATCTTGATTTTTTCATACCGATATTATTTTCCCACCCATGATGTATCCCGTGCTTTGCTCCGCTAACACACGTGGGAAATCTGCTTAGTTTACGAAGCTCCTACGTGACGGAAAGTTTCTTCATTCAGTTCAATATTAAATGGATTCCTATTTCCCCCGCTGGTATCGAACCCACG
>CM032232.1:149372500-149597500 GCA_019009955.1 Riptortus pedestris | reverse complement strand
TCCGCATAATATATTTCTTGTATAATATTAAATATTTCCTTATACCTATTATATTTTTGACAGAAAACATTCGAATTCTCTTCTAATATATGGAAAATTAAATACTAATTATTAAAAACAACTTCTTATTTATTTATCAATATTAAATTATACGCCCGAGGAAACAAAAAGCAAAAAATAAAACATTACAGAAAAAAAATAGTCGCTGACGGCGAGATTTGATCCCGAAATCTTGTGGTTGCAAAAAGGAGACGGGCTTAGCAACATCTTTCTAGGACTCTTCAAGACTTTCAGGCAAACTTTAACATTTTGTTTTTAGAAGAACGACTGAGAAGTGCGTTCACTCGCTTTAACAGAATTTGTTTTTCATTAGGTACTACACACCAAACTATTTTCGTTCAAATCAGTGGAGGAAGGCCTTGCACTGCCCTTGTTAGAGAAGTACTTCTCCAGCTCCCATCATTCTCGAATATATTCTGAATAAATGAGTCTTGGGCCAAATGTAACTCTTCGGTTCCAATGAGCTACAACCTGTGTCACAGCTATAAGCCCCAATTGTAGTATAGATAGTCTGTAAATGTGACATTAACATTTGCTCAAAGCATTTCTTTGGGAGTCCCGGCCATCATTTGATGAGAATGTTCAATTGTATTGTGTTATAGATGAAATTAAGATCACTATATTATAATACAGATGATATTAAGCTCACAATGAAGTATTATATATGATATGAAGCTCACTAAATTATAGTAAGGATGATATTAAGGACACTATATTATAGTACAGATGTTACTATTCTCAATATGTTGTATTAAATATTATATTCAGCTCACTATATTGTATTAAGCTCACAGTATAATCTTATAGATTTTATTAAGCTCACAATATTATATAATAACTGAAATTAAACTGACTATAATATATAATAACTGAAATTGAACTGACTATAATATATTATAGATGAAATTAAGCTGACTACAGTACAGATGATATTAAAGTTACTATATTAAATTACGTATTATATTAAGTTCACTATATTCTATTGTATTATAGATAAAATTAAGATGACTATATTATAGTAAAGATGTTATTAATCTCAAAATATAATCTTATAGATTTCATTAACCTCACAATATTATACAATAGTTGAAATTAAACTGACTATAATATATTATAGATGAAATTAAGCTGACTACAGTACTGATGATATTAAACTCACTATATTAAATTATATATTATATTAAGATGTGTGTATTGTGTTATATTATAGATAAAATTAGGAAGAGTATATTATCGTAAAGATATTATTTAGCTCACTATATAATCTTATAGACTTTATGAACCTTACAATATTACATAATAGTTGAAATTAAGCTGACTAAAATATATTATAGAACTGACTACAGTACACATAATATTAAACTCACTAGATTATATTACAGATTTATGGTCTTTACATTTCACACATCTCTTAGAGAGTACACGTTTATCATTCATACACGAATGCTGGAATGACGTAATTCTGCACATTTGTTCTTCCGGTCAGCCTTATAATCCTATTTCTCCGAGTTCAAAAACCACTTGAATTGAAGTTGAGAATTAAAAAACTAACAAGTCTTGGGAGCAGAATTGAAAGATCACTATAAATCTCTATAAATCAGAAGCACTCAGAGTTACTACCATTACTATTTCGACAAACATGTTAGTACTTAAAAAAATGCAATAAAACGCATATTTATTTTTACCCGAAGATGTAGTTTTGCATTAAAAGTAGGATTGTTAGAAAATTCTTCAACAATCTGAAAAGTAACATTTTTACCAACTGAATATATTTTCCTACTGGTTAAATGATATCTGCGAAACTGATCATCAAATAATGACTTGGCAATTATTCTATTACCATTCCTTCAAAGATGCATACCCTATTTGTGTTTAGTCATTCATCGAATGTTCCAGATGTACTGATATAATTTACAATTCAAATGTAATTTGAAAATTCGTGCTCAATAACAAGTTAGCCATTTAAATAAAATATCTAGAAACCGATATCTTGTTTATGATTCAAAGCGCGTTGTGATTTTATAACAATAACAATAATTTTATCAGTGAATTAATGTTTTTTTTTTACATCGAAAAGTAATATAGGTAGGTTTGTTTTTCAAGGTAAGGTATGTTTGAAAATAAATTACTAAATATTTGGAAGAGCATTTGGAAGAAACAATATGCACGGCGTAAAAGTGCTTACAAAAAAACCAAAAACAGAAAAATATAATATAAGCCAAGGTAAACGCTGTTACAATTTAAAACAATGAGTAAACTAAGCTATGATTCTTGTATTTTCTATTTCTCCCACATTAAAAAGCCTATGTTTACCAGGAATTAAAATACTTGATTTGAGGTATTTTTACTTGATACGTGAAGTAAAAATTGGATAAGTAGAAGTGGAGGTTTACAAAAGGCTTAAACAAAAAAAAAAATGCTAATAGCTCCGACAATACACAGGAAATAAAAACAATTATCGAAATATATCTGAATATATTTATATAATATTTCATTGAAAACTATTTATTATATCTAGTACTGTAATTTATAACGAATCAGAATAATTTTTATCTCAATCACTCAAATTTTAGTAGTCCAAGAACTGAAGACTTATAAGGGTCTCTTGAAAACAATATTTGGTATTTAAGCTTAGAATAAATTGGTTTATTATATAACCGACTATTATTTATGGGACAGGAGTAGAAGTGGGGGTTTGCCGAAGGCTGAAAACTAAAAAATGCAAATGTTTCGGTTAATGTTTAAGAAAAAGAACAAATGTATATAAAAATATTTCTAGTACATTCAATTTTCAATAAAACTGGCAGTAGATTTCTCATAAACGAAATTGACTATAAGTAGGCTGTCATTGCAACTAAGTGAATAATACAATTATTTTGAAATTTACAAATTTAAGTGACCTTACTAGAAGAAAAGGTTGAAATGAAATGATCTTTTAGAGAAAAGTTTAAATATCGAGCGTGGTATAGTTCAAATATACATTTTCGAACGTAATATCTTAATTTATAAAGTTATCACAACGAATTTGCATGTAATAAAGAGCTTTCGGAAACAAAATTTATCATATGGGCTTTGAATAAGTGGCTCATGAGATAAAATCATTGTCATTTGACGAAATGTTTCGAAAATCGCGTCATGAGTACAACCTCAATAGCTGATTTACATTAAAACAGAATTATCTATAAACGAGGTTTTCGTTGTTCTTCCCCATTCAAGAAGTTAAGAACCAAAGTATACTAATACCAATTATGGTTCATTTGGTTTCTAATTTATTAACGCTCATTTCGTGATACTAAAGCTAATTGGGACGGATTATCTATACGTAGCCACCCTTTTCTAACCAGGGGGGGGGGACTAGGGATTTAAATTAATGAGTTATCTGTGCAATGTGAAAATTAATACCAACGTCTTATTTCACATAGCTAGCCTGAGCCCCAAACAATTATCGTGCCTACAGGTATGTACGTACAAAATATTAAATTTAAAAAAATGGAAGAAAAAGTGTGATGTGCAAATACTTCCCCTCCCCCCCAGAATTTTTGGAAGATTTAAGTTTTATTTTACTAAGCAAGAAGTTTTTCATTTGACTTATATACGTATTAATTCCTTTTTAAATATACTCCTTATTTATTACGTTATGCAGTTTTTTTACTACCTAAATACATAATTTAAAAAAGGAAAAAAAAAACTGGTATGCAAATATTTTTTTCCCCCACTGTATATCACGGAAGAAGTCCCAAATATCAGCTGATTCCAATGCAAACTGGTCTAAATCAGCTGTTTTCTGTCAATGCCAGCTGATGTCTTCCATTCTATCAATTCAATATACAACAATTTAATAATTTACTTTCAAATGTGCCTTTCACTTTATTAATTAAAGTGTCGTGCTTCGAATGGATTGGTTTGTTGCGTTATTTTTTTTTTTGGTCTTTGAGTATATTCTCTATTGTGGGGTCGTTTGTCGATTTGTGTGTATGGCAGTGTGTCATTATGGTTCCTAAATCAATTATAGCAGATCGATGTAGCTGTGTATTATTTACTTAACGCTCCGACTACACTTCGAACCGGCGGCGGGAGGGGGCGCTGAATTTTTAAACGCGATACACAGACCATCGGCCCGACCAGCAATATACAATTCCGTCAATATCCCCCCCCCTCACTCCTTCTCTCTCTCACTCACTTTATCCTTTATTACTTGCATACATATTTAATTAATTACTTTTGTCACGAAACCACGAGTATTCGAATTTTTTTTCCCACCTTCTCCCCACTTCCAAAAAATCTTTTATATTTCATCCCCAAAAAAATGATGATCCTACATAAATACGATATCCATTCAGATTTAATAGGCAGTTGAGTAATTATGTCGGCTTTCTTTCTTCCCCTTTTGTTCAATTTCATCAGACATATTTAAGCGGGGAATCCTTTGATAATTAGCGGCTTTTATCTTATAATTTTAATGTGGGGTTCTGTTCACCCATTTACGGCAGAATTTCTTCGACAGGTAGTTACTACAGCCCGTCTATTTTGGGCCTTCTTCAATATGAATGAGCAGTTTGTTAAAGGAAATGCTAAATTGATTTGATCCATTTAATCACTGCAACTTTTTTTTGCTAATAAAGAAAGTTATTATTTACTTCTAGCTTTTTTTCTCTTCACAAAAACTAAAGCATATTTCCAGTACTGGATAAGTTTATTACTAAGGTTGAAATCAACTCGACCACCTTTCTCAAAATGCAACTGTACTACTAAATAAAACTTATGGATTTAAAGAATTTAATAAACTCACTATAAAATAAACTCACGATAAAGTTCATTCTTTAGAATTGCAAACTAAAGATAATTAAATATGAAAGGTATTTATGAATAAGCGTACATGTGAAATTTTAAATTATTATGGAGGGGTGTGTATGCTCAGATGCCAGAAAATTTAGTTACCGGTGGAATATTTTTCCAACTGATTAAAAAGTTTTACTTTATTGGATATCCAGGAATTTCTTTTCTATCCTGACAGTATCTAACAATATAGGTTTTTGTGACTGTTTAATTATCTGTTCAGGTTAATTTAATTATTCAATATTTTTAACAATATTTTTAGGCACAAGTCCGTTTGTTGAACTAACAATAGCAGTAACTCTGGTTGATTCTAATTTGTACAGATCTTTCAATTCTGCAGCTAAGATATCTTCTCTATTTCTCGGCAATTGCTTTTGCTCCCTTAAGGGAAATCAGCTATTGAGGTCTTACTAATGACGTGATGAAAAATAAGAAAATGTCTTCAAATATCCATCAATCCTACCCGGGAGATGACGAAAATGAGGTTCGTTCAAAACTATATACATATAAATATGTTTGACTGTTACCGCTCAAGATGTCGCAATTTTTGTTTAATCGTTACCAAACTCGGTTTTTAATAGTTTTAAGTAAAAAGAAAGGTCAAGTTCGTTAATGGCTGAAATCGGATCAGTGGGAGGGAATTTCGTAAATTCGAAATATCTCCGTTACTATACGTTGGATCGCAAACTTGTATAGAACCAATCTTATTGCAAATTAAATTTACTATGAATATTGTTATGTACATTTATTCTCTATCTTGAATATTAACCGAGATATTTGCATTTTTATTAAATGTGTGCGGATAACGGACGAGATGAGATCGGCTGATGTCGGTTGTATTCGTGTCTCCGCCGAAAGCTAGTTCGGCCGTTTCCGCAACTGTTCTGAAATTGGTTTAAACACTCGTTACTACTACTGTTACTAGTATGCAGATTTCAACCTCGCGCGGGAAATCTGCTTAATTTACTGAGACCCTGCGTGACGGAAGTTTTGAACATTTTCATCATTTGGTACCGAACTATCAATGATATCAGCTGATTTATTAATGATGAGAATGTCCGGCTTGGGACAATTTGGTCTGTTATCATCGCTTCATCCCAATAAATTTAAATATTTTTCCAATTAATATTGTCATTTTATCAGTTTGAGTATAAATTTGTTATTACTCACCATCCAGTTTTAATCGGGGCGGTGTGCCGGGAGGTAGGGTTGACATCAGAGGGCTGGTTGCTGCCACCTTATCTGAAAAATAACATATATAAATTAAAATAAGTTACATTATTAATAAAAATATAATTAAGGTTCGCTAAGGAGTGCTAATAAACGATAACCCATTTTCTGATACCAGAAGAAACAGAATGACTAAGATCCTAATCAAATATGAACCACCGTACATAGACACCATCGCCATATAATAGTGATAAACGATTTTGAATGAGTAAATATTTTACTTGTAAATATAATGAGTTCCCATCCGTTAACCATTTTGTCATTTATAAATTCTTCAAGTTATTAACAGATTTCCCTTAAGGGATATCAGCTATTGAGGTCGTACTCAAATGTCCATCGATCCTACCCAGGAGATAACGAGAATGAGGTCCGTTCAAATATATATATATATATATATATATATATATATATATTTTTGAACGGACCACATTCTCATTATCTCCTCATATTTGTCTTCTATCGCTCTAGTGGTGGCAATTTTTGTTTTATAACCAAACTCGATATTTAATCGTTAATGTACGAAGAAAGATCAAGCTCGTTAATGACTGAAATTGTACTAGTTTAAGAGGAGGTTAAGAGGGGGGGGGGATTTTCGAAAATTCGAAATACCTTTGTGTCTATAAGTCGGCTCGAAAACTTGTATAGAGCCAATCTCATTACAAATCAATTTTACTATAAATATCGTTATATACATTTATCCCCTATCCGAATATTAACCGAGATATTTGCATTTTTATTAAGCGTGTGTGGATAAGGGACGAGATGAGACCGGCTGATGTTGGCTAAAATAGTGATCTTCCGCCTGAAGCTAGTTCGGCTATTTCCGTAACTGTTCGACTCTCGTAAAATGGGTTTAGAGACTCGTTACAACTGCTGTTACTAGTATGCAGATTTCTCTTTTGTAAAACTACACGTGTGAAATCTGCTTAGATTACACAGCCCCTATGTGAATTATTAAATAATAATGTAATTTTCTTTTAATTATAATTTAATAATCGTCTTGAACTGGGTGGCCTTCAGATAACCGATAAGTATATTGTATTCTTTTGAGGTATTTATTCCATTTTTAGCAGATTTCCCTTAAGGGAAATCAGCTATTGAGGTTGTACTCATGACGGAATTTTCGAAATTTTTCTTCAAATGTCCATCGATCCTACCTAGCAGATGATGAAAATGAGGTCCGTTCAAAACTGTATATATACATATATATATATATATATATATATATATATATATATATATATATATATATATATATATATATATTTGTCTGTTACCACTCTAGCGGTCGCAATTTTTGTTTGATCGTTACCAAACTCGATATTTAGTCGTTTTAGGTAAAAAGAAAGATCAAGTTCGTTAACGGCTGAAATATGACCAGTGGGAGGGGGGGTTTAGAGGGGAGGATTTTCAAAAATTCGAAATATCTCCCTTACTATACGTCGGATCGAAAAAATGTACAGATCAATCTTATTGCAAATTAAATTTACTATAAATATTGTATATATACATTTATTCTCTATCTTGAATATTAACCGAGATATGCATTTTTATTAAATCTGGGCGGCTATCGGACGGGTGACTTTCCCGCCAAAAGCTATTTCGGCCGTTTCCTTAACTGCTCGACTCTCGTGAAATTTCTCTATTATAAAACTTCACATGGGAAATCTGCTTAGTTTACGCAGCCCCTGCGTGACGGACTTTTAAATATTTTCCGTCCATTGAGTTCATCTATCATCGCAAGAGTATATATTTACTCTACTGCTGGACGGAGTGCTTTATCATTGAGGCTCAACTTGGTTGATAGCGAGTAATAGCAGCCATCTTGGCGTGAAATATGTAGCCAGCTGAGGTAGTAAATACGGCCATGGATTGGCTTTAAACCGTAAACACCAAACACCAATTCTTTTGTCCGGCTGCCTCTCAACAGGTAATATGATCGGGGGCTTTCTCACAACTTCATTTATATACTGACAACCATTTTATATACTTCTTTTCCACGTTTCTCCATTTATTTTTGCATTTTCACACCAGTAATTGTATAATTAGGTCAAATATCCTAATATAAATGGGGGTGATACATTTTGAAATTTATATTTTTTCGTGAGGTGGAGATTTATGAAGCGTTTGTATGGAGTTATATCTAAAGTATATATGTACTAATATACATAATCTCTCTCTCTCTCTCTCTCTCACTCTCTCTCTCTCTCTCACACTCTCTCTCTCTCTCTCTCTCTCTCTCTCTCTCTCTCTCTCTCTCTCTCTCTCTCTCTCTCTCTCTCTCTCTCACACAGACCCACCCCCCCTCTCACTCTCTATCTCCCTCTCACACACTCTGTCTCTCTCTCTCTCTCTCTCTCTCTCTCTCTCTCTCTCTCTCTCTCTCTCTCTCTCTCTCTCTCCCTCCCCCTCTCCCCCCCCATCTCTCTCTCTCTCTCTCTCTCTCTCTCTCCCTCTCTCTCTCCCCCCCTCTCTCTCTCTCTCTCACACACTCTCTCTCTCTCACACACACACACACAACATATACTGTTTTGTGCAAAACTCCATTTTATTATCGTCAAAGTACGCTCAATTGACATTTTAAGACATCATTCGAATCACGGACTATCGTCATGAGTACAACCTGAATAGCTGATCTACCTCGTTTTCACTAAACTAGAGTTGGAACACTAAATGCTTTGCTAAATTAGTTTGAAATCATATATCATAATATTTTATCAGTACCTATCGTAACCTTGTATTCATATATGGTAGCATTAGGTCTTCTCAGCATAGAGAAAGAATGTCTCCCTAGGCCATGAGCTGACTCCGGTTTTCGGTGTAAGGATACTGTACTCCTGCTGAGGAGATGAAGCATAGAACGCGAAACATGCTGAGGTATAATAAACTGGATGAAGGACAAATAGTGTTTCTATAAATGCAGACCTTTTGCTAACAATCAGATGTTGTGTCCTTGGTTCATTGGTGATTCAAAGACTGACTTCTTTAGCAGGAATTCTTCATTGCTGTCTTAAACTGATGGAATTCTGCATAGAGCATGGCCGATCAGACGTCAAGAGGGGGGGGGTGAAACATTGTTTGCCAAACCCCACCAATCCTGGCCGGTCAGCTGGGCGGCATTGTCTTGTAATTATTTCCGGTGAGGTGTTTTACGGTCCTGTTTGATAGTTATTGACAAAAAAAACAACATAAAATGGAAGAAAAGCAGACAGAGAGACTGAAGAAGAAATGTGTTGTGGTGAAAGTGGGGCTAAGTAGAGAGAGGTCCCACGAGGAACAATGGGCGAGGGCTTCGCACCCCCCGGGGGGCCTTCCGTATTTCACGGGCTCTGCCACCCGCTGGGATGGGGCTGCATTCTCTCAAATCATTAAACACATTAATTGTTATTATTATTTAATTAGACCAAACCTATTCCGATTCTTTTAGCGTACTTCCCTTTAGGGAAATCAGCTATTGAGGATTTACGCGAGACACGAACAGGTATTTCTTTAAACGACCATCGATTCTGCCTAGGATATGACGAAAAAGTCCCTCGCCCAGACAACAAGCAAATCTCACAAGTGCTGGCAAATGAAGAACATTTTCCAAGTGCTGGAACTTTATATATATAGTCCATTGCGCACCGGTTGAGTAAATTATGCAGATTTTCCACGAATTGGTATAACACACTAGCGATCTCATCTCACCACATAATCTCCATTTATATGTTAAAAAAAAACAGCCATTGTGTAGAAAGGGGTAGAGGGGGGGGGCTACTGAAAGCAGAAAACAAGTGGGGTTCCCAAAGAATCCGACATATGCAACAATAGAACAAAATGATATGCCTAAAGATACTTGTTCGAAAGACTTTTGTCTAAAGACGTTTGTCAAACTGACTTTGCCAAAAGAACTTGTGTCAAACGAACTTGGCTTCACAGCCATTTCCGAAGTGAGTTTGGAAGTATACTAGAATATACGACGTTTAGACCACACCACGTTTTGGACTGTCATCCATTTGTCACACGAACTGTTTGTCGTACAACTTAAACTTTTCCGTATACTCACCTTTGTATTAGGCTAACGCTTGGAGCGAAAAGCTCACGTTTAGCAAACGCCTAGCTGAGGAGATCCGAATGGTCGAAACGAAGTAGCCCAAACGTATCACCACTGAAAATGGGATTTCGAAACTTAACTTTCGGCGGTTTAACACCAATCGACTTGTTTCGGTTGGTGGGACTTTGGTTTCGTTTTCGTTCTTACGGTAACGGTGATATGCCTAAGATTGTAACACGTTTATGTAGTTCGAAAACTGAGTTTAAAACAGAATTTCCAACATCATTCATGAATCAGTCAATCAATAACATATACCACGGCTGACCAAATATTCTTAATTTTTTTTAAAAAAAATCAAATCATTAAAAGTAGGAATTCACTGAAATTTGAAAAAAAATGATAGTTACTAGAAAAAATATGCTAGTAGTAGAAATATTTAGAGTTACGTCAAGATGTATTGGACAACAAATGTAAAACAGCGATAGTGTAACAAGATTGGTTGTGTAACATTATTCGATCCATAACATAATAAAGATATTTTGATTTTTCCCCTCCCTCAAAACCCTCCTTTTCCTTTTCCGATTTCAGCCATTCAACAATATTTGTAATTTATGCTCCAAATGATGGCTTTCATGATATATTCGTTTATGATTAAGGTGCGGTCACTAAAAGGGGAATTACTGATTGCTGAAAAATTAAAAAAATCCAAATAGCTCTGGTAATTTTTGAGATATAGAAAACACCTACTGTACCACATTCATGGACACTACAATTTGCAAGACTAGATATATACTTTTTTTCGATCTGAGCAACGATTAGATAATCATATGATATTATGAATTTTTTATTTAAACTCCTTTCGGGCCGATCTCAGCTATTAACGACCTCAATTTTTAGTTTCCCCTGAAACGCTTATATATCGTATTTGGTAACGAGCCACTTTCCTTTAAAGCAAATTTGGCAAGGGGATGAGAGCTTCGTATGTTATAATTTCGTGCAGGAAGGAAAAGTGCTCGGTTAACGCACGCCTTGCGTGTCAGATGTATCACGGTTTGATTATAAACGTAGTCTCTAATGATGTATTTAGTGACATTTCACTGGCGACGTGAGCCTGTGGGGAGAAGATGAGAAAATAGCTGTAATCGAGGATATGTGAGACATTGAGGAATGGGCTGGTTATTAAGGAGATGTTGGTGGAGGGGAGATAAGGCCCCCGATATAGGCCTGCTCTGCTTACCGATAGCCTCGGCCAGGACATGTAAATAATGCATCAGGCATCGGTTGGCAAAGTGTGGCAGGAGTAACGACATGTCATTATCAGGGGTGGTGAGAGTGAGAGAGAGAGAGAGAGAGAGAGAGAGAGGAGAAAGAGAGAGAGAGAGAGAGAGAGAGAGAGAGAGAGAGAGAGAGAGAGAGAGAGAGAGAGAGAGAGAGAGAGAGAGAGAGTGAGAGAGAGAGAGAGAGAGAGAGAGAGAGAGAGAGAGAGAGAGAGAGTGAGAGAGAGAGAGAGAGAGAGGAGAGAGAGAGAGATAGAGAGAGAGAGAGAAGAGAGAGAGAGAGAGAGAGAGAGAGAGAGAGAGAGAGAGAGAGAGAGAGAGAGAGAGAGAGAGAGAAAGAGAGAGAGAAGACAAAACGCATGAAAGAGCCCCGGCGATGCTGAGTGTGGTAGGGAGCGGCTGATTGGAACCACGTACCCTGATTTCACGCCCATCCTTCATAGTTGGTTACACTCATTTCCTAATGATAGCTGAAAAAACGCTCGCACCGAAAAACGGTCCGGGTCCAGAGGCCAGCCGTTTTACCTGTTCGCTGATCGTAGCTTATGCTCACAGCGTGGTCATTTGGAGAATGACCCAGAAAACGGAGGCTGACGTCTATGGTTCAGTTGACAGGTGGACCGAAGACAGAAGACTGAGCTCTAGGTGAGATATAGCTGTGCGGTAACCGAATTTCGATGATGCAAAATCAATGCCAACCAGACAACTCGAACTGCCGCCAAAGTGTTAAATGTCTTTCCAAAACCGAGTGTTCTACAAAAATTTCAACTAATACTGCCAGTAGAATATTGGAAGATATACCAGTTTGCCATGTACTTGATGCCAAAAGAAGATCTAAACCTTGAATAAATATTTAGGCACGCAGAAGCTGCGTCATAAAAACGGATTTCTTCAGCTGGAATCACACACTGCATTCGTTCTTTCTCCATTAATAAGAGCTGGAAGCCTGGCATAGGCTGCAGTGAAAGTCACATGAGGAATAGAAGCTTATTGAAAAAGCAAAAGTACGAATAACTATGCTTGGATTTGTGGAGTTTAGGAAAAATGTATAGGACATGGAAAGATGGACGCTCATCCATATAATAGCGGAAATACTTCGGATTGTTTTCATAGACCTTCCCTAGTCCTTCCTAACTCATCCCGAAACGGGTTCGGTGTTTTTGGATACTTGATTTCCTCCCTTAATTTTCTTTTATACTTCCTTGCGCAAGGCAAATGAAAAATTATAATCTCTCAAAACTCTTGTTTTTCAGATATAAATTGGAGCCACCTGTTTTGATTTTCACTGAATCCATCTTTAGACCAACTCTTTGTTAACTATACCCAACTCGTATATAGGACTGAAGTAACTTCTACTTCCTCATTTGTCCTTTTTACTCAAATCGACTGAGAGGATTTTTATTTCTTTTATTAAGAAAATTAAATTCTGCAGTAGATGCATTTGGTAATATGACATCTGTACAATCGTCTTCCATAAATCTCGACAGAAGCTACACCCCGTTCACCACAATGAGAGGAGCAGCACCTCCCTGCCTGGCAAGGAAGTCAACAGCTAAGGAGGAATGGCACTTGATAAGGAAATAGCCACTGCTATCACTGCACTTTACACTGCTATAGGAGATCTCTGGGCCATTGTCTCTTGTCGAGGGGAATATGGATGAGTGGTGCTGGAAAGGGCTAGGATTAGGATGATTGGATAGCCTCCTGTGGAATTTGTTGAATCTTAAGGGAATTAGGTCCTTTACAAATGGGATATTAAGATCTTTATGGAGAGTGTGGTTTGTAACATAATATGGAGCATCTACTATGGTGAGCAGGACTTTGGATTGGAAGGTCTGGGTGCGTCTGATGTTCGAAGGGTTTGCTGTAGCCCACACTTCTATTCCGTATGTCCTTATACGTTTAAGTAGTAACTTGTATATTGTTAGTTTGTTTTCTGTAGACAAGGGAGATCTTCTATTCCGCAGTTCGTAGGATTCCAGGCTCGTCTGTTAAGTTCTTGTCTTTTAAACATTAAAGGAAAGAAAAAGAAAAAAAATAGCAGATTTTTTCGTACCCAGTAGAGGTTCAGACCGTCTATCACAAATAGACCTATAAAGTTTCTTCTATAATATTTTTTGTTAATGCCACTGTCAAATGAAATACTTTCGAATCCAGGGCAGCAAAATTTACTTTACTTAATAGGAGTAAAAGGTGTACAAAAGTGATTTTAATTTTAGTGTTTGGGTGCAAGGTCCTTTTCTTGTTCTTAGGATAGAATAAAGTTTTTCGAACTGCTGCAACTTGCGCCAACTAGCTCTGATCTCACAAAAGAGTTTAAAATCATTTACCAAAGAGAATTATTTCATTATAATGCTAGGAGCAGGTAGGTTGTGTTGCACCGGAAGTACAATATTGACATAAATTAATTAGTGTTTGAGGCTGTAGTTAATTGGAGCCAAATTTAAATCAGTTTCCGCTCTGTTGCACACACATTTCAATCAAGACGAACATCTGCGCTGCGTAGTCCCTTCATTTCGTTTGATTGTTTACCGCCGGCCAGCTTCTGTGTGTGCCTGATTCCCTTAATTAGGAGTAAATTTAGAATTCCAAGGACTTAACTAATATCCAATGATATTTTTGGATTTTGTAGGAAATCTCAAAAATGAGCTTGCACTCAAAATTGACTCCTATGCTGCAATCTTACCTAATGGATGACAAATACGTTTAATCTTTTATACACATCACAAGAGTTCTGTATTTCCAATTAGCGTTATTAAGCAATTATCCATAGTAGAAAAAAGTGGACGTTAATAAATGATAATAATATCATTAATTTATTGACAAGATTCGTTATTATATTATTAAAGAGTAGTATGCTTTGTGAATGATGGGAAAGTTGTCTCCTGCATAAAGAGACAAAGTACCCGATTATAAATTATATTTTTGAACGATTATTGTTACAAATACACTGGAGATTTATTTTATAATTAAACATTTTTGATACTCCTCATCCTTGAACAAAAACTTTGGTTTGATCTTTTTTGTTGCTGAACAGATGTTTTGTAGTTCAGATGTTCAGTAGGTCATACGTTTTGTAGAAGATCAGTTATTCTAAGTTATGAATGTATGAATAATAAGGAGGTTAATAAAAGAGTTTGAGATTAAAAAGTAGAATGTCTTTGCTAATGGAGATAGGTTGTTTGTAAACATAACATTTTTATATAAAGGATTATTATTATGAGACTACCTTATGTTCTTTCATTTAACTTAACCAAAAAATGATTATTTATATAAATATAATACATTCGACCAGTGCGTGATTGAGTTTGATTCTGAAAATGATAAGCTAATCACAAAATACTTATGTTTGAGCTTGTGAGTTTGAAGCATATTTTTGAACCCAGTTTCATTATTATGTTACCTATTATTTTTATAAAGTAAGCTTAAATACATATTTACTTCCTTAAAGAGCGGCTGTTAGGAATCTATCCATTTTATATTAAATATTATCTCTATTTTCCATTTTTGCAATTTATATTTATTATTATTATTATTTATTAACGTCCACGTTTTGCAACTCAGGCTATTTTTGCAATTTAAGTATTAAAATAAGAATTTTTTAAGTTTCCCCAAGTTATTAGGCCCTAAGTTAACCGACTTTGGAAATGGTCCAAACAATATAGTTTTTCACCTAGAAAACCAGTCGCAAATAGCCTGAGTAGAATATAGTGAATTTTAATAAATAACAATTTATTTTGTAAGCAAATTGAAAATTGAATGAGCTAATAACTTTAAAAGCTTGTCATTCTTATCACGAAGCTCCTACTCAACGGCCTTTTATTTTAGCTGCGTAGGTCTTTAAATATTTTATCATTTCCATGATTTCTCTTTTCACATAGAATTACTTTTTTTTACTTTCTTCTGTCAAGCACTTCGATCGAAAAAACGTCCAGCCATTAGCGTGTGTGTGTGTGTCATGATATAATGACGTTTGATATATTCCAGCCTACTGTCAAACAGAAAATGTATTCTGTTCCGTGATGTCTTCACTTCACCTTTACAAAGAAAGCTTCATGATTCTTTTATATGACTCCACTCTGTCAGGTAGAGCAGCAATCCTAAATATTCTCTTAATGGCCTATTAATACAATTCTGAGTTTCGATTCATAATTATTCATAACCAGAACAACCGATAACTGAAATAAGTTGAAATGTATTTGTTTCCATTAAGTGTTAACATAAAATAATAGGATACCTAAAATATTTCCGTTTTTTTTTATAAAACATTTACTAATGTTATGTCAATTAATTTGTTTACATTAATATTATGAAATAACAATCATACTTATATTATACATTCGTAATAAAATTAGCTTAAATTCTATAAACACATTGTATGAAATCTATCAATTTAGTCAAATGCCCATCGATCCTGACTAAGAGATGACGAAAATGAGGTCATATATATATATATATATATATATATATATATATATATATATATATATATATATATATATATTTGTCTTTTAATGCTCCAGCGGTCATAATTTTTATATGATTGTTACCAAATATTTAAACGTTTTAGGTAACAATAAAGATGAAGTTCGTAAACGGCTAAAATCGGACAGCTTTGGGGACGAATTCGGACCCTGTGGGTTTAAAGGGGGAATTTCGAAATATTTCCATTATTACACCTTGAATTTCAAAAGTTTATAGAACAAATCCTATTGAATATCAAATGTTCTATAAAGGTTGTTATGCACGCTTTTTTTTTTTATTATCTTTATTATTATCCGAGATAATTTTATTTTTTTAGTTTTCGGTCTTCAGTAACCCATGACTCATATTAACAAGAAGCAGTAAAGAACTTTATTTAAAACTTAAATACCAATTAATTGTTCTCATGGAACTATTACTTTTTGAGATAAAAGTAAATACGTGGCACAAGTAGGAATTGTGCTTAGTAAACTCAGTAGCTACCTGTCAGACTTTTTCCTTAAGCAACCTTCATTTTGCTACACTAATTAGTGGTGGTTGTAAGGGAAGTTAAAAAAAATTGTACTTATTTATTAACGTCCACTTTGTACTACTTGGGCTAATTGGGATGGGTTAACTACCCTTTTCTAGCTTGGATGTGTTTAAGGATTTTATTTAATGAGATCGTAACAAAAAAAAAAAAAAAATAGAATCTGCTTTCCTATGCATCGGATCAAAAAACGCAACTGAATATACAATAATTTACCAATCCACTTTGCATTTTCGGTGCACCAAAATGGATATTTTTGACCGTTTCATCTTTGAAAATGAAAATCATAGCTTGCATTAAAATTACAAATATTGTATGAAGTTCGCTTAAACAGGAGTATTTTATTTCATAATACTTAAGAATCTAACCGCTACCAAAGTTTGTTAAGTATCTCTCATTTTATTTAATTTTTTTTTATTTATTACTAAAGCCCCATCTTTATGGCAGTAGTTAGTAAGTACTAAAACAAGTTTAAATTGAATTTGTTCTTATTACATTTTATGTTTTCATTTATTTCGCCCCATAACGACACCGTTAGCAATATATTATCCAGACACGGTCCCGGACAATCTATTTTCTAATATCGAGACTTGTAATTGCCTCTCCTGAGCGGGAAGTGAATTCCGTCTCGAGGGAATTAATGTAATTTCTCGAATTCCACAGATTCCAGGCGACTTGTAGATTGTCTTCGGCATGTTATAAGAATATAGGGGTATTATAGCTCCGCATTGTTCAGCGAATTTAAATTAAATGACAATAATTTGACAGAAGTGAGGAGATTGGAACTGAAAATCTTTGTCTCAACAGACTATGATGGGCCAAGGAGTGACACACCTTTTCTAATTTCATTATTGTTATAATGTTATGTCATTTATTACCGTTAATTTTGCACTACTGAATCTAACTGGGACGTTTTATCAACAGGTTACCAGGGAGTAGCTAATGATTTTATTCAATGAATAAGCTTTTCTTATTCTGGACTTAATATTTAAATATTTTTGAGTTAGAGAAGTTCCTTCGCCAAGATTCATTCTAAAATAAATTATGATTTTAGCTCAGATGACGACAGTATAATTAGCTGAAATCATTGAGAGTTCGTAGATACATTGTGGGGTGGCTGAGGAGTAAGTGCGTTTGTATTAATGACCATATGTTACCTCAGAAATCAGAAATAGCAATGAGCAAAGGGAATTAGCATATTTTGCACAACTGGCGCAGAAATCTAATTGGTAATCTACGCTTTTGTATTGTATCGTTGATTCAACAGGATGTTTGTCAGGATGCGAGATCCAAACCACTCAGTAGTTTGACATTACAGTGACATTTCTAATTGATCAAGGTGAAAGAATTGTTTAATCGTGAAGCTATTGAAAATTGACTAGCCAATCACACAACGAGCACAAATCAATTATTATTGTCCCCTTAAAATATCTTTTACTTTCTTAATAGACATTTTTATTTATCCATTTTCTGTCAATAGTTCATTATCTAAAGAGCAAAGGGGGAGAGGGTTAGAGTGGCGAAATTGAAATATTTCATTATTATAAAGTTTTGGGATCGAACAATTGTATTCAACCAATCTTACTGAAAATTAAATTACCTACAAATATTGTTATATATACATTTTCTCTATCATGAATATTAACAGTGAAATATAAATTTTAGCATATTTCTCTTAAAGGAAAGCTATTGAGGTATTATTCATGACGCGATTTTCGAAATATCACATGGCATTTTCTCAAATGGCCATAGATCCTGTTGTAGATGACGACAATGATGGCCTTTTAAACTTTTTTATATCTATATGTATCTGTATGTGTGTGTATATATATATATATATATATATATATATATATATATTTGTCTCGGTCGTAATTTTTGTTTGATCGTTACTTGTGACTGGATAAAGAGTTTTATGTAAAAATAAAGACCAAGTTCGTTAATAGCTAAAATCGGACCAGTGGGAGTTTGACCAGTTTGAGGGGTAGAATTTATTTAATAAATAATAAAAATATATCTAGAATACGAAATATCTCCCCTATTATACGTCGGATCGAAAATGTTATAGACCAAATCCAATTGCAAATTATTTTTCTTATAAATGTTGCTATATGCTGTTCTTGATTATCTCGATTATTAACTAAGATATTTGTAGCTTAAATAGCAAATATTGTTCTCATTGAACGTTTACTTTTTTGCGATTAATGGAAAAACTTGGCACAATTGAGAAATTTGAGAAATATTTAGTTTTCAGCCTTCCGTAAAGCCCCACACCAACTCACATTACAAATATGCTGTTATATCATGAAAGACTTTATTCTAAGCCTAAATACCGAATATTTTTGTAAAGAGACTATGCTATATTATACTATCTAGTGGGAAATCTGCTTAGTTTACGCAGCCCCTGCGTGAAAATGTCTTGCGTTCAGTATTGAGGGCTCGCTATATTTGCTTTTTAATGATCAGCCTTACATCCCGAAAGTACCTTACATTGCTGAGGCTGACGGGAACATTTAGAAGACGCACCGCGAAGCTCGTAAACATACAACTAAATAACATTTATTGCGGTATGCGTAACAATATTGTCGTGTTGTTGTGTGTGGAATTGCTCCTTAAATGTATGTTCTGTTTTCCTTATTGTAAATGCTCATTATTCTGAGTTAATGAAATATTAAGCCTATCTTCGGTTAATTAGAGTCTCAAGGTAAATGAACTTTGATAAACTTCTTCAAGACTGTCACAATGCATATTTAAATATCGCATACACAAGAAGTTAATATTTTCGTTTAAACGTTTGAATAATACATTCGTATTAAGCGACGGTGTACTTTTGAATACCGGAGTCTTCGAGTTTCGAAACTATTTGTCACGAACTTTTATTTTGTCAGGGACATGAATACAGTTGGCCGGCGGGGTGTGTAATCTGTAAACAGCGCAAACAAATAAGTTTTCGGAAGGTTGTTCAGCGCGAAACGATTTGAATAAAGGATCAAGAGAGAGAGAGTAGGAGGTGATTCTGATCGAGCAGGCAGTTCATAGATACATTATTCAGGTCTGCGCCAAGGCCTCAGGGCAGACTGATAAACAAAGAAGTAGCAATGTTTGTCCCTTAGCAGATGATATGTTATCAAAGTTGTCTAAGGCTGACCTCTTTGGCAAGTTGGACGTCCAGCTGTCGGCATTATTGATCATGGCTATACAGGCTTAATTATTCCTCACTGGACGAGGAGGGGACTTGCGGAGGTGTGGGCCATCCGTAATTGGACGAGCCAGGCTTCAAATACTAATCAGATTTGCCACGTACATTAAGATGTTACCATTTAGTCTGTGTTTTCCCTGCAGTAAGAAACACCGGAACATGAAATCTAACCTGTCCAAAAAGTATTCTTGTGGATCAGGAAGTGAAAATGCCATTTGTAAGTGTTGGTGGTATATTGTTTTCGTTGGTAGATTGATACTGTAACTTTTGCAATTAACTATCTTGATACATAAAACGTCTCTTTTTACATAAAACGATTAAATATTTAGTGTGGTAACTATCAAACAAAAATGACGACGGCTAGAGCACCAACAAAGACACACTCGCACACGCACACACACACACACACACACACACACAAACACACACACATATATCTTAGTAAGAAATTCTAAACTTTAGTGGGAGACGTGATTTGCTGAAGTAGAAATAACTCTTTTAAAATTCGAACAATAATTGTATTCATTTGTTTTATCAGTTCTTCCGCCTTTCAGGCATCGCCTTGTTTTTACAGAATGTTACTAGAGAATGACAAAAGGGACACCCCGTTGCAATGTTTAAATAATGTATCAATTTGGTCAGACGGAAATCGTATTTATTCCAATCTGTTAACAAAATTTCTAGTTTATCAATAAGCATTAGAGACTTACGCTAGACACATGTATTCAGATCACAATGCCGTAGCATTAAAATGAGTCGTAAGTAGTATTCTCGATTTAATCAAAATGAATAAATTATAGAAAAGGGAGATAACCTGTATATAATTCGGCACTGTTGCAAATACCTATGCAAAAGTTTGAGGTAATCAACAATGGGTAACAAATTGTAGGTATGTTTGATCAACTGAGGGTACAAATTTTGGGGGGTTGTATGCTCCCTTTTCGAATAACAGTAGGCATAAGCTATAGTTGTGATAGGCCAACAAAAGGTACAAACTGCAATTCTGATATGAATAACATCCTGATACGAAAGTACTCTCCAGTTAATAAATGAAGCATTAGGAGTTTTTTTTTTTGTTTTTTTTTTATATATGAGGCCCTAGTTTGCTTTTTCCTTGGTCGGTGGGGATAGGTCCATCAAACCTAGGGAGGTGAAGGCAGTTTTCCCTTTTCCTGAGCAGGGAGCTCTATTATAAGTGGGGGGGGGGGAGTTGTAGAGGTGATGGGTTGTAATAGAGCTTGGTTGAGGGGTTCACGGTAACGGGCGGTACCGAGAGGGGTGTTAGATATATAGGAGACAACGAAAGAAGAAGGGAACGGGATAGTAGGAGAGAAGATAAGAAGAGAAAGACGAAAGTATTAGCATTAAGAGTGGAGGTGTTTTGACCTTTTTATCCTTCCGTTGATGATGGACCTCCACCAGCCAGCAAAAATCCAGAGTCCCGAGATATATAGGTCTGTTAGATCAAAAAAGAGCATAAACTGACAATTTTATATGAATAACAGAGGGCCCAAACTATAGGCCTGGACGATCAAAATTTGGTGCTTCATGCAATTCTGTTGTATGTTCCCTTTTTGAATAACAGTGGGCAAAATCTATAGGTCTGTTAGATCGAAACTGAAATTCGGACATGAATGACACTGGGCACAAACTGACCCAAACAAATAATATTTGGAGCTCAATGCTAATCGAGGTAGTAAAATACATTTCTTGCTCGAATATTTTTTCTATATTTGGTTGCAGTTTGCAGTTGCCGTCTCTATAGAATATATTGACCATTTTCCTCCGGCGAGACGAATCGTATGCATATTCCTGAAGTCAGTGGCACTAAACTGGAGTGAATCGCGAACAGCTCATAGTGTCAAGGTGGCATTCTTGTTGGCTTTCTCCATTGTGCCATACACACAGCGCCTTGATTGACAGAAAAGGCTTTCTTCTCCCTTCTATAAACACATCTCCTCATCCACAAGCAAAAAGGCCCAATCTGCACATTATGGCAGATCTTTTGTCGCCACAGCTCTGAAAAGCCCAAAGAAAACGCGGCCATGCCCCTCCGATAACTACCGTCCTTTTATGAGATACACTTTCTTAAAATTTATGTATTGTATCTTAATAGCTTACAAAAATGTCATTTTTTAGTCTGTTCTACTTGTATGTGTGAGCAAAAAAAACTTTCTGCGGGTATCATGGTATCCAACACTTGTTTCAACACAATTCAGATACCCTGATTACAAATTTGAAAACCGTTTGTCTCTCTCGCCCAACGTTTTGGAGATATCGGACATTAACCATTTATATATGTTTAACATTGTATCAAGGCAAACAACTCGCAGACAAGTTACAGTAGAGCACATATTGTTGAATAGAGTACTAATTAACATAAACTGTATAGCATCATCTAGTTTAAGGTATAATGCACATATAAAATACATAGGTATAACATAAAGTTCTTTAATTTAAAGTTAGTTTGGTTTGAATTTCTTGGCTGTAGACTTGCGTTTGTGCTGAACATTTGTGTTTGTGTCTGAAGCACCCAGGAGTAGTCAGCCAACATTGCTCCACTCCATCGACTCTCATAGCGTGACTCCATCACCGAGATGTCCTGAAGGAAACGTTCATCATGTTCATCACTGGCAGAACCTTGCTTCTCGGGACACAAGTCGAGGAGATGAATCTTGAGGGACGTGTTGCAACCCATCAAGCTTTACGCACTGATGCACTTCTGCACGTTATTTATATAGTTAGCTACAGCAGACTTGAATGCATATTTTTTAGTATTGCTGAGTAAGTCTTTGAAGTTCCTGTCTGAAATGATCTTTATTTGCGGACCACACCTTCATTCACAACTCAACTCTCAAAACTCGTTGGATAGGTACCGAAAAGCATCTGAGTTGTTGTCTAGTCCCTTCAGGAAATTCTTCATGAGTCCCAGCATTTTGAAGACGCACTTTTCAAACTAACCAAAATTTTGATTTTGAGTTCTGGAAAAAAGAATTGTAATATAACATGTCATATAACAAATTGTGTGTTACATGTCATTTGAAAGGTCGTGCTTAACAGAGTAAAATGACACCGCTCCCACCTTCCTAGCACAATTAGAACAGGGCCTAGAGCGATTTAAAGAAAGCCCGGCGTTTTTGGGAAAATTCGGCGTGGGATAAAAAAACTTGATAGAGCAAAACAGTTTTCAAGTTTTTAATCAGCATGAAGAACTAACTGTATTTGTAAAATTAACCATCATCCCTGATATCTATGGCTTGTTTATCAGTGTTATCATTAAAGCTGTCCAACAAAAATATTATCAATTGATAAGCTTTGTTTGGAATCTCCAAAGGGTGCTGTCTTGATGATTGTTTCCGTTAGTATTTCATTATTTATTGTTGTAAATTAGCAATATGGGGCGTTGTTCTATGCATAAGAGGATTGTTTGATTGTTATGTTGGTAGTATTTGAGCGGGAAAGAGTATTTGAGCGGGAGAGGAAGTTTTGCGGTCATAGGGCAGATGTCGCGTTGGTGCTTACCCTTGAAGGCTGTATGCCTGCGCACATGCTTCAAAATGGAGTAATGATAGTTCTCCAGATCCAAATGTCGCCCTGCTCGACTCTGGGACAACTGTCAGTCGCCATCACGCTCAATTATGGCTTCAAGAGAGGAAATGGTTATCTCTACCTACGGTTATCTTGTCTCTTTCCTTTTTATTTTTTTTTTTGTCTGTTTGTCCTCTTGTTGTTCCAGCGGTCGCATTTACATAATAGCCTCAGCCTATAGGACTACTGTCGTTAAACCACAAATCGATCAGTATTTCTAGAAGGTGTTTCACTAAGCCTATCACAATTACTAAGGTTAATCGTTTACATTCAATAGAGGTTCGCTAATCAAACAAAACCTGAATTTATTATAGAAATTTAAACTCCATCAGTGAAGCAGATTTCCCTAGTGAATATTAATAATAAACAAACCTACATATTGCTAACATAACACCCCCGTGAATATTAAGTGAATAAAATTTAAACGGTAATAAAAAATATTTCCGGTGGGAAGCGTCTCAAATATAAACAAACAGGTCTGCCAACCGCTCAGCAGAAAGAAAAACAATAACTGAAACATATCAGAATCTAACATATTAATTTTATTGACAACTATGTATTATATCTTGTACTGTAATTTATAATAAATCAGAATAATTTGTATCTCAATCAATCAAATTTTAGTAGTCCAAGAATTTAAGACAGGGGGGGGGTCACAAGGACATATTTGCAGCTTTCTAGTATAATAAAGGTCTCTGGAAGACAATATTTCGTATTTAAGCTTCGAATAGTGTGATTTATTATATAACAGAGTATTGTTTATGTAACACCAGTAGAAGTGGGGGTTTACTGAATGCTGAAAACTGAAAAATGCAAATATCTCGGTTAATATTCAAGATAGAGAATAAATGTACATAACAATATTTATAGTACATTTATTTTACAAAAGTATTGGTTACAAATTTTCGATCCGACGTACAAAAACGAAGATATTTCGAATTTTCGAATTTCCCCCTCTAAACTCCCCCCCCCACTTGTTCTATTTCAGCCATTAACGAACTTGATCTTCCTTTTTAAATAAAACGTTTAAATGTCGAGTTTGGTAACGATCAAACAAAAATTGCCACCGCTAGAGCATTAGCAGACAAATATATATATATATATATATAGATATATATATATATATATATCTATTTGTATATATATATATATATATATATATATATATATATATATATATACAACTATATATATATATATATACAAACTTTTGTTTTGCGATTTTGATGTTGTTTTCTTTTTCAAAAAATAATTACCTACTTAAGTATATTTAAGTAATCAGTATTAATAATTATTAATTGCACTCTATATGTACAAAATTTTATATTTATTTGTTTTGTTAAGTTTTGATGAGAAAATTACGTCAAGTTCACTCACTTAACCAACCGCAATGTTTTTTTAATTGGCAAGTATTTTGTATCAATAGGAAAAAAAAAAAAATTTTAAAGTAGTTTGGTTATGTGGGGTCTGAGGTGTCAGTTCATTTTGGAAAAGAGGTCGCTTGCCCAAAATAGTTTGAAAATACCTGGTCTGAATAGACTATTTAGGCCCTAACACGCAGAATTTATTAGAACAAGTAGCGGATTTTGGTTTATTTTCCTAACCATTTCCCCATCGGCCTTGATTTGCATAAGTCTAAAATACCAGGAAAAAAATATATGTTCTCCTTCTGGTTTGTAACTGGGTTAAATCGTCCCGAGCAGGTAATTAGTTGTATTTGCGTGTACAATCCGAGTTTTTAAATTATAGTCCGTTTGTCAGCAATTATGTCCTTTCGTATTGGGTTGGGCTCCGGAGACAACGGATTCCTGAGGCGCTAAATTGGCCAAAACTGGAAACTGAAATGACAGAAATTATTTATGGGCTCAATCTTTCTAAAAACTAGTTTGAAATCTCCCATTCGGGTGTGACTGTTTTTACGAGATTTATTTCGTTATTTCTAAATCGATTTTCTCGAAGTTAGAGTGTCGTCCCATACTGCCAAGTTGCAACTATGAATATAAAAATACTAAGTTCGTCACCCAGGGGCTGCGTAAACTAAGCACATTTTCCACTTGTCGGAATGAACTCATCTCATCATAAGTTCGATGAGTAGTAGTGAGCTGTCAATAAAATCTTAATTAATGACTTCATCTTACCAGAGCTATTTGCATGTATCTCACGTAATAAAGATCAGTTCAAAACAATATTTGTTAATTATGCTCGGAATAAGATATTTTATGATAAATTCTCTTTTTAGCAGATTTCCTTCAGGGGAAATCAGCTATGAGGTCGTAGTCATGACGCGATTTTCGAAAAATTTCTTCAAATGTCCATTGATCCTAACTTATTAATAGAAAAGTCCGTCACGCAGGGCCGCGTAAAGTAAGCAGATTTCCTACGTAAAGTTATACAATAGAGAAATCTCCATACGAGTGCCGAACGGTTACGGAAACGGCCGAACAAGCATTCGGCGGAAACGATTAGAATCGACGCTCGTCCGTTACACTTAATAACAATACAAATATCTCGGTTAATATTCAAGATACGAGACTAAATGTATATAACAATATTTATAGTAAAATTTTCAATAAGATTGATTCTGTACAATTTTTCGATCCGATGTATAGCAACGGAGATATTTTGAATTTTCGAAATTCCTCCTCTAAACCCAACCCCCTCCCACTGGTCCGATTTCAGCCGTTAACGAACTTGATCTTTCTTTTTAGATAAAACGATTAAATACCGAGTTTGGTGACAATTAAACAAAAATTGCGACCGCTAGAGTATTAAAAGACAACTATATATATATATATATATATATATATATATATATATATATACATTTATATATCGTTTTGAACGGACCTCATTTTCATCATCTCCTGGGTAGGATCGATGGACATTTGCAGAAAAGTTTTGAAAACCGCGTCATGAGTACGACCTCAATAGCTGATTTCCCTTAAGGGAAATCTGCTAAAATGTATGGAGAGATGATTCGACTATTTGGGAAATCTGCTTAGTTTACGCAGCCCCTGCTGGGCGGTTTCACAAACTTCTCTAATCTACAGCCGATAAGACATAGATAAGAGCTGAGCTGATTACGGCCAGCCAATGAGCGGAAGGGTTGGAGGGGTAGCTACCCCTTCGAATCGATATGCTTTAATTGCTATGCCCAGCTGATCAGGCCCTGATGAAAGCCTAGCTGAGTGAATGACGCCAATTCTAGCACCATATTACCATACTCTCTGCTGCACTATTCCTACTTAGCAATTGATCAATCTTATAGTTTTATCGGCAAAAACTGCGTAAACTGAGCAGTTTTCCCATTTCAGTATTTAGTGTTACTAAAAAAGTTTTAAATATCAAACAAAAATTGGGAAACTGAATGGTGAAAACTAAAAAAATGCATATATCTCGATTATGAATCAATAAACAACGTATACGTGTAGCACAATTCATAGAAAAGTTCGAAAATTCAATGTGCTATAAGATTAGTTCTGTTTTTTCGATCCGGAATAAATATGTTTTGAACTTGGTCTTTATTTTACATAAAACGTTTAAGTATGGAGTTCGGAACGTCTTACACGAACTATTGACAGAAGGAAGCCCACATATAAACACATTCTTAAATCACTTCAAGACAATAAACATTTACAACAAACTTTAAACCACACCTACTCCACTCATCTCTCTACGTTTTAATCTCAAATTATGCCACTAATACATATTTGTGTTTTTTTTGCGGACAAGGCTGCATAATACATTTTTATACTTGACTTTATATATCGTCCTCAAGCCAGGATTTGTCGCAAAAACTATAGTTTTACATAGTTTTATTTTAACGGTTCCTTAGTTTTATTTTATTCCTTTGTTTTATTTATAGCTAGCTATATTTTATAATGTTTTAATAATTTTGAAAACATTTTTCTTAATTTTTTTATTTTAACATTTTAACTTAAAGAAATGAAAATAAATGATACTGAGCGACATCTCCTAGCTGCGGAGCTCGCCAAATAAATAAATAAATTTAGTATGAAGTTCGGTGACGATGGAACCAAAATTGCTAGAGCGTTAACATACGTACACACGCACACATACACTCACACACACACACACACACACACACACACACACACACACACACACACACATATTTATATATATATTTATGTTTAATTTGGAAGGGAACTATTTTTCAACATCTCCTAGGTAGGATCGATGAGCATTTGAGGAGGTTTTTCGAAAATCACGTCATAAGTACGACCTTAATAGCTGATTTCCCTTAATGGAAATCTGGTAAATAATCACTCTTCGATTACCTTTTTCATTATTTCAAAAAGAAAATTCGCTAATTACAAGCTTTAATACACCTTTAAATATATTATTTCATCTGCAGTTTTCAATTGCAATAAAATGGGTTCTGTACAATGCTTCGACCCAACGTACAATAACCATTAACGAATTAGACCTGCAGTTTTGTATGAAACGATTATATATCGATTTTGGTCATGATCAAATAAGAACTGCGACCCCTAGAGTGATAACAGACAAGACACTGTGCGTGTGTGCGTGTCTATATATATATATATATATATATATATATATATATATATATATATATCATTTTGAACTGATATCATGTTCGTCATCTCCTAGGCAGGATCGATGGACATTTGAGGAACTTTTCGGAAATCGCCTCATGATTACCACTTCAATAGCTGATTTCCCTTAAGGTATAAGGAAATCATCTGTACATAAATCATTCAATCCATAAGAAAACGTAAAATTACACATAGAACACGTAAAGGTTATTCGCTGACTCCAAAGAACTAGTTGGAATGTAGTATAATTGTGGTAACTAGAGCTTAGGAGATGGAGCTAATCACGTTCCATGGACGGCGCGATCAGAAGAGGTTTGCGTGCGCCAAATCCATTATGGCTCCCGACTATAATTAATTATCATTTAACATCTAGTCCATTATCTAGATACAGACACACTAGCCCTTCTCAATTGAACGCATTTCCATATCTCTGCCAATTAATCCCTAGCTCGGGACAATCATAATTTAATAAGCCCGCAAATTAGTTGGGGAATCTCGACACGTGTAGAACAACAATTAAATATATAATATAATTGCATTTGCACAGGGTGTCCCGCGTGACGCTCTAGCAGTCGCAACATTTCTTTGATTGTTACCAAACTCGGTATTTAATCGTTTTATGTAAAAAGAAAGATCAAGTTTGTTAATGGCTGAAATCGGACCATTGAGAGGGGGAGTTTAGAGGTGGGAATTTCAAAAATGTGAAATATCTCCGTTCCTATTAGTCAGATCCAAAAATTATACAAAACCGTTCTTATTCCAAATTAAATTACCTACAAATATTGTTATACACATTATTTCTTATTTATCTCAAATATGAAGAAGCCAGAATAGCATTAAACCTTTTTATTTCAAGCTGGAGTACCAAATATTGTAATCAATAAATCATTTCTATATGAGATACATGTAAATACGTACTGATGACCTTCCCATCGGCCTTTTGCTCTTGGATTACTAAAATTAGAGTGTATGAAATGAAAATTATTCTAATTCATTATAAATTGCAACACTAGATATAGTAAATAGTTTTCAATAAAATTAATATGCTATATTCATATATATTCCAAAAATTTTTTTTCTTTCCTCCCAAGAATAGTTTTATTTTTCAGCTCTGAGAGGTTGGCTGACCTGTTTGTTTTCAATTCAGAAGCTTTCCGTTGTGGAGGTTATTAAAATTTAAATTGATTGAACGATTTCTCATTGTCATTTGTATATGTACACTTAATATTCGTTATATTGGTGTTAAGTGTAAAAGTGTGTGGATTTATCTGTTGTAAAACTTTAGGTGGAAAATCTGCTTAGTTTACGCAGACCTTCAAATCTGAAGTTAATTTCGATATATGTTGGCTGGAAATATGATTTCTTGACTCTTAACTTCATTTTTTTTCGATTGGTAGCTCTCATATACTATTTCATATTCTAAATCTTAGCAAAATTTCCACCGAGACCTGACACCTAACTCCATTAATGTACAAACCCAAGTTTCCCATTTAAATTGAGTTTTAAGTGTTGTAAAATGATAAATTAATTAATTAATTTTAAATAATTAATTCATTTTCAAATTTCCCATTTAAATTGAGTTTTAAGAGTGGTTCCTTTGTAAAGTAATTAAATTGACTGTAATCAATTTTCAAGTTTCTCATTTAAATTGAGTTTTAAGTGTTGTACTTTCACAGTCATATTCGGTTTCTTCTGTTGCTATTCAACAATTCTGTTTTATGTGTGCCTTTGTTATACCATTATGGAGTTGCGGTATTTTTTGGAGGTGATATATGTGTGTGTATGTGTGTGTATATATATATATATATATATATATATATATATATATATATGAGTGTGTATGTAGTGAGTAGCTCTGAGTGTAGCGGCATTACCGGGCAGCGACTGGTTGAGCAGGAATATGGCGTGGCTCATAGACCGTTACAGATCGCGGATACAGTTACATTGCTAGTAGCCAATCAGCTTACACTCCATTCTCTTTAGTTTGTTAGCGAATTTCCCAATACAGAATCAGTTATTATTGTTAGACGCGTCGAAGGACCGAGCTAGGAGGAGTCTGCTCCTTAGCCAAAACCTCATTCCTCAAAACTCCGTTTGCCGGAGAAGGGTTCAAGAGTGGTCAGTTCGATTTTCGCCTAGACAGTAGTAATTTATTTAGTAAATAATTCATTAAAAAAAATCCTTTTTCCCACCATAGTTAGAAAAGGGTTGCAACCTGTAGATCATATGTGGGCAACCCCCGGTAAGGTTACATCCGGCCCGCGAGACATTTTGAAAATCCCAATCAAACAAAAATATTATACTAATTACTCCAAATGTGGAGAGATTTGTGCGTTTGGCAGTACTTATAAATGCGAAAAGTTGTTTTCATTGATGAAAGTTAATAAATCAAAACATCGTCAAGGCTGACTGACGATAATTTGGAAAATTATTTTCGTCTTTGTCTCAATCGAATTAATCTAAACATTGATTGATTAGTTTCCCAAATTCAAACTCATTGATTGGACCAATTGTTTTTTTTTTTCATTTCATTTTGTTATTTTAATAAATTGTATTATACTTACTTTGTCGTTATAGTTTCATGTCTGATATCTATCGTTAAAAATTATTAATGCTCTACTATCTATCGTTTAAAATGCACTACATTTAAAAGTGCCCCGTGAACGTATTTGCACACTAAAGCACTAAAGTTTGGCCCTCAACTTGTCAAAGGTTGCCCAGACCTGCTGTAGATAATCCGCCACAATTAGCCACAGTAGCAGAAAGTGGACATTAATAAATAAATCACGTTGCCTAAAATTTGTTCAGTTAAAATTACATTCATTGTTTAATTGTTGTACTTATATTAATTATATACTTCTAATGGGGTTTAAATTATTCATAATTAACAAAGGAGAAAATGCTGGGGGTGATTTCGCGTTACCTTCTGTAATTGTTGGTCACTGATTATTAGAACGACGAACTAAATAAAGATGATTCTGGAGTATTGAGTTCGAGTCTCATTTTGGCAATAGGAATTTATTTAGTGATGAGCTCATTAAATAGAACCCTTAGCCCCACCCTGGCTAGAAATGGGTGGTTACCTGTAGATTACCCGTCCCAACTAGTCTTAGTAGAACAAAGTGGACTCTAATTAATGAAAATTAAAACAATAAATAGATGTGAAATAAAAAACTGTTTTAATGGTCGCTTTATAATTTATTTCGGAAATCATGTAGTTTCGTTTACAGCTTCAAGGAACACAAAAAATGTTTCCAAGATAGCTGAAGATGTTGGACCAAAAAGTAAAACACTTCGTTAAACAATTAAGTGTAGCTGCTGACCGTCTACAATGCTAAATCATCAATCACTTTTTATAAAATAATTTTTAATAATATAAAAAGAGCAGATAAAATACAGGTATTAAGTTAGAAAAATAAATAAATAAAACATATAATATCAATAAACACACACACACGCATGCATTATATATATCGCAATTATTGGTTCATCATTATTTTTGGTTCGTTATAGTTTTTTGGAGCTTTGGTCAATATTTATTTTCTCTTCTTCAGGGCAAGAATAGAAATACTTAAAAACTATTGTCATTTATGTATTGCACTTCTGGTTTACATTAGGAACACTGGTTATAACCTTCCTTGGTCTGTTTACTGTAATATATATATATATATATATATATATATATATATATATATATATATAAGCCTATATAAAATTAGAAGAAAAAAAATAATGATAATTTAAAACTTTGAGGATTGATTATTCCTAACGAACCCTTATTTTAATTTATCATGACAAGATGAAAAGAGTTGCCGCGGTCTGCTGAGTGCTGCGCGTGCCAAACACTTCTGCAAAATCTAGTAAATTGCTCAGCTGATATACGGTTAATAATTATTAACATCAAGTTAATAATTATAGGTATTAGGTGGATAATACCGGCGAGTATATAGTATAAAGCCTGTATTACCCTGATCAAGTATTAACGTGCTAAACCACTAGAACGTTCAAGAGCGATTTCCGAGAAGAGTTCGGGCCATATGTCACTCCGGGCCTCACCATTCCTGTGGGTACCCTGTTCAAATTTAATATTTAATATGTCGGCTGGGGTTAGCCATGCGTGTTAAGGCATTGGCTCGATATACACTCAGTATAACTCCTGCTAGCTGCTCCATTCTCCAGTGAACATTTTGGGATTTATTTAGTTTTGGTCACACTCGAATAAAGTCAATCCCAAGGCTAGAAAATGTTGGAAACCTGTTGATACCCCCCCCCCTCCTCCGATCAGTCAAAATGACAAGGATTGGGCAATCATTTATTTCATTGGTTTATTTATTCAGGAGCAGCCGCAACTAAGCTGCTAAAAATTTGGAAGGGGCTCAGGTTAGCCATGCGAGTTAAAGCTTCACCTTAATCTCACATGGTAAACCTAGAGTGGCGAGTTCCATTCTTGACTGGGCAAAGGAAATTATTTAGTGACGAAATTCATTAAATAACGTCCTAAAATCCCACCCTGGCTAGAAAAGGGTGGTAACCTGTAGATAACCCGTCCCAATTAGCCTGAGTTGCAAAAAGTGGACGTTAATAAATAAATAAAAAAAAAATTGTGAGAAGTTTTAAAACTCGTAATATCTCCGTTACTGTACGTCGGATCGAAAAAGTGTTTTGTATGAATCTTATTGCAAATTAAAGGTACTATAAATATTGTTGTATACATTTATTCTCTATATTGAATATTAACCGAGTATATGCATTTTTCAGTTTTCAGCATTCGCCAAACCCCCACTTCTACTCACGCTACATAAAGAAAACTCTGTTATTCAGTAAATCATATTATTCCTAGCTTAAATACCAAATATTGTTTTCAAGAGTCCTTTATTATACGAGATATCCTCCGCCCCTCCCCGTATTAAGTTGTTGGACTACTAAATTTGATTGATTGAGATAAAAATTATTTTGATTCATTATAAAATACAGTACTAGATATAGTAAATAGTTTTTATAGAAATGCTATATTTTGATATAATTCATTAGTTGTATTTCATTCTGGTGAGTTTGGCAGACCTGCTTGTTTACATTTCAGACGCTTCCCGTCGGGAGGTTTATTATTATCCTTTGTTTTTATTCCCTTAATATTCACGGTGGTGTTTTGTTACCAGTATGTATATTTATATATTGTTAAACTTCACGCGGGAAATCTGCTTGGTTTACGCAGCCCCTGCGTGAGGGACTTTTTACTTTTCACGGACAGTTTGAATATGAAGTCTAGTTGGCATTGGGTCGTGCCACGGGAGAGATAGAGGTATACGCTTAGTTTACGCAACAGGTGCGTGACGGACTTTTAGTGTGTGTGAATGCATTATAAGGCCTAGCTGAGGGAGCTAGAAAGTTCAAAGAGAGCGCTGAGAGAGGCCCGGGTTTCGGTGCCCGAATTACCATCATCAGATGTAAATGAAGCCCTAACTTTAATGTCTCAATGCTGGGGCTTGCTCCGTGAATATAAACCCGTGGCCTATTTAAATATGCGCAAACACGCTCTTATTTAAATTCCCCGGCGCATTATGCATGCCTCTTCTCCCAGCTGCCACTTTCTTCTGATGCGGCACACGGCACTTTGCTTTTTGGTCTGTTTCCCTGATTCTTTTTTTTTTCTTTTTGTCGAACTCTGCTTGTTGCTTGCGGTATTTTTTTCAGAGGCTCCGGCTACATCAGGCTACAAACACTTTCTTCTACTCCCGTTCACTGTGCGAATAGTGTTGTTTCTCAACGACAGGAGTTGCGAATCTCAGCCGTCAAACTGAACCTTCCAAGGCTGCAAACAGTGCCTTTCAAAATACTTGACAATCCTAAACTCAAGAATACACGAGGAGGGAGGCGAACGTAACTAAATGATTCGAGAAAAATCATGAAAGACAATTGAGGAAGGTTAGAAGAGAGAAAATATTAAACAAAATCCTCCTATTAGAGATAAAAATGATTTGAAACAGAATATTTTTTAAGACAATAAAAAATATCTCCAGGTCTCCCAGCCAAACCTTCTTCGCTTCGCCATCCTGGGCGATTACCAACGAATTGGCCAAAATCAGAAGTCACAACACCTAAAAATGTAAAAATCATTTTACGATTTTGATCATTTTAAGGCTGGTTATTTTTAAGTTATAAGAGTTAAATGAAGACTTTTAAACAAATGTTGTCAAAATGGGTAAAAACAAGCATAAAATATTCTTGCTGAGACGAATAAAAGTAGTTAAGGCAATAAAGAGGATTTTTTTTTCATTTTTATTTTCTGTCTTTTGTGAAGAATTAGCTTATTCAGGGCACATTTTTGTCCTGAAGTGCGGTGGCTAAGTTTTAAAATTAATATCCTAACTCACTATAAAACTAAAATTAACGAGAGGAGAATGTAAACTTCTGGTTATCAATCTTAACCAATTTGTCATCAATAGCAAACCTGGAAAGCTATCTAGAGTAGCTAAATAATTACAAATTCAAGTTTGTAAATGTCCAGGAGATCGTAACGTTTGCTTTAAATTAATAAAGTGTTGTTGAGACCTGGAGGCCTTTTTTATTAAGTTGTTCAGGAAATAGTGCATTGGCAGAATTCAACCCAGTAGCATTTCTACAAGCACGTCCTAAGCTCTGATGACGGGAATGTAAATTCCTGAAAGCGATGAAAGTTTTTAAATATAAATTTATTTAAATATATAAATAAGGAGCCACAAAACCCTGTAAGCTAATTCATCACCCTCACCATCAGCAAAAAATGAAAATGAAAAAAAAAATCATTTGTATTATCTAGAATATACATTTATTAGTCTTAGTAAGGTTAAGGTTCAAGGATATTTTTTTCTTCTTATTTTAACCCATGTTGACGATTTTCTGTGTGACATCTGTGTCTATCCCGCAAACTGCTTGACTTAAACTTCTGATTTTTCATATTTAGGACTGTTATAATTTATTATTGTGCGCCATGTCTTTTGATTGAAATAGATTAGATGCAGTGAGAGTTTGGGGGGAGTTAAAATAAAAAAAATTGCAAATTTCTCAGTACTCATTAAGTGTACAGAAGATAAAGTTAAAACCGTTTAATTTATCTTGCATTAACAAAAGGAAGCCTTCAACAATAATTGCCAGGAATCACAGTTTTCAAATATCGATATAACCTGCTCCCTGAACACATTTTGACTAACTTTATTAATTGAAATCGAATATATGGGGGGGGGATTTAGAGAGGATGAAAATTAAGAAAAAATGTTTATTATTGTCATGGAAATTGGAAGGAATGTTTAAAAAACTCGTTACAACCTCATTAGGTGGTTATCCTTAAGGTAAATATGCTAGTCAGGTAATAAATACATTGTCACAGTTATTCACTGTAAATAAAACAAAAAAAAACGCCATAGCTTTGCTTAATGCAAATATCAGTACTTGCGTAACCATTAAAATCTTGTAAATGGAAGTGAATAAAAGGCGCCATGATCTACAGACTAGCCTGCCATAATTTAATAGAGCTCTAAAAGCAATAACCATAAAGTTACTGTTCACTTCGGAAAAGCTGCATTAACTCCCATTAAATTTTATGGCCACATACAAACTCATTATGGGGCTATAAAACTATAGGCTAGATACATTTTTATTAGGCTTTAATGTTTTTATAGTATTACACAGGTTGAGTTATTGAAAAGTATTCAGAAACTTAGTTGAGTTTTGAAAGAGTAAACAATGAATTGAAATATGCAAGTACTAAAAAGATCTTGCGGCCTCAACTGGAATTAATTATGAAATTGCTGGAATTTGTATTTCTTATAATTATTCTTACTTAATACGACTGAAGTCCTCACTATTAAAGCCAATAAGCTAAAAAACTCAAAATAATTATAACATTAAGGAGATATGTTAATTTTTTGATAAGCTGATGTGATGTTAATCCAAAATGTTGATGCTTGTAATTTAATTTAGCTCATCAAATTAATGTAGTTTCGTTCAATTTTGTTAGTTTTTGTTTGAAATAAAGCAAGTATTGTGATCAAGAATATTTTTGTTTTTCTGATTTTATCAGAATTAACCGTTGTGAACTTCCCTGAACCTATTTTGACTATTTCATGTTTGAGCTCTAAACGAGCCTCGCGTAATTCAAATGGGCTAGACTTGGAATGTTGGAATTTTATATTGGGGGTTATTATAACGCCTGGTTGTTCGCCTCTTCTTTTGACTAATATGTTTTAGGGTGGGTGTTAGGGTAGGGCAAAATTAATATATTTCTAATTTCTCCCTAACTAGAAGAAATACACTCAATTTTTATAGGATCTTTTTTGTCCATGGTGACAAGATCCATAAATTGTGTTCTGTAACACTTTTCGATACGACGCATAGGAATAATGCTTGCAAACGATATTTATTTAAAATGTTGAACGACCAATCAGTTTGTTCGTTTGATGTAACAGGAGACACCAACAGGACAAGGAAGTTACCACATCACATCTATTTCTCTATGTGTTCAGCTCTGAGGATGGACGCTCGATACTCCGAAAGTCCATATACAAATAAGTAAATTAGTAAGTAGATTTGAATGTAATAGTATTTCTACTGTCACCACCTGTTGACACTGTCTTTTCATCCGACATAATAAAAACTATCAAACAGAGACCTTGTTAACTAAACACATTTCCCACGTTCGCAACGTATTTGTATTTACTTCAAAACGTAGAAGTTCAATGAGAACAATATTTGGTATTTAGGCTACAAATAAAGTTCTCCACAATATAACAGCTTATTGACACGAGTAGGAGTGGGGATTTACTTTTAAGGCCGAAAACTAAAAAAATGCAAATATCTCGGTTAATAATCAAGATTTATAAACATAACAACATTTAAAGAACATTACATTTGCAAGAAGATTGGCTAGAATTCTCCGATCCGACGCGTAATAACAGAAATATAATAATTTTCAAAATTCCAACTCTAACCTTCCATCCCACTTGTCGGATTTTATTTTGTCATTAACGAACTTGATCTTTGATTTTACATATAACGTTTAAATATCGAGTTCGTCAACGATCTAACATAACTTGCGATTCATAGAGCGTTAACAGACAAACTGTATATATATAGTTTTGAACAGAGCTCATTCTCGTCATTTCTTGGGTAGGATCGAAGGACATTTGTGAAGAAAGTTTTCGAAAATCCCATCGTGAGTAGAACCTCAATAACTGATTTCCCATTATGGAAATCGAGGAACGGTATTTTTCAAAGGCATTACAAATTCCTAATCCGAATGATAATTAACCAAAGAAGCTCTGGTTAGCCATGTTAGATAAGACGTCATCTTAGGTGGTAAACCTAGTGTCAGGAGTTCGATTCTTAGGGCCATAGGAATCTATTTTTATGAAGAACTCATTAAATAAAATCCTTAGTCCTACCCTGGCTGGAAAATGATGGGAACCTGTAGATAACCAGTTCCAAATAGCGCACAGTGTACGTTAATAAATAACATTAAAATTGAAACCAATGTACTAGAATTCAGTTTAAACAATATTTATAAATTTTTGTTTTAAACATTTATTAATTTCATTCTATTAGTGTGTCTTTACTGAAAGCAGTCCGTTCAAAAAGTGCTTAGCCTGACCAGGATGAAATCTTTGCCTTGAAAGCGATCCTATTCAAGACTGAGCGAGAGGAAGTAGGCCGGAGATATGACCACAAAAAGCCCATTACTAAAGACATTTTGAATGCAGTTTTGTCCAGCTGGCGTTTAGGAACTTGCATAACTTACTTAAAACTAGATTCCTCACTCCATTTTCCTTTCAGAAAAGCAGTCTGGGATGCGACTCGTCGGGGACCGAAATCTGTAGACATCTTCCACGAGATAAATCTCAAATGTATCTATTTATGATTGGATTATAGTTTTCGCCAATTATTACTATCGTTCACTAACAAATCGTCCGTCATATAGGGGCTGCGAAAACTAAACAGATTTCCCATATATTTGCATTTATCTCACAAAGTAAATGTTCAATGTAAACCATATTTGGAATTTAACCTTGGAATGAAGTGGTTCATGATGTAACAGATTATAGTTGATATGACGTGAGTAGGAGTGGGGGTTTACTGATGGCCGAAAACTAAAATATGGAAATATTTTAGCTTAATATTTAGTATAGGAAAACATGTACATAACAACATATATAGAAAATTACATTTTCAATAAGATTAGTTTTCAGTCTGATGCGGAGATACGAGGAATTTTCGAAATTCCTCCCCTCATCCCCCCTCCCCCTGTGATATAAGCTAGATTTAAGCCATTAACGAACTTGATCTTTCTTTTTACATAAAACAATTAAATATCAAGTTTGGTAACGGTTAAACAAAAATTATGACTCCCAGAGCGGTAAGAGACAAATACATATATTTTCGTCATCTACTGGGTATGATCGAAGGACATTTGAAGAAAATTTTCGAAAATCATGTCATGAGTACAACCTCAATGCTAAAAAATCAGCTGTTCCGGAATCTCAGTTTCAACGACTTCCCCAGTGCGGAAGGTTCGTTTCAGCGAGTGCAAAATGGAACGAGCACTGCATAACTACTTAAGTTAAATTTAAAGAATCTATATTACAATAAAAATCATTGATAATCTCTAAATCTTAAATAGGATTGATGGATTTATTGTTCAATCACATCAAACTGTTATTTATGAAAAAGCTGGCGAAAGAAATTTGTGTCGTTGTGAGTGACAGGTAGAGCGTAACGGAGAACGGTCGCTTCAAAATGTAGTTAGCCCTGGACGAAATTCAATAGGTCCGAATTTGAATAGGCCGGATTCAGACGTATATGGCGGCAAGAAGAGGAAAAGGCAGAGATAAAGAAAAGGGGGAGAACTGGTGAAAAGGTGTTGAGAGATAGAGAGGGTGGGAGATGGCAAATGGCCAGAAATGACCATATTGTACCACGGCTGAATACGAACGGGTTTCGGACGTGCCGAGGGTAATCTGGTCACAATGGGAGCTGTATCTGGCTAGCGAGGAGGGGTACCGTTAACTCTCTCTCTACAGCCTTATCTCCATATAGGCACCCACCAATCACCGTCAAACACAGTCTCCAGAGATATACTCCAATATAACGACACTCAAGGCCCAATTAATATTAAATTAACACGACGAGACAATAGATTAATCGTCCAAACTGATGAATAATTAATTACATTGACAATTCCAGTTGAAAAAAAAATATATCTAGTACAATATAATGAGGCTCAGGTTGGCCGTGTCATTTATAGCGTTGCTCTTAGAGGTGGTTACTTGGCAAGACTAGAGTTCGAGTCTCACCTGGGCATTTATAGGAATTTAAGCAGAGACGAACACATTACATAATATCGCTCCCTGACTAGAAAAGGGCAAACCTGTAGATAACCCGTCCCAGTTAGCAATAGTAGCACAAATGTTAATAAATGACAAATAACCTCAGCTCCTATTATTATAAATCCCCTTTTGTAACACATAACCTCGCCTACAGCAATAATAAAAACGTATTAATATTATTCGAATTAACTTAAAACATGGTCATGGATTACCAACTTAAATGTGGTAAATCTCCAAGGTTTAGAAAAATAATGAGTGGCAAATGTACAAGGCTTATAAAAAAATTGAGTGGCAAATGTACAAGGCTTACCAAAACAATGAGTGGCAAATGAGCAAGGATTATCAAACGAATGAGTGGCAAATTTACAAGGCTTACCAAAACAATGAGTGGCAAATGTACAAGGCTTACCAAAACAATGAGTGGCAAATGTACAAGGCTTATCAAAACAATGGAGTGGCAAATTTACAAGGCTTACCAAAACAATGAGTGGCAAATGTACAAGGCTTACCAAAACAATGAGTGGCAAATGTACAAGGTTCACTAAAATAATGAGTGGCAAGTGGCGTAGGCTTACCAAAATACTGAGTGGCAAATCTACCAGGCCTACCAGAATAATGAGTGGAAAGTGTTCAAGTCTTTCCAAAATAATGAGTGGCAAGGGTCATAGGCTTACCAAAATACTGAGTAGCAAATCTACCAGGCCTACCAGAATAATGAGTGGAAAGTGTTCAAGTCTTTCCAAAATAATGAGTGGTAACTGTACAAGGTTTACCAAAATAATGAATGGTAAATGTACAAGGCGTACCAAAGTATAAATTGGTTATTTAGTATGGCTTGTAAAAAGAGAACTGAAAGAAATATGAAAAGCCTGCAAGCTATAACGAGTCTCCATATGTATATCCTGGCAGTTGGAATTATTTCTATTCTTCAAGAAATAAAAACGAAGCTTCGAACAGTAGCTGGTGGATTATGGGCAGAAGAAAAGGCACACATCGGGAATCGAACTCTGAAGAGCCGATCAAATCAGTAATGATCTCTGGGTTTTCACGATCCGTGGGAAATGGAGCCATAACGGGCAAGTTGTTTTTCCTTGTGCATTTTCCAGGTGGTTAACGCCACGCCCCTTCCCTTTATCCATCGCCATTTTACCGCGACTATCCGGTGTCACCTGGTGTCAATCTCATTTTTTAGATTTCCTTTTTTATTCCATTTGATTCTTCTTTCCCGTCGAACAGTCAGTCCGTCCGGACGGTGTGCCTAACAAGATGGATTGGAGATCATCTCATGAATGGAGAGAATGTCCTTTCAAGATCTCGGGATCTACCCCTGCCTGCAAAAACTCTCCATATCCGAATTTGCACTTAACTTGTTCAAAAAAAGAACAACAGACAGAAAAAGACATTGCCTATATATCATGAAGAAAGAAGTAAGTGTGGGCCTTAAGAAAAAAAATAAGCCGCATATCACGCAGGGGTTGCGTATACTAAGCAGATTTGCCATGTACTAGTAGACACACTATTGTTCTCCTTTCACAATATATTTTCTATTTCTAAGTACTAATCCGATGATAAGAGGTAAAGGACTTACTAAAAGCTGAAAACAATAACAATGGTTGAATAGTGCGCTAAATATGAGTTTGGGAATATGTTTAAAATAACAATAGTAGAACATCAACAGTATAACAAGGTTGGCTGTATAATATTTATCGATGCGACTCATAAGACAGAGATATTTTGAATTTTGGAATCTCAGCCCTCCCCTAAAACCCTTTATTGCTCGATCGATTTTAACCATTAACGACTATGAACATATGCTACCCATGAAACAGTTAAAAAGTACGGCAGAGAACAAATAAACATTTCGGAGTTAATGATATATCAGTTTATTGTTGATATGACATGAGTAGGAGTGTGGGTTTAATAAAGGATGAAAATTAAAAAAAATCAAATATCTTTGTTAATATGCAAGAAAAAAATGAGTGTCCGATTTCAGCTATTAAAGAACTTGACTTTTAGTTTTAGAAGAAACTTTTAACTATCAAGATCGGTAACGATTAGTAAACAAAAGTGTGCATGTGGTATATGCATGGGATAGGCATGGAGCGCTATGAACGGTTATAGTTTATTTCTAGCGTGAACAATTTTTTTTGTTAGCCAATCTTTAGCGAGCACAAACAAACTGGATGGTTTACCCACTCGAGAGCATGCTACGGACAATTGCCCGTGTCAAAAACATGGTGTACTCAAATCTAAGCCACAAATAGACTTAGAAGTGACACCGGTATAGTGTGGCATTTCACTCACCAGTAAAGGCGGGGCAGATTTTAAGAATCTAAGATTGGTAACACTAAGCATATATCAGGATTAAACTTTAATAATAATAATAAATGCTTATTTTCATAAAAAATGGTTGTATGTATTTTTAATGCCATATGATAAAAAAATTTAAACAAAACATTTCGTCCAAAATTAAAAAAAAATGTTAATGGTGAACAACCCTTATCAATTAGGGGTATGAAAAATAGATAGTAGCCGATTCTCAGACCTACTGAATACGCATATAAAATTTGGTAAAAATCGGTAAAGCCGTTTCGGGGGAGTACGCTCAGTAACAGATATATATATATTTGACCTTACCTCATCTTTATCATCTCCTAAATAGGATCGATGAACATTTCAGAAAATATGTCAATAATCTAATCGTGATGAGTAAAACAATAATAGCTGATTTCCCTTAAGGAAACCCCAAAGTGGTTCTGTTTTGCAGTTTTGTTCAAATATTATATATATATATATATATATATATATATATATATATATATATATATATATTTGTCTGATATTGCTCTGGCGGTCGCAATGTTTGTTTCATAGTTACCAACAGTTATTCGTTTTATGTAAAAAGAAAGAACTGATTCGTTAATAGCAAAAATCGGACAAGTGGTGGAGGGAATTTCGAAATATCCTCGTTACTAAAAGGCGGATTGAAAGAGTGTATATAAGCAATCTTATTGAACATTAAATTATTCATAAGTGTTGTTATTTACATATTGCCTATCGAGATATTTGGATTTTTAGTTTTCATCCCTAAGTAAACCCCCACTCTTACTCATTTCATATTAACAATAAACTTTTATATGACGTACCATTTCATTCTAAGCCTATATGTCAAATATTGTTTTCTGGAGACCTTTATTATGCGGGATACGTGAAAATTCATTGTGTGATGACGTCATCAATTAATATTTTATGTTCCAACTCGATAATCTTTTCGTAATCGCCTATCTTTTAAAAATGTTATTTTAAATAGTTTTTTTTTAAGCTGTCCTTACTCGTTTGAGGCACGGCCATTCACACAGCAACACACGGACACCTCATGACTAGGACTGAACCACCTTTATGTACACTGTGCAATACACAACTAACTATCAAACACTTACTTACAGACTGCAGACTAATAACCGACCAGACCTTACCCATCAACCTATCAGAACTACTACACGACAACAGCCCATACATAACAAAAGTCATGAAACACCTCAAAGACACACACATTTACAACCAGATTTAACATTAAATAATCAAACACTAGACTAGAATAATATCCACTGGAGAAAAAATAAATAAATAAATAACCGTACTTTTACCTACCTCTGTAGATTTTTTAACCTTTTTTATTGGTTTTTATAAGCTTTATCTAAATTATTTTAGTATTATAACAAGAAAATGTGTGAATCCCTTAAATTGCGACACACCTAAATAAATAAATAAATTTTAAATAGTTTAGTTTTTATGTTTTTTTGATTTGACGGTTATATAATTAATAGGAAAATGTAACAGGTCATATTCTAATGAGCAATTGCCCTGGAAGAGATGTAGAAACGAAGAGAGAAACTGCAATTATTGAACACGCACGGGATAGGAAGTGGGCTGGATGTAACGAAGGGGGTTACGGCTGCTTCTTTAATTACAAGCAATGCTTTCTTTTCTCCAGATGATCGTATCGTGATTAGTTCCAATCTGGAATCGCTACCATGATTCCGTTCTTTGCTAATATCTGAACAACAACAACGAGGAATCTGGTTATGTTGGCATGTGCAAAAGCAAAAAAAAAAGGTATGACATACGCAGGGTCCGCGTAAACTTAGCAGATTTTCCCACATCCTGGTATAACACATTTGATATATCATCTAACCACATATTCTCCATTTTTATGTAAAAATGTCCGTCACGCAGGGGCTGCGTAAACTAGGCAGATCTCCCTCCTGAGGTTTAACAATAGATAAATCTATATCCTGGTAAGACAACACCGTGAATATTAAGTGAATAAATACAAACGGTAAATTTCAATAATCTCCGGACGGAAAGCGTCTGAAATGTAAAAAAAATAGGTCTGCCAACCTCTCACAGGAAAGAAAAAACAATTACTCAAATATATCATATTAATTTTATTGAAAACAAATTTACTATATCTAGTATTGTAATTTATAGTGAACCAGAATAATATTTATCTCAATCAATCAAATTTTAGTAGTCCAAGAAGACAACACTAGATCATCAGAAGAGAAAGGTCTCTTGAAAACAATATTTGGTATTTAAGCTTCGAATAAAGTGGTTGAACAGAGTGTTGTTAATGTAACATGAGTAGAAGTGAAAGATAAGAATAAATGTATGCAATAATATTTATACTAATTTTAATTTTCATTAAAATTGATTCTATATACTTTTTCGATCAAACGTATAGTAAGGGAGATATTACGAATTTTCAAAATTCTCCTCCTCCTCCCCCCCCCTCCCCGGGTCCGTTTTCAACCATAAACGAACTCGTTCTTTCTGTTTACACAAAACGACTAAATTTCGAGTTTGATAACGGTCAAACAATAATTGCGATATATATGAACATACAATTTTGAACTGACCTCATTTTCGTCATCTCCTGTGTACGATCGATGGACATTTGAAACATTTTTTGAAAATCGCGTCATGAGTAAGACCTCAATAGCTGATTTGCCTTAAGGGAAATCTGCTAGAACGAATGAGTAAAAGAGGGGGAGGGGGTTACTGAAGGTAGAAAACGATTACACGATTTATGGGCCTAATATTTACAATTTGCCGAAAATATGTTTTTCCAAATAAGTGTGAAAGATGATGCGGTTTATGATTGAGTAGAAAGCCATAACACTCTCAGCCTTCAATGAAATTACAATTATTACTTGGGTTTGCTCTAGCTCAGTACTCACGATAATGTGATAATAATGTCTCGAAACTTGTTAAAGACTACTGCTTCCGACTCGAGAAAAGTGGTTAAAAGAGTAAAACCGGGGCAATTTGAGACTGCGGTTAATGTTAGAAAATCGTCCAAAGCTACACTTTTTACAGCCCCTTCCACATGTAATTTAGTGGCTGTAAAAATAACACCGTTGGCGTCAAAACTTCTTTTAATGGCTTTCTAACATTAAAACTTCTTCGGTTCTAAAATCGGTAAAATTATTTTAATTTTAATGAAGAAATTATCCCCCCTCCCTCTAAAAATCAGGTAAAAAATACACAAGGTTAGGCTTCAGTAAAAGAGATATGCTAAGTGCGTAACTAAAGAATTAATACTAGTATGAATACGTGAGTGTTCAATAATATTTAGAAAAGAGATGTATATCTTTGTTTCTCAGATAATGCATTGACTATTGTTTCTATTCATTTAATTTCTATTGTACATATTGAAAATTTACTTATTGCTTTTCTGATTAGTTAAACTGTAGATTAGTAGATAATCTCATAAGATGTTCCATAGATCCAGGATATGCCACACATGGCCTCAGATTTGACTGAAATTATTTTTTATTTGATCATCCTTATAACATACAACAGGTTAAAACAAATTATCCTTAATGGTTTTGAAGTTATGAATTTTTTTAAATTCAGAAAAATAGGTTTAACTTGGTTTATCCGAGGAAGAAATCAGGAAACTATAGGAAAAATATATTTAGTTAAATATTACTTTTTATTTCTATGTAATGCCTTGGTAAACTTAAATTTTGAGACATTTTATAGTCCCACCTGATGACCCATATGAAAAATGCGCTAAACGTAACAAACAATATTTGAGAAGATAAAAATAGAAACAGTAGGCTTAAGTCAAAACATATATTATGTCAAAAAATGTTTTTCCAGCTTTAACAATTCTAATTTTAACATTTCTCCAAATATGCTAATTGATAAACAGATGGCTTTCGCTTCATAAATTTATTAGAATCATTTAATTGTTTGGTATTTTTACTTCCTTGTATAAAGTGAAGGAGAATTGTTAATCGTATAGAATTTGTATTTTCATATCTAAAGAAATTATCATTTTTGTCCATCCCTGAATCCACTAGTCTCGACAAGAAGACTGTAGCTCGTATAACTCAATAACGTTGAGATTTCAAATCAATACTGCTGTAATATCAAGTTAAGCAACTACCCTTTTCGATCAAAATCAGCTAATTCGGGGTGGCAGGTTGATTAGGGCGAAAATAAAAATAAAAAATCAAGGTTTACCAAGAAATACGAAATAAATTATGTTCGGTAAAATGTTTCGGTCCGATGCCAGTACGAATGGAGGGTGTCTTTTGTATGAAATAATTTTAAATGCAAAATATTTTGCTTTTAGATGTAAAATGAATTAAATGAAACCTGTTAATTTCCATTAAATGTTAACATAGCATAACAGGATATGTCAAATGGTTACTTTTTTTCTACAAACAATTTTCTAATATTATAAGAATTAAATTCTTTACAAATTATTGAATTACATTTATACTTATATTATACATTCGTTAAAAAATAAGTTCAAATGCCAAGAATACATACTTTAAAATTGGTCAATTTAAATAATTGTATAGAATAAATTAGTTTCCTTAACAATCTTAATACAACTTTAAATATGTAGCAAAGAGTTAGTTATTTATTGGTATGCAAATTTATTAAAAAGGATGACAAGCTTTATAAATGTTGAGAAACTTGTGCCACCTCAAAGGGACAATATACCACAAATTATTTTAGACCTATATTTATGGCGAATATTTAGTAGTTTTATTTAATAATTGTACATTTTTTTTAAGTATTTTTATTGTGTATGAAAAATCCTCACATGTTGAAAACAATATATGGTATTTAATGTTTGAATAATTTAGTGTGCTGAATACTATACAATCCAAATATCTCGTTTAATATTCATGGTACAGAAAATATGTATAGAACAATATTTATAGACCATTAAATTTTCAATAAGATTGATTCTATTCAATTTTTCGAACTGACTTATAGTAACGGAGATATATCGAAATTTCAAAACTGCTCCCTCTGAAACTGGTCCAATTTCAGCCATTAATGAACTTGATCTTTCTTTTTGCATAAAACGATTAAATATGGAGTTTGGTAACGATAAAGTAAATATTGCGACCGCTAGAGCGTTAATAGACATATATATATATATATATATATATATATATATATATATATATATATTTCATTTTCGTCATCTCCTGGTTAGGACATTTGAGGAAATTTTTCAAAACTCGCGCCATGAGTACGACCTCAATAGCTGATTTTCTTTAAGAGAAATCTGCTAATAAAATTCTGGTTGAGTTCATATACTTACGTTATGACGTGTGAACCAGAAGTTTAAAATAAATTGTTACGTGTTTACTAATTAAATGAGGGATCAGTAAAACCGTGGCTCAGTATGATATTTATTAATAAAAACGATGTTATGAGTTTTAAATATAAATGAAGTAAATTGTGGAAATGAGGTATATTTGTGATTGAAAGGTTGGTAGAGCTGTAGAGAGGCAGGCTGAACTATTGGAGATGAATGCGCCGATTCGAAGCGGTGGATTACATGGAGAAGCTGCAGCACAACACTTTCTTATATTCATTCAATTCAACACACACTCATAGTCAATCTCACACATTTTAATATACTCACACTTACATTTAGCAATGGGGGGAGGATCGCTGAACTCTAGCCGGAAAGTGGTTTTCGCATCGATTGGCACCACTGACAATGGCTCAAGCCCGTAACTAAATGTATGAATAAACCCAACAGACTTCCAACATACAGATTCGTGCACGTCTGCCATAATCTCGCATTTTATTCTCCATATGCCCTTTAATAATATCACCTTTTAATCTCCATATGTCCTTTAATAATATCACATTTTATTCCCAATATGCCCTTTAACAATATCACATTTTATTCTCCATGTGTCCTTTCGTAATTTCGCATTTTATTCTCAATATGACCTTTAACAATATCACATTTTATTCTCCATGTGTCCTTTCATAATCTCGCATTTTATTCTCCATATGTCCTTTCATAATCTCGCATTTTATTCTCCATGTGTCCTTTCATAATCTCGCATTTTATTCCCAATATGACCTTTAACAATATCACATTTTATTCTCCATATGTCCTTTCATAATCTCGCATTTTATTCCCAATATGCCCTTTAATAATATCATATTTTATTCTCCATATGCCCTTTAACAATATCATATTTTATTCTCCATATGTCCTTTCATAATTTCGCATTTTATTCTGGATATGCCCTTTCTTACAATACATCTAGTCATCGTAAGTCACAATCACCTACTGAGGTTATACTCATGAGGCGATTTTCAAAATTTTTTCTGAAATGTCCATCGTTGCTACCTACTAGTTGACTAAAATGAGATCCGTTCAAAATTGTATATATATATATATATATATATATATATATATAAAATCAAAAGTAAAGCTTATTGTTAATATGACATGAGCTGGAGGGGGCGGGTGGTTTACTGGATGCCGAAAACTATAAAATGGAAATATCTCCGTTAATAATCAAGATAGTGAAAAAAAACTACAATTAAAAACATTAACATTTATCGGATTTCAGCCATTAACGAACTTGATCTTTATTTTTACATAAAACAACTAAATATCGAGGTATGATTAAATCAAAATTGTCACCAGCAATATATATACACACACACAAAATAGTGAACGGACCTCATTTTCTTCATCTACTAGGCAGGATCGGTGGACATTTGAGGAACCTTTTCAAAAATTGAGTGACTTTTCAGTATTCTAAGAAATCATTTTTGGTTTATGGTCTATACGTACAGACGTCACGACAAAATTTGTCAAAAAGAATTCATGGAGGTTACAAAACGAATAATCCAGTTGAAACCTAAACCGAATTGTATTGATATTACATTACTTCATTTGCTTTGTAAAACGAAGTTAAAAAAAGATCCTTACAAAACTTATGTTTGTATCTCTAATAGGAAAACGAAATTTGCACAACTAGATATTACTGCTGTCCTAAATATGAAATTGAACCTTTTAAACCAAACCGATTTAAAGTACAAGCCGAAAGGAATTATATTAGAGTCAGAAAGAGTCAAAACCGATAATTATTTATTTTACAAGACAGAGAGATTTCCCGGGGAAATCTGTTTGTTCAGTTTATCTGAGAGGAATCATATTCGTCTATATTACCACAAACGCGAGAATAGAATTACATTTTTTTTTGTCTTTGAACAACTTAATATTTTGTGGTTGCTGATACAGAAATTGCTAGCCTGAACCACATTAAAGTAAGATGATAGCCAGGAAAATGATTGGTTTAGCTACTTCTTTAATCGTAGAACTGGCTAGAATAATCATTTTCTGGTTAGTGTATATATTATTTGTGCCTATAACTTCTATTAAGGTCATCCATAACTTAGCTTTATTTTAAGGATTATTTAAGTTTGGGGCTCAGGTGCTAGCTATATGAGTTAAAGCGTTGTCTTTAATCTTACGTAATACTAGAGTGGCGAGTTCGAATTTATTTAGTGACGGAATTCATTAAATGAAATCCATAGTCCCACCCTGGTTAGAAAAGAGTGGTAACCAGCCCAATTAGCTTTAGTTGCAAAAATTGGACATTAATAAACTATTTTAATAAATTTACAGATGTTCACATCAAGTTTACTTTACAGATGTTCACATCAAGTTTACTTTACAGATGTTCACATCAAGTTTACTTTACAGATGTTCACATCAAGTTTACTTTACAGATGTTCACATCAAGTTTACTTTACAGATGTTCACATCAAGTTTACTTTACAGATGTTCACATCAAGTTTACTTTACAGATGTTCACATCAAGTTTACTTTACAGATGTTCACATCAAGTTTACTTTACAGATGTTCACATCAAGTTTACTTTACAGATGTTCACATCAAGTTTACTTTACAGATGTTCACATCAAGTTTACTTTACAGATGTTCACATCAAGTTTACTTTACAGATGTTCACATCAAGTTTACTTTACAGATGTCTACTTACATTTACTTTACAGATGTTAACTTACGGTAACTACATGAATTGTAAGAAAGGACATATTCAGAATAAAATTTAAGTTTATGAAAGGGCATATAATAAAAAAGCCCGTCAAGCTTTTTTACCTAAGTTGATTTCCTACGTACGTCACGTATTTGCGTTTATCTCAAAGCGTAAAAGTTTTATATATATATATATATATATATATATATATATATATATATATATACATATATGTATGTCTATAACCCTAGTCCTAGTGCAATAACCATGTGTAATAGTTTGTAGGTATCTTTAGTCTTGCCCTGAAGAAGAGAAAATAAAGATTCTCGGAATATCGTCATAAATTATTTTTCACCAACATTGACCAAAACTCCAAAAAGAAAAACCAACACCATGTATAAATATAACCTGGTCGAAAACATCAACACAATTTTTATATATATATATATATATATATATATATATATAGAGAGAGAGAGAGAGAGAGAGAGAGAGAGAGAGAGAGAGAGAGAAGGGGATCACACCTGATTAAGGGAGGGATGAGGAGAGTGAAAATAAAATAAAAAGCAAATTTCTCTTTACGTATTAGAGATACAACAAAGTTGTACAGGAACATTTCTGTTTATCGTGGGATATTCTATAAATTATGGTTTATAACATTTTTCGATGAAATGAATGTTAATAGAGATAGTTTATTATTATATATCAACGTCCACTTATTGCAACAATGGCTAATTGGGACGGGTCTGTAGGTTATTACCCTTTTCTAGCCTGGGTGGAACTAAGGATATCATTTAATTAGCTCGTTAATAAATAAATTCCTATTGCCAAGTCGGGAATCAAACTCACGACTTTCGGTTAACCACGTGAGATTAAGAAGAACGCTTTAAATCACATGACTAACCTGAGCCACCGTTTTGGTTATTTAATTGAATAAGAGTACCTGGAAGCCATGTAGTGTCCACTTCGGATTTTTCGTTCCGTTATTCCTGTATGAATGCGTTTTTGTGATGCGATCTCTGTCATATTTATGTCCGAAAATTCTGGAGAGCCAGGTTTGAATAGGAAAAAGCGGATGGCTTTCTGCAGCTATGGTCTATAGGCTTTGTGTATTGGGGGAGTGACAGGTCGTCAATATGAGCAGCACCATGGCGGATCATGGGACACCCATGGTCATCGAGAGCAGGTAGTTCTCAGAGCATCTCCCGCAAGATCGGCCCCCGACCACCGTGAAAAAGAGGTTAGCTCTCCGCGGTCGCCTTTATTAGATTTTCCCATTTCAATGTTTCTATGGGTGCACAATGGGTCGGGGTAGGCACCCCGGGGTGAGGGAGGCGTCCTGACACGTAGCCCATATGCAAAGCGGGAGATATGCCCGTCTCCCTATTACCATCCTTCTCTAACACACACTCTCCGTGTCTCCCTAACTGTAAAACCTCTTTCTCTCGCAACCATTTCTCCCAGAACTTCGCCTTTCTCAAAATTCCCCCAACCAGCACATATACACCTTAAGCTTCAAAGCAATAGACACTCTAGAAGAGAAGAAATTGTATTAGGTTGTAAAATAAGTTCGTAGCGTTTATCATTATTTCAATTTGATCCTCTTTGTATTTTTTTTTTATAATATATATAATATATATATATACATATTAAACATGTAAATAAGGTTATGAAAATTAAACTTGACAAATTAAAAAAAAAAACATTAAATAGAACAATTCAGGAATACAATTAAATAAGCAACAAAAAATTACATAATATTAATTTTATATTATCTTTTCCTCTCCCAACTTAAGAATATTAGTTATTTTGAAAATAAAATATCAGGACTGATAGGCCACGTGGGAATATGAGTCTTTAACTGTCTTTGTAAGTCTTGAGTCAGTCTACATTCATAAATAAGGTGGGTGAATGTCTGTTCAGTGTAACTGTCGCATTTACAAGTATTTGAGTCAGTAAGTTTGAATCTGTATAAGTAAGAGTTTGTGTTTCCGTGTCTAGTTAGTGTTAGATAAAATGTATGTTGGGATAGTGAGATATTGCTTATTAGAGCAGGGATATATAATTTTAGATGTAATCCTTTATCTGTTTGATTCCATCTCTGTTGCCACAAATTAATACTTTTTTTCTAAGTAAAGATTTTAACACAGTTTGATCATTTTTATTGTAAATCACCTCTCTGGCCTGAATATTGACTATTTCATTGATAATTCCTGCATGTGCCTTGGCCCATTTGAAATGAATGAAAGTCAGTCTGTTTTTTTAATTGTATTATCTTCTTTGTATTTATAAAATCATGTTTACATGGTCAATAATGTTAAAATATTCTAAACAAACGCTTAACATATCTCATACAAGTTTTTCAAATCATTTGGGAGCTTCGGGATATGTTTCACAAGTGATATATGGGTTCTTCACATTTGAAGAAAAAAAAATATTGTACCGCATTTTCATTAGTGATTCCCTCCTGAAACACAAAGTTAATGATCCATTTTTAAAGAGGTTGATATCTAAGGATGAAAAGTTGGTCCAGTACAATAAACATTTGTGAGGAAAAAATCCAGGGGAAAAGGAAGTGACCCGCCGTTAACGACTCGAAAACAAGGGTCACAGACAAAAAAGTTTATGCTGAGCGTTTCAATGTGAACTTTATTTTGAGCTGCTCCAGCTTAACCAGACCATTAATGCTGCAGTATACTGTGTCCAGTTGGAACAATTAAAGCCAGCAGTTAAGTAAAAGCGACCAGCATAGGCTAACAACAAAGGTATAGTTTCCATGACGATAAAGCCCGTCCTCAGGTGCCTTTGGGATGTGATCCACCAGACAAGGGGGAATTTAATTTCCCATAAATGTTGTTATATAAATTTCTTCTCTACACTCTGCTACCTCATATTAACAATAAACTGATATATCATGTAATGTCTTATTCCTAACTTAAATATAAATAATATGTAAAGAATGTAATGGTTAACTTTAATATAACAAATATTTGATGTATCATTATTTTTTAAACCTTTAACATATTTAAAGCACTTCCTTAGGCTACTAACTCAATACTCAGGGTGAAAGGGGGATGATACCTGAAATATTGGCTTAAGTTAAGGGCTGAAAAGGAAAATATATAAATAACTCAACAACACAATGATATTACTTTGTATCACTTCGAGCTGTATAAAATGTTTCGACTCAAAACATAATAAAACCTGATCCGATTTCTGCTAATACCGAAATTTGTTATTAATGTACAGGTCTTTCGGAATACATTGATGTTTCCAGGGCGGTGTTCATGACACGTCGATGTTTACTTTTGATGCCCAGCTCTGCAAGTGGTTGGAGTTCTGTTTGTCCAAAAAATGCACACTTTTTTGGAATCCTTTGATGAGAGAAGCTCGAAACTAGTTGCTTATTTATTATTGAGCTCTCGGCTACTATTCGCCTCATTACTTTATTTAGTCCAGCGATTTAACGAGGGGCAATTGCATAATCTAATATGGCGACCAGATAGTTATACAACGCGGGCCGAGTTCCGCTCTCGACACACGAAGCCTTTATCCAATTTGCCTAACAATTTAGCGTAACTCTATATATTGTGTAGAGATTGTTTCTGTGTGTTTCTGTTATTGTGTTAGTTCCTCGAGGCCGCTCTCCGTCCCCAATTATCGCCGTCTATCTCATGTAAAAGACTGAGTCAATTATCATTATTGCCATGACAATGCCCATGGGAATCCACCATATCTAATGGCTTTATACTTGAAAACGATGGTAATTCCCTTGATGTATCGTGGATAAGGCAACCCCTCGTTTTTAATAATATCATTAGCCGACACGGCAATTCAATCTGGAAGTCACTCTGCTCAAGCAGGCGCAAACAACTTTACATCAAGATGATTCTCAGCCTGACTAGACCTGAAAAGATATCTGGTTGTAGCTTTTCTTGTAGACAAAGAAGAAAAAATATTATTTTTGGCCTCGTTCTGAAGAGAATCTCGCTGACCGTTTGGGAACGTTTTAGGAACAAGAAACTCTTAGGCATGCCTTCATTAACAAATTTTCAACTCGAAACTTTCAGGTTTTAGCAAGAGCCTTAAATGCAGACTTCAAAAATAGACATCACTGTTTTAAACGAACCAGAAAAGGAAAACGGCCAAAATAAAATACAGTAGTTTCACATCTTGACTGAATGAGACTATCCAACAACATAAAAGTCAGAAATAATAGAGAGGATTCCAATCGTAGACAGAATTATGAGAAAACAAACATTTCACAGTATGGTCCAAGAAGGAACGCTGAATATTTTTAATGAAAACCTCATGACCTCATATCCTGTGACTGGTACAAAAAATGGTACACAGAAATGTGAAAACCACACCAACCTTGTGATTTATTGAAATAGAGAACTATGAAGAAGTTATATGAAAAGCCAATATCCTCACACCAACCCTGTGACTGGTCAAACCGGGAAAACTAAAGAATATATAAGGAAACAACTGATTTTCCCAGTAACCTTGTGACTAGGTGACATAGAAAACACTGAAGAAGTTACATGAAACCACATATTCTTCAACTAGCCTTGTGACTTGGTGATACAGAGAACAGTGAATAAGTTACATGAAAATCCCATATCCTTACACCAACCCTGTGACTCGTCATACTGGGAAAAGTTAAGAATCTATAAGTAAACCCCTTATATTCCCATTAACCTTGTGACTTGGTGAATCAGAGAACACTGAAGAAGTTATATGAAAACCACACATTCTTCTCATAACCTTGTTACTTCCTGAAACAGGGAACAGTGAAGAAGTTACATGAACACCCCATATCTTCACACCAACCCTGTGAATGGTCAAACAGCGATAGCTAAAGAATCTAAAAGAAAATTACTTATTTTCCCTCCAACCATGTGACTTGGTTAAACAGCGAATGCCGAAGAAGTTATATGAGACATCCATATCCTCACACCGACCCTGTGACCAAACAGAGAGAGGTAAAGAATCTCTTAGACAATTATTATTTATCTATAAGCAAATAACTTTTTTCCCACCAACCTTGTGACTAAAAGCACACCGAAGATGTTACATGAAAACCCTATATCCTCACATCAACCCTGTGAGTGCTCAAACAGATAGAAATAAGGAATCTAGATAAATTCATATTTTTATGAAATACAGATTAGAATTGTTGATCTTGGTCCAAGTACAAGGTTACTCCTAGTTTTACACGTTCATTAATAGATTTTTGGAGACAATATATGTTTTTTTTTCATTGGTGCTCAGAATTACACACAAGCCCTTTTCTCTATGGCAAATAATGTTGGAACGACTAGATTATCAGCAAATAGAAATTCTGTTATGCATTGCTTTATCTGGGCTAGCTTTGTTGAGACCCCGTTCTTTATGAATGAATAATACTTTTGGGCCAAATGGCTAATTCGGACAATCTTCATTGATTTAATCAAAACGTTACTAAGTTGGAATGGTGGAGAATAGTTAACATTGTACAATTAAATTAAAACACTAATTGTGATGATTATGATTATATAATTCAGGTAATGTGTCATAAATTATTTAATCTGTAGAAATGTTAGAAAACCATTTCTTCAGGCAAAGCCTATAAAAAAAAAAAAAAAAACTACGTAAATTTAGATTTTCTTGAGTACATCAACACAGGTCCGTATATCTTTCTGCAATTTTAAGACAATTTCTTTTTTTTATGATAGTCACAATGTTTTATTGCTCATTGAGTATAAGATTGGCGCTTTTTCAGCCATAAAATCCTCCCTTCTCTTATTAGGCCATTTTCCCCCGACCTGTGTTCCTGGAGCAGGCTAGCCGAGCAATTATTGGAGAGCGAGCAATTTCCACGAAGTTCACACTTCATTCATAATTCATGCCTTTAAAGTCAATTTCCTTGGCTTTCCCGAGACTCTCGTTCGGTTTAGTCTCGGACGGAAAAAAAAAAAAAAAATATCTCGGCATTACTTCTGAACCGGAAGTCCCAGAATTATTTTCTCCGATCAGGTCTCATTTCCCAGATTTATATTTGACTATTTCATATGCTAATATCGATTTTGATTTTCCTTCATTAGGTATTTTTTTTATTTTTGATTACGGTCCTCATGTTTTATTTTTAGGTTGTAGGTGGTTACAGAGGGGTCTTGGGTTAAAACTAATAATGATGACGGAGAAGTAAGCTCAAATTTTAGTTTAGTTCAATTTTATTTTTAGATTACTGTAGAAATCAATTTGCCAAGTCGCAAATTGTAGTCTATCATTTTTGATTTAGAAATTGGTGCCAAATTTCGCCAGAGCTATAAAAAAAAACTGTGCTATTTTGAGTTTGGATCGGAGGGCTCCAAGATGATTGACGTGTGTAGTGTTGGATGCGTGGATAATGGATGCAGTCCTGGAACTGGTACAGTATAGAATCGGGGCAGCTACACTGCGGGATATTACAGGGTAGCCAATCACTGTCTGTCGCTACCTCTCATGTCAGGAACTCAAAGGGGTAATAGAGAGAAGAAAGGCAGGGGGAGGAAAGAGAGAGAGAGGGGGGGAGACAGAGAGAAAGAGAGAGAGAGGGAAAGAGAGAGAGGGAAAGAGAGAGAGAGAAGAGAGAGAGAGAGAGAGAGAGAGAGAGAGAGAGAGAGAGAGAGAGAGAGAGAGAGAGAGAGAGAGAGAGAGAGAGAGAGAGAGAGAGAGAGAGAGAGAGAGAGAGAGAGAGAGAGAGAGAGAGAGAGAGAGAGAGAGAGAGAGAGAGAGAGAGAGAGAGAGAGAGAGAGAGAGAGAGATATAGAGAGAGATAGAGAGAGAGAGAGAGAGAGAGAGAAGCATAATGTGACAAAGATTATGATTAACGATTATAAAAAAAAACAACTTATATATCGGATTATTAACTTTTAAGTATATATACATATGCACACATACAAATAAATACACACAAGGGCCCAGCACGTACACAAACACTCATTTAAATGCCTCTCATTTCTCCAGGATGTAGTATCTACAGTTTTTTCTACTCTTGTCTTGAACTACCTCATAGCAGAAAAGTTAATTTAATCTTCACGAACTTTAATGTGTCTTAATCATAGAGCCTAGAAAAGCTACGAATTCAATGACGCCGAAGAATTTGTAAGTGTAGAAAATGAAAACAATTCTATTTATGAAAACTTAGTAGAATTCTATAAAGGAAAATTGCATGAAAAGTGTGGCGTTGGTCAATAATCAACCATCATACTTATATACAATTTTAACTTATTAGTGATTTCTTTAATATATATATATATATATATATATATATATATATATATATATATATATATATATATATATATATATATATTAGACATTGTTTGTGATATTTGTAGACATTGTTTTTTTTTTTTTTTTTTTTTTTTTTTTAAATTATCTTTCTTATAATTTTTCTCCTTATAAATTTATTTTATATTCTTATGCCATTTTTGGCTTACTTTTTATTGCTAACTTTTTAACTTATTAACCTAACTTATTGTTTTTATTTTGAGTCTTTTAATTAAGTGTTTTCTTCTTGGGATAAGAGATTTTAATAAAATTAAAAATTTTCTTGGAAACTATTGAGTCATTGTTTAATGATTTCTTAAAGATTTTCATGTAATTTACCTAATAGGCTATTTATATTATAATTTTGTTTAATTTTATGTAACTTATAAAATAATTTTTAGTTGAGAAATGCCTGGCTGGTTTATCTCAAGATTACCAAATGATGGCTCTCCGGGAATAAGATCCAAACAAAATAAATGTTTCCAAATTTTATGGTAATACTAATTTTAAAAGTTAGTAATATAAAGAATTCAAATTTTTCCCCGAGTTTGATGAAAATGTATGTTGATAATAAAGGAAGTATATATTTTTTTACTTATATGTGGACCTCAGTGGAAAGTTAAACAGTTCTTAAAATTGACAATACCTATTTGAGATATTATAATTGCTATGTTATTTCCATTCTTAAATTATTCTAATGCTAAGTATTTGGATAAAGCTTATTCTTCTTTCAAAGTTGATTAATTTTGAATTCGGTCCACATTACAAAAGATCTTTTGTGATCGCAAACTATTATACATAATTTTTCTTTCTTATAGAGTTTGCTTGGTAATTTGCATTGAGTATTCATTGGCCCTTTGGAAATAGGCGGAACCTTTGATCTTCCAAAATTGTTATTTGTGTTTGCATGAATGATTGTTACCGCGATTTGGCTCTGAAATATAAAAAAGGGTGACGTGGGCACATTCGAACCGCCATTGAGGGTGCCGGATATATAATAGTGCCTTTTGAATGGAGTTGCCGATAAAACAGCGACGGAATAAATATGGTAAAATTATAAATGTTTATAATTTTGTATGAATTTAAATCGTAATTCGTCAATCCATTGTTACCAAAAACATAACTAACATTTGAACATTAAAGTGTACAGCTGGAGATCAAAAAGAATTAGAAATGTCAACAGATAAATTCAATAACCATTGTTTTATTTTTTGTAAATACTAAAACACAGTAAATGGATTCAATGTATTCATCGAAACATAATATATATATATATATATATATATATATATATATATATATGTGTGTGTGTGTGTGTGTGTGTGTATACCTTTTTGCAGAGCATGCCATCAACCATTAACCAATAAACACATACTGAATTTGAATACTTGACAAGACTCCACGTAACATGTACCAACTTCTTACTGAAAGAAGCCCATATTTCGACAATACACTAAATCACCTTAAAAAATCGAATTTATTTTACAAGATTCAGCATCTTTCCTTTTTTATTTTGACTAAGTGAGAATGTTAATATAATTTTGAACAATTTGAAATAATATAAATGTACTAATATATAGGAATAACATAATTTTTTTGTTAAAGCCATTTTAAATTGTTCTCTTTATTGCGAGTCTATTGTTTATTTTTTTTTCTTTATTACTTGTATTTAGTGTCTAATTTTTTATTTGTTGGTTAAGTTTTTGATTTTTCTATAATTTTGATTTTATTTTACATTGTTAAAATTTGAGGCGAATGGCCTAGTTGAGGATGCTCCTGTATAAAAAATTAATTAAAAAAAAAACTGTCAGCCATCAGAAAACCCATGAACCACTTTTTTTGGAAGCTTAAATACCAATCGTTCTTTTCATTGAACGCTCACATAATCATAGTGAGCTGAGCTTCTGAAGTCCAAATACAACTCATTTCAGTGTGAAATTCAGGCTACTTAGAGCAAATAATTGAGAGTACTTAGTGCAATTAATTAAAATGGTTTCTATTACTGAGTTCTGATGAAACTCCAGCTTATCTTTCGTGGGGGTGTGAAATCGATTCATCTCTTATCACTTATGCACGATCTGATAAGGCCCTGGAAAAATTAACACTCCGCATTGGACACTCTCATTACTATCACTGTCCGATATTATTATATTTAATTTAATAATTTCATCAATCGTTTTGATAGAAATTCATTAATGTTGTAAACAGTTGGGCTTAATTGTAGGATTAAAGTTTTGCTGTTTGTTAAATTTTGATCGGCAAATTTGTGTAGTAGAGATTTTTATTTATGTTTTCAACTTTTGGGTCAGGGTTGTTCTGGAAAGTGAGCGAATGCAGTAAATTATTAATCTAAACAGATAAAATATTATATGAAAATAACGTGATTTTTTCTTGTCTAAATTCTCATTAACAACATGTCAATCAATACTGGAGGGCAGATTGAAGTTGTAGCCTGCATACTCATATTGGCTTATAGGCTTTGTCATTAGTCAGCTTAAGAGCGTTACAGGCTACTGAGGGGTGGCTGTCTTACAAATCTGGCCATTAGAGGAATTTTCACTTCGTCGCGATGCAGAAGGCAACGGGAAACAACCCTATAAGCTGTCTCGTCAGTGGAAATTTGCATTCCCTGTTCGTTACTTACAGCCAGCAGATTACCAACGGTAAAATGTAAAAAGACTAAATATCTAAAAGTTCAATAATGCAAATTGACAATTGGTCAACTCAAATGATTACTGATGTTCACCATGAGTAGTTATAAAATTAATTAATTAATGGAGATTCGGTTAGCTATGAGAGTAAAGGTGTTGGTCACTGTCTCACTTAAATATGAATACAAATTTATCATATATGGTTTAATATGTCGTCAAATATGATATATGATTCATTATAAAACAAATTTTACAAACCAAGAGGGGAGGAAAAATATTGGAAATTATGACATTTAAAAAAAAAAAACCTGATTGCACAGTTTTTAAATTTATATTTAAATGTTTATATCTATTACCGTTTTAACATTCCTCGCTCAGGAATACAAAAACCGATTTCACTCCTTCAAACCGTAGTTCCGAACGAACAATAATAGTTTTGAGTTACGGCTGAACTACTATACTTGCAAACAAAGTTTCAGAAAATTTAGAATTTTCGGGATCTCTAACCTCCCTTGTAAGTGAGGCAGGGACCAACGCCTTAACCCTTATGGTTAATCAGATCTCCATTAATATTTTATTCATGATCAATAACCATTACCAATGGTCAACTCAAATTCGTATTATTAAACTTCTAGATATTTCATTTTCTTTCGTTTTTCTGTTGTAATGAACAGGCTGTAAGTGATGACAATGAGTCAATAGTGGTCCAAGTAGTCAGCAAGTAGGGATACAAGTAGTGAGCAAATCTTGGTGTAAGTTATGAGTAAATAGTGGTCTAAGTAGTATGTAGAGCTCTAATTAATGAGTAAATAATGGTCTAAGAAATGAGTAAATACAGTAAAGTAATGAGTAAGTAGGGGTCTAAGTAGTGAGTAAATCATGGTGTGAGTTATGAGTAAATAGTGGTCTAATTAGTAAGTAGGGGTAGTGGGGGTGCAATTAATGATCAAATCGTGGTGTACGTAGAAAGTAAATAGTAGTGGTAAATGAGTAAATCATGGTCTAAGTAGTGAGTAAATGGGGGTCCTATTAATGGTCAAATCACGGTGTATGTAGTAAGTAAATAGTGGTCTAATAAGTAAGTAGGGGCTTAATTAATGAGTAAATCATGAGCTAAGTAATACGTAAATAATGGTCAATGGAGTGAGTTGGTAGGGGTCTAATTATTTTGTTAATCCATGGTCAAAGTAGTTAAAAAATCATGGACTAAGTATTTGTAAATGGGGGTCTAATTAATGAATAAATCATGGTCTAAGAAATGAGTAGAGGTCTAAGTAGTGAGTAAGTAGGGGTGTTATTAATAAGCAAATTATGGTCTAAGTAGTGAGTAAATGGGGGTCCAATTAATGGTCAAATCACGGTGTATGTAGTAAGTAAATAGTGGTCTAAATAGTTAGTAAATGGAGTTAGTAAATGGGGTCTAATTAATGAGTAAATCATGGTCTAAAAAATGAGTAAATAGTAGTATGGGTAAATAAGGAGTGAGTAAGTAGGGGTCTAAGTAGTTAGTAAATGGGGTCTAATTAATGAGTAAATCATGGTCTAAAAAATGAGTAAATAGTAGTATGGGTAAATAAGGAGTGAGTAAGCAGGGGTCTTATTAATGAGCAAATCATGGGCTACGAATTGAGAAAATAGTGGTCTAAATAGTTAGTAAATGGAGTATAATAAATGAGTAAATCATGAGCTAAGTAGTGAGTTAATAGCGGTCTAAGAAGTAAGTAGGGATCTAAATAATGAGCAAATCATGGTCAAAGTAGTAAGTAGGGGTCCCATTAATGAGTAAATCATGGTCTAATAAATGAGTAAATAGTGGTCTAAGTAGTAAGTAGGGGTCCCATTAATGAGTAAATCATGGTCTAATAAATGAGTAAATAGTGGTCTAAGTAGTAAGTAGGGGTCTAATGAAATCAGTTAATGGGTATATCATGGTCCATGTTGTGAATAAATAGTGGTTTAAATAATGAGCTAAATTGTTCATACTTTAACTTTTAAATATTCCAAATTCCTTATAGATATATGGAAAATGTTAAAAAAAAAAAAAACCATTGCAGATTTAATGGACTTATGAACCGATGAGGTATGATTTCCATTTTTCTCTCTGAGTTCTATTTCAAAATGATGAATAAACCTGTTATTGATATTCCCCCAAAAGGTCTCTGTCTCAACAACTGAGTAAACATGATGTCACATCACATTTTGTTCCCTATTTCTTCCATACTAACTCCAAGAACAAGATTAGAAGTTGTCATAAAACTACGAGTCATGAAAGAGCTTTATGAAAAAATGTACTATAAAAAAAGAAAATATTATTCGTTGATATGTTCTGTGATATTTGACTCCTTTCAAGCTATTTTAACATTGGAGATACAGAAAATTGAATAAAATAAAATAGGCGAAAATTAAATAATATAAAGTAGGAGAAAATACATAATTAATTCATTTGATTTGTTGATGGCATGTAACATGTAAATAACTAACACAAATTGCTTTCCCTTAGGTTAATATATATATATATATATATATATATAAAACCTAATTTTATATATATTTTTATGATTTAAATAATCTTTTTGTGAGAGTAAATATGAAAATTCGAGTACTCTTACAAAATGATAAATTTTTTATTTTAGTTTTGTCAAAATGAACAAAATAGTTTATTATTACATATCAACGTCCACTTTTTCCTATTATGGCTAATTGGAACGGGTTGTCTACAGGTAACCACCCTTTTCTAGCCAGAGTGGGGCTAAGGATTTTATTTAATCAGTTTGTCACTAAATAATATAAATATAATAAATATATATATCTAATATTTCTATTTTGAAGGGTGGAATCTAACTCGGCACTCTAGGTTTACCATGTGAGATTAAGGCCAACGCTTTAACTCACAAGGCAAAACTGAGCCTCTAACATAGTATAGTAAACACTGAAAAACATCAAATATGTCTAGTAAATATTATTGTCTGATCAGAATAATCATTTACGTTATTACATATTTGGCTTCATTTATACAAACAGCAATCTCTAAATGGTAGCGGTTGGTTGATATGCTTCAAGATATAAAAGTGTGATTTGTTTCACAACTTGATAGTTATCACGGAAACTGCGTAATGGCCGATATATCAGAAGGCATTAACGATTATATAAAAAACAAAAATAAAAGTCGTATTGCAACTTCAATCGGATTAAGATAACTGATATAAAACTCGACCAACTTTTTGCATCGGCCAACTCAGTTTCAATTCTTAATTGCGGGTTAGCGCCGTTTAAGAAACGGAATTGGTTGTGTTATCGAACTCAGGGCATGATGAATCTATGCCAATATGTCAGGCTCAAGCATTGCAGGAATTATTTATTTTTTAATCTATTTTTCGTTTTAGAAAGTAATGATCGTTTTGTGAATAATTTTAATTCATAAATTATGCCACCCTGAGAAAATATGATATAAAGTCCAACAATATAATTGCAAACGCTGGGCTGAATCACATTTTTCTATGTAGAACGAAAATTGTTCTTATTTAAACAGTTTATCGTCCACTTTGTGCTAATTAAGACGGCTTATACCCGTATACCGTATACTGGCTCTTTTCCAGCCAGTGCTGGACTACGGACATTATAAATAAATTCCAATTGTCCAGGTAGGAATTAAACCCATCAATCTAGGTTTACCATAAGAGATTAAGACCAACATCTTAGCTCACATGGCTAAGAAATGTAAATAAACGTTTACTTTCAAGGCTAGAATTGTTTTCAAGGAAAAAAAATCGTTTTAATCTGGTTTTGGACGCTCCTCTAAAAAGACCGTGACGGCAGGGTTGCTTAAAGGAAACATATTTTTGTTTGTAACGTAACACAGACAATTTTAAGTCCCTTGATTTTTATTAGTAAAATAGATCTGACTGAAAATATCCCGAGTTGAACCCATTGAAGACTGAAAATGTCAAAAATACAGATAACACAATTAGCATTCGTCTAAGAAAATTTTGTAGCTGAAAACAAATCTAGATTACGTTATCTATAACGTTATGTCACATTTGTCTATCCATCCAATCATGTTTTGGTTTTGAATTTGATAATTTCCTTAAATTGCCTACTTTGTTTGATATTACCATCACCATGCTTGATAAAAATATCAAGTTTGGTGATATTACATATCGAGTCTGCACATGTTAAAGCAACAATAACGGAAAATAAAGCCTTTAACAGGAACAAATATATATATGTGTGTGTGATTATATATATATATATATATATATATATTTGTTTGGTGACGCAATGGGTCACTTCCCAAGTTCAGACGGAAATCATTTTGAAGTTGTATTGGTCTGTTAACAAGTAAATTGCTAATTCAGCTAACAACTTAATACATGAATGAAATTTGTATTTTTGTGGTTGCATAGGGTTTAAGGGCGAAAAACTACCAGGTTATCATCGCCCTGTAATATTTATAATTCACATTTTGGTATCCTCATCCATATCGCCATGAATGAAATTTAACGGCTACTTAAATAAACAGAAATCTGCTAAAATGTCTCATAATAATTTAAAAGGAAAATATTAAATGAAATACTGTTATTCCATATTAGTAATTCTGTAACAAACGCTTAGTTATCTCGAATAATTTAAAACACAATTAATTTTTACCCATACTCATAAATAAAATCCTTAGTCCCACCCTGGCTAGAAAAGGGTGGTAACCTGTAGATAACCCGTACCAATTAGCTTTAGTTGCAAAAAGTACGCGTTAACAATTAAAAAAATAATAATAGGATACAATGACATCATTGTGTGCCCACAAGAGATTTTTGCGATTATTTGTTTCGAAAGATAATATGCTACATGTCTATTTAAGAACAGAATTGTTTGTTCCAAGTAGTGATAACAAAATATCATTGAGATAACGAGAAAAACATTTCTTTTCATGATTACCAAAACTGAGGCCAATATATTTATGATTTTATATACATATATATATATATATATATATATATATATATATATATTCTATACAGTAACCCTATGTAGAGGGATTTTATTTTCTGCACATCCCATGAATATTTGTATTATATGTGCATTTTGTCAAAACGCTTAACAATTTTTATATTATAATCTATATACATATTAGCAGATGTAAATAAAAACTTGAAAATTAAACTTGACAAATAAAATCATTAAATATTAACAACTAAGGAAATAACATTAAAATAAACAATAAAAAAAATGACTTAATTTTAATATTATAATATCGTTTCCTCTCTCAGCTTAAGGATTTCGTTGGCTATTGTTTTTAATAAATTTATGTGATCTGGAAATACAATTTCGGGACTGTTAGGCCTTGTGGGAGTATGTGTTTTTAACTGTCTTTGTATGTCTCGAGATAGTATAACATATATTTCTGTTTCAGGAGGTATTTTCTATAATAATTTTTTCACATCAAATTTTTGTCAAGTAAAATGTCTCACATCAATGTGTAGCAATCATATTAATATTATCATTTATTATTTATATTCACTTTAAATTATTGTTTAACAAACAATACAAATATACTATATACATTTTACTACAGTCAGCTAGACTATGATTTTCATTTGGTAATCCTTAAAGCTAGTAAATACTCAAATTTGGGAATCGAAACACAACTCTGCTGTGAATAATATAGAAATCAGAAATTTCGTCGAAGACAAGTAATAGATATTTTCGACAAGATAATTACACATGATTGCATCATTTAATTATTAAATTGTACTCACGAATTCAATTTCCTGAATCTCCTTTATTTATTAATAATAAAGAAGACCAAATCAATTAATTAATTCTTTATTAATAATTGACAAAGGGCAATGTGTGAATGTTTCATGTTCATGAATCGAGTGATAATGTTTTATTATTTATTTGAGTCTATAAGTGATGCCAAGCATCAAGATGGATTATTGATAATTAACTATACAGTTAATTGAGTTTACGTATTTCCTGTAAAATGCTGGCATTACTGGAAGTGATTTCCACTGAGATTTACTATTACGAATATAATCTAATGTACAAAACTATGCATAAACTATATTTGCTCGGATTTGTTTTTGTCAGGTTGTCAAGTGAATGTTCATTATAGATGATTTTTAATTGTAATAAATGCTATCCTTGATTATGGTTTCAATTACTCAAAAAAGTGGAGAGAGATAGATTAGGAACACATTTTCATTTATTCCTCAAAACTAAAGTTTCTATTCTATTGTTCCCCAAATGTACTGTGCGTGTGCTTTAGTATTGGTTACTTCGGAAAAACAAAACGTCTGGGAGGGAAGTATAATTGTACCCATTGAAGTCTTGCTATAAAAATACCATCATTAGTCAGTCAACAATGATTTCCCGGGCATCACCGGGTACCTTAGCTAGTTAAGTATATTTTGATCGTATATTTAGTATGATAAAATGTCAGATTACCTCGCTTAAATATTTCATTTAAGTATATGCTTGGATACTTCTATCTCATAATACGATTTTGAGAGATGAAGTCCAAAATTTGGACAACAATGTCAAAATTATTTTAGTCAGGCAGAATTTTGTTATATACTGATGTTCCAAAATAACTCTAATGCACGGTTTTATTATAGTTTTGATAACTTTAGTAAATTTTGGAGTTTGTATTTCCTATGTTATGGAGTCAGGGGAAGAGCTAGATTTTATGAAGATCCACAGATGACAAGTTGAAAATTTATAATAACATGAAGCTTATTGTTTCCAATATTCGGTCATCCTTTAATCATACTTATAGGTCATTAAGTAGTCAATGCTCGTTTCAAATGCAATATCGGTCAGTAATCTGAAATCTAAAGAAAAATTAAGACCATTTTGGAAAAAAGTTCCAGCAACACTGGAAAACGGAAAATATTATTGCCCTTCTCCTTCTACACCATCTTATATTTATACTTATTTATAATTCAACACATAAAACTATCGAATGTAAATTCATAAATTAATAAAGCATTTTTGAACGTTATTGTACTATTGTAATGCCGTTACCCGTAGAAGCCTTCTGGGTCTAACACTTTGTTCAAAATTTACACCTTATCTTTTTATTTAAAACATCCTTATTTTTCTTAGTCTGTGCGACACGTTTCCAACTTTCGCTCGGTAAAATCAAAAATATAAAAAATATTTACAATAAATTAATTTGAAATTTTATATATATATATATATATATATATATATATATGAATAAATGAAGTAAGTTTTATTTTTGTTTCCATATTTAACAATTCTTACAATTGTACATCTATTTTCGCAAGTACAAATGGACTCGTGCCAAAAACAACAATAATAGACACCAAGAATTTAAATCTTCCAATAGAAATAATAAAAGTAGCACAAATAGAAGTACTACTGTTTAATTCTGTCGGAATATTTTTTAATTCCGGCTAATATTGCTAGAATCACTAAAACCGCTTCAAATCGGTTGGGCTCAGTCTGGGTTTTTTCCTCCAGTTGTAAGGAAAATAGTAATAATGATGTGAGAATATAAATCGCAATTTCCCAGATTCCAAGGACAGTAAAAAATAACACAAAAATTTGAATATTTCACATTAAATCGAACGAATACAGGATGAAAAGTACAAACAGAAGGGAACAAATAAATTTTATATCCATTGTTTTAGTGTTTGAAAACATTAAATCCAATAGATAAATCCTTACTTTTATAATTTCATCGAAATGACTAGTTGTACAGTTAGTTAAGGAAAAACGTGAACACAAGTGACATTTTTTTTTTAAATTGAGATATACCACTACTGGATTTTTATGCCGATATACTCGTATGAGCTAGTGTAGAAAGTAATCCATGTATTATTGAGCTCTCTCCAGAATAAATTCTACTTTATACATGTTTGCACAGTGCCATAAATATGCAATTATTAATGCACACTTGATCCGAGTTACAGTAAAAGAGACATTTTACTTCATCAAAATTGTATGTGTCATAAAGATCTTCTAGTATAATAGTAAAGTACGTTTACGCCTCAACTTAAATATATTTTCCTCAATTTTAGTTATAATGAAATAAATGTTTTGCTCATTAGAATAGAATATTTATTAACGCCCACTTTTGGCTACTAAGGGTATTGCCCATTATATCGCCTATATTTTATCACTACTTGGAACTCATCTGTTCTTAAAAAGCCATATAACTTGTCAACTATTCGAAAGCAAATATTAAGTGTCAAAAATGTCACGAAGGAACCAAATGACTTCCTTGCACTGTTATTTTTTTTAAATTATTTACGTCCACTTTATACAACTATGGCTAATCGGGAGTGGTTAAATAAAGGTTACCGCCCTTTTCTAGTCGGGATGGAACTAAGAATTGTATTTAATGAGTTCCTCAATAAATAAGTGGACTTATTGCCCAGATGGGAACCAAACACACGGCTCTAGGTGTACTCCTATTAAATTAACTAAACAAAATGTTTTGATTAACTTCGATATAAAATTGCTTCCCATCAAAGAGAAGCGGTACACGACTATACGTTACAATAAGCCCAAATATGAAATGTCAACATTCTAAGACAGTTTTTGAGTTATACGAGATACGGACTGACATCATGCCGAAACTAGTCAAAATGGGTTCAGGGAGGCTCAAAATGAAAATTCCCTTAAAATCTGAAAGTTAAAATATTTACTAGTTAAAAAGTATTACAATACGTCCTTTATATCGCACAAGAAAGCAGGGGCAACCAATTATAGTCTTTTTTCCGAATTTTGGAAGAACAACCCTCTGTATTTCCGTTATATATCCATTTGAAATGACAAAAATCCTTTATTGTTAGTGGTTAGAAGTTCACAACATTGGTGAATAGACCACTGGCTATTATGATGGACATATTCTAATTTTCAAATCATAATTAGCTGTATATGTATATATATAGGATTGTGCAATAATATATTGCGAACATCCCTCGGCGAGAGGAAGTGCGTCAGGGGAAGGCAAACAGGCGGGCGAGATGTTTACATTAAAGGCTTGTTAGAAACACATGTTGGCACAAGTGTTGCACACGCTGCTACATCTGGTAATTGCTTAATCAGCACAAACACCAATCAAAAAAGATTAACACAAACCATTTCTCTGCTCAACTTTAAGTACTCTTTATTGCTTTATTTATTATAGCCTTGAAAGGTTGTATAAATATGAAATTTATATATATATTCCAAAATGTCTTGGCTTTGACAGTTTCAGAAGAAAAAGTCCGTCTCGGAGGGGCTGCGTAAACTAAGCAGATTTCCCTCGTGAAATTTAGTAATAGATAAATATACATACTGCTAACACAACACCGTGACTAAATGCAGACGGACATAAGACATGTTTCATCCCGTTTCAAGAGCCTGCCGACCGGCGGCGTTAGGTTAGACAGCGAAACACACGGGTCCCGCCGCGCTCCGGAAAGAAAAACAATTACTGAAATATATCAGAATATAACTCATTAATTTTATTGAGAACTATTTACTATATCTAGTACTGTAATTAATAATGAGTCAGAATAATTGTTATCTCAATCAATAAAATTTTAGTAGTCCAAAACTTTAAGATGGGGGGGGGAGTCACCAGGGCATATTTGCATGTATCTCGTATAATAAAGGTCTCTTGAATACAATTTTTGGTATTTAAACTTCCAATAATGTGATTTATTATGTATCAGAGTATTGTTTACGTAACATGAGTAGTAGTGGCGGTTTGGTGAAAACTGAAAAATGCAAATATCTCGGTTAATATTCAAGATAGAGAATAAATGTATATAACAATATTTATAGTAAATTTAATTTGCAATAAGATTGATTCTGTATAATTTTTCGATCCGACGTATAGTAACGGAGATATTTTGAATTTTCGAAAATCCTCCCCTTTAAACCCCCCCTCCCACTGGTCCGATTTCAGCCGTTAACAAACTTGATCTTTCTTTTAACAAAAAACGCTTAAATATGAAGTTTGGTAAGGATCAAACAAAAATTGCGACCGCTAGAGCGGTAACAGACAAATATATATATATATATATATATATATATATATATATATATATATATATATATATATATATATATATATATATATATATATATACAGTTTTGAACGGACCTCATTTTCGTCATCTACTAGGTAGGATCGATGGACATTTGAAGAAAAATGTCGAAAATTCCGTCATGAGTACAACCTCAATAGCTGATTTCCCTTAAGGGAAATCTGCTAAAAGACGCTCCCTAGATATAGATATAGATGTATCGATTTAATTTCAAAGGAGTATGTCTGAAATATTTTATACTTTTATACAAAATTTGAAAAATACACAAGGCTAACCCTTCGTTATTTTATCTTGCACAAACAGCTTAAGGGACATGGCATAACAGATTCTTATTCGCACAAAATTAAACGAACTGAGACAAACATTTGTCCAAGTGACAATTACGCTGCTCAAACTTACATACACCTCATTTATGGCTGCTCAATCACAAATATTACTGAAAAACCTTTGATATCAAAACTAAGGAATGCTGGAAAAAGGAGATCCATACATCAAGAAATTATTTATAATTCAGGTCCAAAAGGAATTAGAAAAAATAAGTACAGTGTTTTTAAAGAATGAAGACAACATTCGTGATTGCCTCCAATAGAATAGGAAGAGGAAATTATAATTGCCTATTTCATTTATAATATTGTATTCTGCTGCCTATAATAATTTTGTGCAAATGCTGGTTATATGCTGTTCATGAAAGTGGTCGCATAAAATATATTACCCTTTTACAAGTATACTACAGAGGGGAAACAATACTATATATATATATATATATATATATACAATATTCTGCACATTTACATAAATTTAATGTATACTCCTACGCTTTTGGTGCTCATCTCAAGGGGGCTACTGAATTATAAAAATTGCTTTGAAATATCAAAAGCAATAATAGAATGTATATGAACATTCCTAAGTCCAAAAGAAATATAGATAAATGCTCAATTTCGTTTTTAATCCCTGAAAACCTCATTGATGAGGAGCATTTATAAAGCAAGAAACACAAAGTAGAATAAATGAAAGTGTAATAAGTAAATTTTATTTGAAAATTGTATAGATCATTTTTTTCATCCACAATTTTTCAGTGAAGCATGTATATTATTTTATACTAAGCGGCTGCATTCTAAAGGTCAGTGTACCTCTTGTCTTATATGATCATTGACATCAAAAAGTGTAATAATAATGATGTATTTGGATTGTAATTGTATTGTTTTGTAAGTATTCAAATTATCTGTTAGTACAAACACACACAAAAACATACATAAATCTATTAAGAGCCAAGTTGGGAATATTTGGTAAAAATGATTTCTTTGTGTGCCAGCCAAACTCAATATCAAGAACACATTTACAGATCATAAAATAAAATGAATTTTATTCAACTATTTTGATATTTCATAAAGGAAGATCTAGTCATACATTTTGTAAACCTAGAGTCGTAGGTTTGATTCCCGCTTGCTACTCGGAAAATATTAAGTTCGTGGGATTTATTTAGCCTTTGTTTAGTACATTATTTCTTTTTATAATATTGTGCCATAAGCGTTAATAATTGTTGAACAATAGCCTTTAAAACGAAAAAAATGTTATATTCGAGAAATATTAATTATTAAGAAAAATATTAGCTATCTGTAATGAATAATAAATTAAAGAAAATAGTAAAAAGTCTCAACATCGCTTATTATGATTATCAAACCAAAGAAAAATATATATATATTCACAAATATACATTATAAATGTATTTTATGGGGCATGTCAAGTTGTTAAATGTTCTTAAGAAAATGTTTTAATAATTCATATTCTATTCGATTAATAATATCTTTGATATTATGTATGTCATAATCAAATGATATAATACAATTATGAAAATCATATATATTTTTACTTGTCGTTTTTAAATTTAAACTCAGAACTTTAAACTGGTTCAGAGATAAAACCGTTTCTTAATTCAGGAAAAAGTAACTTTACGGCTGGGGAGCGGAAAGGTTCATAATTTTATTTGTAAGGTTTTATATGGAAAAACTTCAAAAAATTATTATATATATAAAATACTTTTAATAGCTGCAGATTCTAATTTCCTATGATTTTTTTTTTTGGCATTTATTGATATTTTTCAATCATTGTTAGTAGTATATATTGATATTTTTCAATCATTGTTAGTAGTATATATTGAGATTTTTCAATCGTTGTTAGTTGCTTTTATTGAGATTTTTCAATCATTATTAGTAGCATTTATTGAGATTTTTCAATAATTATTAGTAACATTTATTGAGTTGTTTGAATCATTATTAGTAGCATTTATTGGGATTTTTCAATTATTATTAGTGGCATTTATTGATATTTTTCAATCATTGTTAGTAGTATATATAGAGATTTTTCAATCGTTGTTAGTTGCATTTATTGAGTTGTTTGAATCATTATTAGTAGCATTTATAGAGATTTTTCAATCATTATTAGTAGCATTTATTGAGATTTTTAGTCATTATTAGTAGTCTTTATTGTGATTTTTCAATCATTATTAGTGACATTTATTGAGATGTTTGAATCATTATTAGTATCAATTATTGAGATTTTTCAATTATTATTAGTAGCATTTATTGAGATGTTTGAATCATATTAGTAGTTTTTATTGGGATTTTTCAATCATTATTAGTAGCATTCATTGAGATTTTTAGTCATTATTAGTAGTCTTTATTGTGATTTTTCAATCATTATTAGTGGCATTTATTGAGATGTTTGAATCATTATTAGTAGCATTTATTAAGATTTTTCAATCATTAATAGTGGCATTTATTGAGATTGTTCAATCATTAGTAGTGGCATTTATGGTGATTTTTTTATCATTATTGGTAGCATTTATTGAGATTTTCAATCATTATTAGTACCATTTATTGGGATTTTCCAATCATTATTAGTAGCATTTATTAAAATTTTTCAATTACTATTAGTGGCATTTATTGAGAGTTTCAATCATTATTAGTAGCATTTATTGGGATTGTTCAATCATTAATAGTGGCATTTATTGAGAGTTTTCAATCATTAATAGTGGAATTTATTGAGATTGTTCAATCATTTTTACTAGCATTTATTGAGATTTTTTAATCATTATAATTGGTACTAATGCTCACAATGGCTAACTGTCTGTTATCGTTAACGTATTAAAATAGTCTCTTGAAGATAGACTTCATTTGCCGTTAAATTACCAATTTATTAAATGCAGCTCAGATATATTCATTTTTATGAATTCGAGATCAGTCATATTATCTGTGATTGGTAAACCGCAATGACAAATTTCAGGATTGGTGAACATTTCCAAATTTTTTTTTATTTTTTAGAAGTGTTATGCAACTGTATAAGTTGATGAATATAATGTGGCTATTTAGTTGGCCAATTGGTAATGTTTATAAGTAATGTTTAATGGAATAGCTTTCTTAATACAACCTGTTGTAATTTTTTTTTTCTTTTTTCAGAAATCAGTAATAGTTAAAGAAATGAAAAATCTTTTCAGTTATTATTAAAAAAATGCTCATGTTCTATACTAAAATGCAATAATTCATCTAATATTAACCTGATAATTAGTGTTAGATACGATTTATGCCCTGATAGTAGCCATAAGGATTGATATCAGGTGTTTCATCTGAACTTTTTGCCCCCGTTTGGCGAGCCAGCCCCGCCTCTGATCTTATCAATACGGCCCCCTTTATCGCCTTTACTTTTCATGATTTATTATAGAAAATATGCTGATAATTTTTAATATACAATCTGATACTGCTTCTTATAAAAAAGTTTCTTGAAAACTTGTCGTCCGTTATAATTAACTGTAAGTTTTAGTCAGACATACTTAATTGTTCCGAGTTGCTGCTTTTTTTCCGGGCTGTATTTATTATTTTTTAGCCAATCGTCAGGAATATTTAAACAATAAGTTGTGTTGTGGTGTTGCAAGTAAATTATTTAATGGTCGTATTGTGTACTGGTCCTTCACTGGTCTACGAATGGGTTCTCAAAGTCTGTACATCAAGAAGTGAGCAAGACCAAATTTTGATAGAACTGGTTTTTCATGTTAACTTAAATTAAGTTAAGTCCTCTTTCAGAAAAAAATAATTTTGTATTTATTCGAACTGTATTTAAAATGTAGGGCGTGCTTGATACAATATTTAATTTGTCTGTTATCAGTAAACACTGGTTTTATCAAAAGTGTACTTAATTCGTTTTCGTCCTGAGATGCAGAGATGAATGCAACTATACCGAACCATTTTTACAAGTTTTCCCAAATTTATAATTAACTTGTATAAAAGAAACTGTCATTAAATACAAATGATATATACTACAAAATACCATAATTTTGTGTATGTGTAAATATGTATTCTGTCATACTTCTGACTGTAAAGAATTATTAATTCGTTAGGAATAATCAACCATCATATAGTTAAAATTATTATTTATTATATTTTTTTTAAATACATGCATATTATATATATATATATATATATATATATATTAATTTTTCTATTTTATTATTTATGTTTTTTTGTTTTCTTTTGTCTGTATATTTTTATTTTATAATCTTATTGTAATGCTTAAGCTTAATATTTATAGAAAACTTATTACTTTTATTTAATTTGACTTTTATTTCAAAAAATTCTTTTTTTTATTTTATTTGTTTTAATGTAAGTAATTTATGATTTAGCCATGTAGTCATTCTGCTTTTTAATAAAGTATTTTCTACATGTCTATCAGTTTCTTAAAAATGTTTATCATAATTAAACACAGAATTTAGATATTTTTGTAATAATTGGTAATGGCTCAGGTTGGCCGTGTGAGATTGAGCGTTGGTCTTGATCTCGCGTGGTAAACCTGGAGTGGCGGGTTCGATTCCCGCCCTGGCCAATAGGAATTTATTTGGTTAAGGACGCATTAAATAAATTCCTATTGCCCTGGGCAATAGTTATTATTATTATTATTTGGTGGCGGACTCATTAAATAAATTCCTTAGTCCCATCCTGGCTAGAAAAGGGTGGTAACCTGAAGACAACCCGCCCCAATTAGCTATAGTAGCATAAGGTGGACGTAAATAAATATAATAATAATAATAATTGGTAACCTATTAAACATTAAATAATACACACCGTTGACTAAAATTTTAATGTCAAATATAATGTTGTGTTTTGTGTTAAAAAAAACAGTTTGTGAATTAAAACTACTTATGAAACTGAGTTTAAGAAGTGCATATGTGAAAATATCATTCATTGGCATGTGTTATTTTTGTTTTTGTTTTAGGTCTTGTGTGTTGCATATTTATTATTTTGTATGTGAGAATGGCAAATAAAGTTATTATTTAGACAGTTGTGAACAGATTACTTCGCAATTTCCGTTCGACAGGGAAAATTTTCTTCTAGAACTAATATTGAGGTATGCATCCTATGCCATAACTTATTGATTGCTATTTATCCTTTATGTAATGTTGATTTATTTTGTGTAGTTAGGAAGAAAAATAAAAATTCTTAACTGTTCCAAAAAAATATGTTATTAAACAGACGGAAGTGAAAATACTGTAACAGCAAATGTGAGGTATTATGTTGGTAACAATGACTATTATTTGTTGGGGACAAAACATCCTTTTTCCATCTCAATTACAGTTGATTAAAGTCGTTGTATAATTCAATTATATGTTGGTGATAATATATAATTAAAACTGGAGTAATTGCAATTGCATAATTTATTAATATTCATAGTTGTATTGAGGATCTTGATTAATTAATGTATGGCTGGAGTTTATGACTGTTTATATTTTTACATCAATGAATATTAATTGTTCATTTCCGTGGAAGTAATGTTTTAACAAAGAAGTGGCATTTTTATATTGTATATCAATGCATGTATTGTTTTAGCTCAAAGCTTAAGGATTGTTAGATATTTTCATATTTTTTTTTTTTTTTTTAATGGGTTCACTTTAACTTAAATAAGATCAGAAGTTATCTTTATCAACAATGGTTAACGAATTTAGTAAGCGTTGCCCAGTATTTAAAAATCATCCGTGCAAGATACAAACGAATGAGCTTTTAACAATGGAACGGTAACAAAAACTGCAGTATCTATTTTAACATGAAAAAATCATAATTAAAAAAATTAACACCAATTTAAGTAACGCGTATCTCCCAATATAATCAAATAGAATCAAAAACGAGTAAGGATCTACAATTAGGTTTACTTTACGCGAAAAAATCATATCAAACTTTAAGATTTGTGGGCTAGAAAAGTTTAGGAATTATGCAGAATATGTATAAAAATTAGCGCGGCCTAAAAAGGTAACTATGTCCTTTTGGAATGCAATTATGGTTTTGAAATACATAATCTCTAATTATATGCAGATACAAATTTTCAATTATTCTTCGATATCCTTCAATACAGTTTAAAATCCTCGAAGAGTAAAAACAAAAATAGTGGAATAGGTTCAAAAACTGCTTAAAACGCACTACAAATATAGTTGTTACTACAAAGTAATAGTAGTTTAATCCTGCAAGGATCAAAAATTTACTAGAACCGAATATAATCGCTAAAATATTTTTTCAATGTAAAAATTATTCATTTATCACAATACCGGAAGAATAAAACAAATATACTTAAGATAAACTCTTATAACGCCCCAAAAATATTCGTCCAAATTCTGAGACAAAACTCAAGGTTCAAATATATAAAAACACTAATAAAAAAAACTAAGATCATAATTATTCACCGAAAAAGTTCATAATACTGTTTAAAACCCAGTCAAGGGTAGAAAAATAGCACTAGACTAGGTTAAAACGCCCTATAATATATTAAAAATATTGAAAAATTGTCGGAATCCCGGTTCAAGAAATCACAAAAACGGGATAAAAATTCTTTAAAAAAATAACTAAAATCATAACTATTTAAAGAAATAGAGTTTAAATCCCGCGAAGAGTAGAAAAATAACACTAGAATTGGTTAGGTTTTCCAATAATTTATTAAAAATACTAAGAAATCGTCTCAATCCAGAGTTAAATTTTAAGGGTCAATAAATCACAGAAACGGTATAAAAATTCCTAAAATATTATTTAAAGTCATAATTATTCATCGAATTCTTACAAAGATTATGAAGTAAGTGCTGGAATAGTGTATAATTATTTTAAAATGCACTTAAAAGACTGATAAACCGTCGAAATCAAGTTATATTATTTCAATCCCTCAAAAGTCCCGAAAATCGCTTTAACGGGGTAAAAACCGCTCAAAAATTGTTAAAATCACAAAATCAAATTGTTGTAAACACCACACGGTACCGCTAGTACAAAATAACACTGGAATAGGTTAAAACAGACTTAGATTTCATTAAAAATTTTGATATATCGTTGGAAAGCTTGTGATAATATTTCAAGGGTAGTTAAATCACAAGAATGGGATAAAAATCGTTTTTATTGCTGGAAATCGTATGGTGAGATTTTTCTAGTTATGGGGTGTTACAAAAATTCTAAAACTGCTCAGAATGTTATTTTTTGAAGGATTTGGCCGATTGGAGTGAATGTTAGAAGGAATTTGCCTTCACTGTTGGAGTACGGGGTGTACTATTTTAACCGATTTTCTTCGTCCGTGGGTGATTACGAATGGTCGCACTACTGAATTTCTACTTTTGGAAGATTATGAACATATGTTTCTGTGTCTTACCTGGAGGAACAGCTGGAATGACTGGAGGTAGGACTGCTGGAGGGGGCGGTATCTGATCCAGCCTCCAGTTGGTGACCACAGCATCTCTGCTGGTAGGGGATGTATCTCGGGGTTCGGGCGAAGATCTGCAGAGAGCCGACACGGAGAAATCGCTCATCTTCCCGTTGGTTAGGAGCATCCTAGATGCTGACAGGACCGCGTCCACGGGCCGAATAGCCGGCCTACTTCTCCCCCCACCAGGACCGCCCCTTTCGGTAGGCCACGCCCCTTGAGCGGGAACAGGAGGAGTGGGGGTAGGTTATCCCCTCCCCTTGGGCGGGAACAGACTGCCCTTACGGTTTTCAATAGCGACTACTTAACAGCACCCGTTAGCTGTTTGCCTTAAGTCGACCTTTCACACCAACGGAGCGCTTTAGCGCACTTCCATTCCTTTTAACCTCCTTCTCCAGATGGGATTATATTTACATATATACTAAAGAAATCAACTGAAGAACTGAAACTCTTATTTAAATAATTTTTTTTTATTTTTTGGGGGTCCCATAAATCCATATAAGAAATATGGGTAGATAGATATTTTATTCGCTTATGATTACAAATATGTTGTCAAGAGTCTGGCCAATTACTGTTAGTATGGTTATTAATTAATATATAACTTATTAAAAATGTTTAAATAAAAATAATAATAATTTCTAAATTACAAATTAGCTGCATATACATTGGTATGTAATTAATAAAGGTGGTAATTTACTATAATACTTAATTCAATAAATCATAACTTAACGTAAATGTAGATTAAATCATTTGTTTTAACGTCTAATTAAAGATCAGTTTTCTGATAAATCAAAATAACATAATTGTCTAAGATTTATTACAAACAGAATACTAATAGTAAGTATAATTGCATATAATAAATAATGTGCCGCTTATTATTGTTAAGCACCCCCATAAAAATAATAAAATTCTTTATATAATACTGTTAACTTTCGCAAACTTTTGATAAGAATCAGAAAACATCATTAACTTTATTTTGACTGTTGTAATCCAAAATGTTTACCAATGATATGTATTCTCTTTGAGACACTATATATTTGTCAAGGAATTTTACCCTGTGATGTAAAAGCGGGGCAATACAACAGTAAATGATTCAAATGTAGATATATGTATTTTTGGCGCCTCTCCAGTTTATATAACGTGAGTCATGTTTTAATAGGATAATTTTAAATATTCACAAGACGAAATCCTTATTTGACTGATAAGTTTTATTTTATTTATGTTTGTGTGAAATGTTAAATAATTTTCAGGATATATATCAATATAAGAAATATTCAAATATACAGCTCTACATTATTCATTAAGACGTTTCGCCCCTTTTTTTGGGACATCTTCAAATAATCCTTTAAAATAATTTTACATTGTCAACATAAAATTGTAAACAACATTTGACTGTAACAATTGCTTTATATAATTTTACCTTATATCAGTCATAAAATATTTATTCCCTATGAGTGACATCATCAGCCCTTTGTCAAACTCACTAAAATTACTTATAAAAGCCAAAATATTGGTAATATGACATCAGTAGGAGAGGGTTTATTGAAGGCCGAAAATTATAAAGTGCAAATATCTCGGTTAATACTCAAGATAATGAAAATACGTACATAACGACAGTTATAGAACATTTCATATGCAATAAGATTGGTTCTATACAATTTTTCGATCTAATGCATAACAACGGAGATATTAAACATTTTCGAAATTCTTCCCCTCTAAACCTCCTCCCCCCTCCCACTTGTCGGATTTCAGCCATATACGAACATGATCTTTCTTTTTAGATAAAAAGATTAATTACCCTTAAGAGAAATATGCTAATACCTTGACATGACTCAACCCCCCACGATATGACTCAACTACTGACGGCAGCCAATATATTACACACATACTAACAATTTTTATTATTTTTTTTTTAAATAAACATTTACCAAAAGATATATAATTATAATAAAATAGCTCTACAACATACTTTAGATTTACAAAGTTGTAACTTTTTTAAACTAATATACAAGTCACGGATATGAGAAAACTTCAGGTTTTAGGAGATTTTTTTTTCCAAAATGTATCCGGCTTTATATGACTTTAGTAAATAGATTATCCTAACTAGAAGTCAAGCACCATTTGCCTCAAATCAACCACCTCAGATGTGGGCATAAAAAAATAAAATAAAATTATTCAAGGCTCTTCGAGAGAAAAAAAACTCTTTGCTGCTATTTACTAGCACATGTAACTTCTATTTTGCAGTATTTTAATTCGAAATGCGAATTTAACGAACTTATCAATTTTCAATATACGTATACAATACACATTTATCTGAGGTAAACTATTTAAATTAATAAATAATGTAATTATAATAAAGTAACAACTATTAAAATAAGGTAAAATATTTTATTATTGTCATTCCTGTTAGAAGATTCTCTTAAACACTCTAACGGTATTTAATAAGTAATGGATTAATTGTAGAATTTAAGAAATAAAGGATTATTTGATGAAATATAAAAGCTATTAAATTGATGAACGTATAGAAGTGTGTGTCTATGTATGTCAGTGGGTAACAACCCAGTTCTTCTGACAAGTTTATGTCCGCATAGTTGACCATACAGTATCTTTTTATAAGTTATCATTATGTAAAATTATATATATAGTAAGCCCTTTATTTGTAAAACATAAGATTATAAATTTACCTTCTTTCAGATTCTACATCCTTCCAGTGAAGGCCCTGGAAAGTCCTTAAGTGTTTTCTAGTTTTTTTTTTCTTTTATTTTAAAATTCTAATATTCATTCCATACATTTGCAATGTTTAATTTTGTAGATATGTAATATTCATTTAATTTTGTACATTTGTATTCTCTGTTGTTTAAAGATGAATCGTCACTGTAGCGGCTATTCAAATAAATAAATAAACAAATACTGGCAGATGGTCAGGTACAACTGTACTCGACCATCAGCCAGTAATCAAGGCATCGCACCTATGACAATACTATTATATAAACCAAATCACAATTTTATATGCTAAAACATTTATAATTACACTAACACAACTGTGTATTTCACAAACAATGTATTATTAAGTCTTCCACGGCGATCTCATTTCACCATATATTCCCTATTTGCCCCTAATCCATGCCTGTTTAAACGGGAATAGAGATTTAAGTTGGACATGAACATATGTTTATTGCCAAGGACACTCAAAGTCCAAATCAGTTGAGTGGATGAGTGGGGGTGCAATGAAGGCTAAAACAAAAAAGAAAAAAAAAATATCAAATAATTCACTTAATATTCCAGATAAAGTCCGTCACACAGGGGCTACGTACAATAAGCAGATTTCCCTCTTGAAGTTTTACAATAAATAAATCTACATACTTTTACACGTAACACCACCGTGAATATTAAGTGAACAAATACAAATGACAATAAAAATTTTTTCAGTCAATTCACTCAGCCTGAATTGTAAAAAAAAAAGTTCAGCCAACCTCTCAAAGCTGAATTATAGAAGTACTCTACACCGGAAAGAAAAACAATCACTGAAATATATCTGAATATAATATATTAATTTTATTGAAAACTATTTACTATATCTAGTACTGCAATTTGTAACGAACCAGAATAATTATTATCTCAATCACTCTAATTTTAGTAATCCAAGTGCAAATACAAAAATCCGTCACGCAGGGGCTGCGTAAACTAAGCAGATTTCCCACGTGAAGTTTTACATTGGAGAAATCTGCCCAATAACAACTGTAGTAGAAAAGGATCTCGTAACCTATTCACGAGGAACGAATAGTTACGGAAACGGCCGCCAGAGCTCTCGGCGGAATGTCCCGAACATAGCCTACTCCTGCCGACCACACACAGAATACAAATGCAAATATCTCGGTTAATATTCAAGATACAGAATAAATGTATAGAACAATATTTATAGTAAATTTTATTTACAATAAGATTGATTCTATACATTTTTTTGATCCAACGTATAGTAACGGAAATATTTTGAATTTTCGAAAATCCCCCCTCTAACCCCCCCCCTCCCATTAGTCCGATTTCAGCCATTAACGAACTTGATCTGTCTTTTTGCATAAAACGTTTAAATATCGAGTTTGGTAACGATCAAACACAAATTGCGACCCCTAGAGAGTTAAATGACAAATATATATATATATATATATATATATATATATATATATATATATATATATATATAATTTTGACCGGACCTCATTTTCGTCATCTCCTGGGTAGGATCGATGGACATTAAAGAAAATTTTCGAAAATCACGTCATGAGTACGACCTCAATAGCTGATTTCCCCTTAAGGGAAATCTGCTAAAAAGTAGGGGTTCATTGAAAGCTGAAAATTTAAAAAGTCCGTCACGCAGGGGCTGCGTAAACTAAGCAGATTTCCCACGTGAAGTTTTAGAATAGAGAAATTTCAGAATAGAGAGTCAAACAATTACGGGAACGGCCCGAACTAGCTCTTGACGGAAACTTACGACTAGATTCGAAGTTAGCCGATCTCATCTCAGAAGATGAAAACAGAAAAATGCAAATATCTCGGTTAATATTCAAGATACAGAATACATGTATATAACATTATTTATAGTAAATTGAATTTGTAATAAGATTGGTTCTATATAATTTTTCGATCCGGCGTGTAGTAACTGAGATATTTCGAATTTTCGAAAATCCTCCCCTCTAAACCCCCCCTCCCACTTATCCGATTTCAGCCATTAACGTACTTAATCTTTATTTTTGCATAAAACGTTTAAATATCGAGTTTGGCAACAGTCACACAAAAATTGCGACCGCTAGAGCGTTAACAGACAAATATGTATATATATATATATATATATATATATATATATATATATATATATATATATATATAATTTTGAACGGACCTCATTTTCGTCATCTCCTGGGTAGGATCAATGGACATTTGAAGAAAATTTTCGAAAATCACGTCATGAGTACGACCTCAATAGCTGATTTCCCCTTAAAGGTAATCTGCTAAAAAAGTAGGGGTTTATTGAAAGCTGAAAATTTCAAAAAAAAAAATGCAATTATTTCGGTTAATATTTGAAATAGAGAAAGAATGTATATAAGAACATTGATTGGTAACTTAACTTCCTATAAGATTGGTTATACAGAATTTCTGGATCCGACTTATAATAATGCAGGTTTCAGCCATTAACGAGCCTGATCATTCTTTTTACATAAAACGATTAAAAATCGTGTTTGGTAACGATCAAACAAAAATTGACTCTCAGAGAGTTAACAGACATATATATATAGAATTTTAGAAGTATTTATTCGTTTTATGTGAAAAGAAAGATCTAGTTCGTTAATTGATCAATTCCATCCAGTGGGGGAGGGGACTATAGGGGAGTCATTTTGAAAATTCCTAATATCTCCGTTATTATGGTCCGGATTGAAACATTGAATAGAACCAATCTTATTGGAAATGCAATGTTCTATAAATGTTGTTATATATCTATTTTCAATATCTTGATTATTAACCGATATATTTGCATTTTATAGTTTTCGGCCTTCAGTAAACCGCCTCCTATTCAAGTCATATTAACAATAAGCTGTTATGTTATACTATAAAGCACATCATTTGAAGACTAAATACCAAATATTGTTTACATTGAACTTTTACTTTTTGATATAAATGAAAAAACGTGGCAAAAAACATGGGAAATCTGCTTAGTTAACGCAGTCGCTGCGTAACAGACTTTTAGCAGATTTCCCACTAGAGAAATCAGCTAATGAGGTCGTACTCATGACGCGATTTTCGAAAAATTTCTTCAATTGTCCATCGATCCTACCCAGGAGATGACAAAAATGAAGTCCGTTCAAAATTTTATATATATATATATATATATATATATATATATATATACTGCTCAAAAGTGGAATAGGGATATTGGCTGTTTTGTGGTATGTATGGGGCCTAGCATATTTTTTTTTTTTTTTATTATAAATATCATTAATATTTATTAGAAATTATTGTCTTTTTTCCCCATAAAAAAGAAATTTAATTAAGATCGATTTAATTAAAATTAATAGGATAAGAAAAAATAACCAATATCCCTATTCATTTTTGAGCAGTATATATATATATATATATATATATATATATATATATATATATATATATATATATATATATATATATATATATATATATATATATATGTTTATTAAGTTTCTAGTGGTCGCAATTTTCGCTTGATCGTTACCAAACTCGATATTTAACCGTTTTATGTAAAAATAAAGATCGAGTCCATTAATGGCTGAAATCGGACCAGAGGGAGGGTGGGTTTAGAGGGGGAGGATGTTTGAAAATTCGAAATATCTGTTTTACTGTACGTTGGATCGAAAAAGTGTATAGAGTCAACTTTATTGCAAATTAAATTTTCTATAAATATTGTTATATTAACTGAAATATTTCCATTTTTATTAAGCGTGTGCGGATAACGGACGAGATGAGATCGGCTAACTTCGGTTATAATCGTGAGATTCCGCCAAAAGCTAGTTCGGACGTTTCCGTAACTGTTCGGCTCTCGTGAAAATTCTCTTTTGTAGAACTTCACTTGGGAAATCTGCTTAGTTTGCGCAGCCCCTGATGACAGACATTTTATTGAGGGCCTTATAATTGAATTATGAAGAAGAAATCTGCTTAGTTAACGCAGCCCTAGGATCAAGAGAATATTTTAAGAAATCATTTAAAGTATACAGCAAGAGCTAGGTTTTATGTATAGAGACGTTGAGTTTATCTTATATTATGGAAAATTGATGTGAGTCACTTAAGGTGTCAAACTCGCTAGTGTGGCTGCTGAGAGTAAAAGGCTAATCGACATCCCACACTGGGCCGAAATGCTTGGGGTGCTTGAGGCGAGATAGGGGGTGAGTGGGCCGAGATAACTGCCGTCACTGCTCTGATAGAGACGTTCCAATGACCGTCTGTACTTGGGCACTGATACACACGCCTCCGCTTGGACACTTAACAACACAGCCCTCTTATCTCTGAACCTTACCGAAAATACTAACCTATACGCTCGCTCACTTACGGAGACTCTTGTATAAACAGTCCGTCACGCAGGGGCTGCGTAAACTAAGCAGATTTCCCACGCAAAGTTATACATTAGAGTAATCACCATACGAGTGCCGAACAGTTACGGGAACGGCCGAACTAGCTTTCGACGGAAACGAAGAGAAGCGACTATACTCGTCCGTACCACTTAATAAAAATGCAAATATCTCGGTTAATATTCAAGATAAAGAATAAATGTATAGAACAATATGTATAGACAATTTAATTGGCAAGAAGATTGGTTCTATACAATTGTTCGATCCGACGTATAGTAACGGAGATATTTCAAATTTTCGATATTCCCCCGTCTAACCCCCCCCCCTCTCTCATTGGTCCGATTTCACCCCTTAACGAACATGATCTTTCGTTTTACATAAACAGACAATATATATATAGTTTTGGACGGACCTCATTTTCGTCCTGGATAGGACGAAATGTCCATCGATCCTTCTCCTGGATAGGATCGATGGACATTTGAAGAAATTTTTCGAAATTCGCGTCATGAGTACGACCTCAATAGCTTATTTTCCTCAAGGGAAATCTGGTAAAACCGTGGCTCAGGTTAGCCATGTGAGTTATAGCGTTGATCATAATCTCACATGGTAAACCTAGAGTGGCGAGTTCCATTCCAACCTGGGCAAAGAAATTTATTTAGTGACGGAATTCATTAAATGAAATCCTTACTTCCACCCTGGCTAGATAAGGGTGGTAACCTGTAGATAACCCGTCCCAATTAGCCTTAGTTGCAAAAAGTGGGCGTTAATAAATAATTTAATTATTATTTACAAACCCGATGAGTAGAAGGGAGGGGGAGGTTGCAAAATTCTCCCTTGATATATGAATTAAGAAAATGCATATAACAACAATTGTTGGAAATCAATTGTTTAACAAGATTGCTTCTATTAAATTTTATGATCCAACTCATATTATTTTGACTTTTTGAATCCCCCCCCTCTAAACCCCCAATATTCCAGGTCGGATTTAAAAAAATAACAAACATGATCTTTAGTGTTAACTGAGACGATTAAATATCGTGCATGACATAGATCAAATAAACATTTCCTAGTAAGAACGATCTATGTTCATGTTTGGTTCTTAAGGTTTTAGGGCGAAAAACTACTAGGTTATAATCGCCCTGTAATATCTATAAATCTTGTTTTGTTTAAGCACCTGCATTTTGAGACTAATCTGTTTATGTAAATTGTCAATATTGTAATTTTTGTAAATTTGTATTATGATTACACCCTCATCCATATCGCCATTTAAAATTTAACAATATAAACGAGGATACAAAAAAGTCCGTCACGCAGGGGCTGCGTAAACTAAGCAGATTTCCCACGTGAAGTTATACAATAGAGAAATTTCAGAATAGAGAGTCAAACAGTTACGGGAACGGCCCGAACTAGCTCTTGACGGAAACTCACGACTAGACCCGAAGTTAGCCGATCTCATCTCAGAAGCTGAAAACAGAAAAATGCAAATATCTTGGTTAATATTCAAGATACAGAATAAATGTATATAACATTATTTATAGTAAATTTAATTTGCAATAAGATTGATTCTATATAATGTTTCGATTCGACGCATAGTAACGGAGTATTTCGAATTTTCGAAAATCCTCCCCTCTAAACCCCCCCCCCTCCCACTGGTCCGATTTCAGCCATTACCGAACTAGATCTTTATTTTTGCATAAAACGTTTAAATATCGAGTTTGGTAACGATCCAATGAAAATTGCGACCGCTAGAGCGTTAACAGACATATATATAATTTTGAACGGACCTCATTTTCGTCATCTCCTGGGTAGGATCGATGGACATTTGAAGAAATCTTAAGGGAAATCTGCTAAAACTTTTAATTAGAATTTCTTTATGCACATTTATTAATTAATTTATCATTATATTATAATTTACACATTAATTAAGTAATTTTCTCATAATTAAACTATTTTTCTATTTCTTTGGGGCCATTTCCAAGGGCCACTGCTATATTATTGGAAAAATTGCATTCTTTTCGAATACCTGTATACTTATGACATTCCATTAATATGTGGTAGATAGTCAAGTCTGTGTTACACTTCCCACAAATCGGGGGTTGATCTTTTGTCATAAGATAACCATGCGTAAATCTTGTGTGCCCTATTCGGAGTCTTCCTAATACGACTTCATCTCTTCTGTTGTCTCTTGTCGAATATTTCCATGGACGGATGGAGGTTTTAATAGTTTTTAGTTTATTGTCCTGGGTTTCGTCCATTTGTTGCCAGTTTTTATCAATTTCTATTATATATGCTATATTCTGGTATATATGCTCTAGAGGTCGCATTTTTTGTTTGATCGTTACCAAACTCGATATTTAATCTTTTCATGCACAAATAAAGGTCGAGTCCGTTAATGGCTGAAATGGGACCCGTGGGGGGGGGGGGGGGTTTGTGGTGGAAATTTTGAAAATTCGAAATATTTCCGTTACTATAAGTCGGATCGAAATTGCCATAGAACCAATCTTATTGCTAATTAATAATCTATAAATATTGTTACATTCATATTTTCTGTAACATGAATATTAACCGAGATATTTGAATTTTATATTTTTTCACTTGCAGTAAACCCCCACTCATACTCATGTTATATTAATAGCTCTTGTACCATGAATCTGGTTATTACAAGGTTAAATACGGAATATTGTTTTCTTTTAACTTTTACTTTCTGAGATATATACAAATACGTTCTGTTGACCCCCCCCCCCCCTCCCTCTCCTTTTGTTCTTTGATTAATAAAATTTAAGTATTTTTGATTTAAATTATTCTCATTCATTATAAATTACAGCATTAGCAATAGGTAAATACTTTTCAATAAATTTAATGTGTTATATTCAGACATATTTCATTAATGGTTTTTCTTTCCGGTGTAGAATTCAGGTTGACTGGTCTGTTTGTTAGCAATTCAGACGCTTCCGTTGTAAAGTTATTAGCTTGTAACTGAAAGATTTCTCATTACCGTTTGTATTTACTCACTTAATATTTGGGGTTGCTTTACCAGTATATATATTTATCTATAGGAAACCTTCGTTTGGGAAATCTGCTTAGTTTACGCAGCCCCTCCGTGACGGACTTTTAGCAGATTTCCCTTAAGGAAAATCAGCTATTGAGGTTGTACTCATGACGCAATTTTCGAAATTTTTCTTCAAATGTCCATCGATCCTACCCAGGAGATGACGAAAATGAGGTCCGTTCAAAACTGTATATATATATATATATATATATATATATATATATACATATATATATCTATATATATATATATATTTGTCTGTTACCGCTCTAGCGGTCGCAATTTTTGTTTGATCGTTACCAAACTCGATATTTAGTCGTTTTATGTAAAAAGAAAGATCAAGTTCGTTAACGGCTAAAATCGGACCAGTGGGAGGGGGGGGTTTTCGAAAATTCGAAAATATCCGTTACTATACTTCGGATCAAAAAATTGTACAGAATCAATCTTATTGCAAATTACATTTACTATAAATATTGTTATATACATTGTTTCTCTATCTTGAATTCGCATTTGTATTCTGCGTGTGGTCACCAGTAGGCTATGTTCGGACTTTCTGCCGAGAGCTCTCGTGCCCGTTTCCATAATTATTCGTCCCTCGTGAATAGGTTTAGGTTAACTGTTTTTGGGGTTAGAAACTACTGTGTTATTACGTCCTAAATAATGTTTTAGGTTTAGAGGTTTCTTACTACTACAGTTGTTATTAGGCAGATTTCTCTGTTGTAAAACTTCAAGTGGGAAATCTGCTTAGTTTACGCAGCCCCTACGTGACTTTTTATTGATCTAACACATTCGGGAAGCGCTCTGAAGGGTTTTTACTCCTGAAAATGATACGCTTTTCTCTAAATATTTATGTTTGTGTTTAGGTTTTGAGGCATATTCTTGTATTTTGGGGATTGTGCAAGGAAAATGTTCTTATAAATAGGGAAAATCGTTTGGAATTCTGGCCAGTGGAAACAGTTACTTCAATAAGTAATAGCTCCAGGAAGCCCAGGTCTTTCTAAGGTTAATTAATCATTTTTTTTTTTTTTTTTAGAAATAGCTAATTATGTTTAAACCGCGAAAAATCATTTGGATCAACCAAAATCAATTAATAAAAAGTCCGTCACGCAGGGGCTGCGTAAACTAAGCAGATTTCCCACGTGGTTTTACAATAGAGAAATCTGCCCATCTGCAACTGTAGTAGTAAGAAACCTCTAAACCTAAAACATTATTTAGGGCGTAATAACCCAGTAGTTTCTAACCCCAAAACACAGTTAACCTAACCTCTAAACCTATTCACGAGGGACGAATAGTTATGGAAACGGCCACCAGAGCTCTCGGCGGAAAGTCCGAACATAGCCTACTGGCGACCACACGCAGAATACAAATGCAAATATCTCGGTTAATATTCAAGATACAGAAAAAATGTATAGAACAATATTTATAGTAAATTTAATTTGCAATAACATTTATTCTATACAAGGCATAATAACAGAGATATTTTGAATTTTCCAAAACCTCCCCTCTAAACCCCCCCCCCTCCCACTAGTCCAATTTCAGCCCTTATAGAACTTGATCTTCCTTTTTACATAAAACTATTATATCCTGAGTTTGGGAACGATCAAACAAAGACAAATATATATACATATATATATTAAATTTTGATTGGACCTCATTTTCGTCATCTCCTATATAGGATCGATGGACATTTGAAGAAAATTTTTCGAAATACGCGTCATGAGTACGACCTCAATAGCTGATTTCCCTTCAGGAAATCTGCTAATAAATTAAAATAAAAATCACATTTATTTTGTGGTGAGGGTGATGTATCACTCTATAGGATCGCCGTTTTCTCTGACGCTAATTTGGCTTATGTAATTTTAATGCTTAAATAGTAAATAAGACATTATTAATTTATTATATTTTAATTATAACTATGGTGTTAAATATATGTGTTACTGCTATAAATTTTATAGTGTATTGACTGTTTGGTATATGACCAATATTTTAAAAAAATAGTTTTGGACTCCTTAATTATGGTGTATTATTGTACGTAGCTCTGAGGATGGGAATTTAATTCCCGAAAGCGCTAAGTGTTAAGAAATAAATTGTGAGGTACCACAAAAAAATGTAGATAAACAACAAACTAAACAAGACTGTGTGCTTACTCTGCCCCAAAGATAAGCTGTCCCGATGGAGTGTGACCAGTAAAGCTGTGACATCAATACAATTACTCCATCTTGTTAATGGAAATTGTAATGGCCTTAACAGGCACAGAAGGTGGATACCTGGGCGTCATTGACAATAGGTTAGCTGTCGACAGTAAGTTACCGCCCTGGATTTTATTGTATTTACAAAAAATAAATAATAAAAATAAAACTAAATAAAAAAAACCAAGAGTATGCAATAATGAATATGAGGATGAAAGTCGAATCACATCGGTGCGTCACATAGTTCACAGCTGGAGGCTACATTGGTATCACGTACAGTTGAGTAGGCGGAACAACTCGGCAGCCATCCCTACCCCGCGGTATTATAATAAAAATAGTAACTTTATGATAACATTATATTGTATATAGTCGAATTCAACAGGTGATTCACGGACCGATCGGCTGCATTTTATTGGATTCCAGGGCCAAATACACAGACAGTAAATATTTGATAATTCTGTTCATTTTTTTTTATTCGAGAGAAACATTGTTTGCATCTCCAGTAGCTAGTCCATGTATAGCACACATTTGAAGCCAAACTTCCAGACACTGTGTCCCATCTACCTAAGCTACAGTGCAGAGGGGCATAATTGTTAATGTTGTGCATAAATTAAAAGTAGGACACATTTTTAATTTTGGGGATGGTATACACCATCAGAAAATTTATATATATATATATATATATATATATATATATATACTAGCTCAGATACTCGGCTTCGCCCGGGAATTGATTTGAGGCTGAATGGTGATATTTTTTTGGCAAGGCTTTACTTTGCGCAATATTTCGACATTTACCCGTCCCAGTGTTTAGGGTTAATACCCGTTGTTGGCATTTGTTAATAATAAAATTAATTTTTTATGTAAGTCTTCACTGTCCTCCAAATTGTCATATTCCCCGTCTCCTGTGTATTATGCATAGATTTCAGCTATTAAGGACATAATATTAACATTGATTTGAATTAATTTTTCCAAAATTTTAATATTGCTTATAATCATGGGAGAATTAATACTAATTGACATAGCGAGTTTTTTTAAGTTCGGTTTAATCGTTAGCGTCCAATGAAAGAGTTGACTCCCGCTTTAGTTTATAGTGTATATCTCGTTTATACTTTGTTAAAAGACAAAAAGGAATATGGCAAAAGTTACTCTAAATAGCAAAATAAACCACTTTTGTTTTGTTCATGTTTGCCGAAAAATGAATAGAAAACGAAATACCGCTATTTTTAAATTGAGGCCTCCCTTAACTTAGCTGCCCGTCCCTAGAAAGGTTGGTATGGCTTGTTATAATGAAAGCGTTAGTGCTAATACAGATGCCGAGTTTTATTTATTTCGGTTGGGTCTTTTGTCCCAAATGAAATTGTTCACTTCCGCTACAGGTTTTAGCGTATATTTAGTTTATAATTCGGTATACGAGAAAAGTGTATATAACAAAAGTTACTCTAAATAACAAAATAAACAACTTTTCTTATGTTCATATTTGCCGAAAAACCCAATAGGAAACGAAATATCTCTATTTTAAATTTCAGGCCTCTCTTATAACCGCCACTCCTGTTCGTTTCAGAGAATATTAATATAGCCTAAAATCTAAGTTGGGTTAATAGTAATATACATACCTAGTTTCATAAAATTCGGTTCAGCCGTTTATGCGTGAAAATGTAACAAGCATACACGAAAGATACAAAATGCAGTTATGGTGTCTATGGCGTGTGAAACGAAAAGTTATAGTCAATTTGGTTTCCGACAATCCCATTCCACAGTCCAGCAATGCAACAGAATAGTCAATTTTATCGCATCCTCGTTCGAAGTACAAGAAGTACTGCACTGGATTCTTCCTTGACATATCCCAAGCTTTTGATAAGGTGTGGCACCAAACTTAAAAATACACCCCCTTTTATCTACTTCCTCATCTTCATACTACTTCTTCATCTCATCATACCTTCCCACCATACAGACACTTTCAAGTTTCATTTGGTTCCTCAGTCTCTCCCTTATTCCCCCAGCTGGCAGGTGTACCACATGGGGGTATCCTAAGTCCTTTCTTATTCCTTATCTATACTGCCGACATCCCATCACATCATGAAAATTCCCATCCTGCCTATGCTGATGATACTGCAATCTTGACTTCCAAATCTGACCCAAATATGGCATCCGCATCTTTACAAGAACAGGGCTCTGCTAGAATCCTGGCTGACTCAGTGGAGGTCAACCTTGAAAAAATAACCTCTTTTGTCATAGGTACTGCTGAAGTTGGATAGTGATCACTCTGAAACTCGCTCCACTTTAAAAAGTAAGAGAATTGAAATTTCTTAAATTCCGTGTACGTATGGCGAAATTTATTCTACTACCATTAGAAATGGGTTTATCTTGTTCGGTGGAACGCAAAGCTCTTGCTGAGCTTTTGGTACAATTAAGTGAAAGAAAATGCTTATAGTACGACAGGAGGAATAGGTAGGCCCTGGAAACAGTAGTTTTATTAAGGACTTGTGGACTTCAGGCATTTGTATTTGGGAAAGCTTGTTTGGGAAGTGAGAGGTATGGTCAAAAATGGCGGGCCATTAGTCCAGGACTTTCAAGGACTGTAGTTTGCGGAAGTATTACATCGTATTCTTCTGGAGATCCCTTTGTTTTGGTTAGGTTGTCGGTGGAGAATTTTTGTTTTATGGCTGATCATTGTACACAGTCTTCTAGATCGGTCGATGTTGGCGTTTTGCAATCCCCGTTTTCAAATAAAAAGCCTTCAAATGAGTTACCTTGTGCCGCGCGAAAGTAAGAGTTGTCCCTGAACGTATAATTAAGAGAAGACAAATGATTATGGTACGGCAAGAAGAAGTTAGAAAATAGAAAGGTGCAGGAAATGGTAGTTTTATTAAATGCTTGTGGTCTTTGGGCGTTCGAATTAAGAAAAGCTTCGATACGGAGATCGTATTACTCTGGAGACCCCGTTGATTTTGTTGGGTTGTCGGTGGGGGACTTTTGCTTATTGGTGGCCACTGTCCCGTAGTCTTCTCTATGGTGGTTTCACGAAAGGTAGGTGGATGTTGGCGTTTTTGCAAACCTCCGTTTCCAAATAAAATGCCAACTGATGGAGAGTATACAGTGGTCCCCGGCGAAACGTAACTGTTGTCGCTGAGCCTTGGGGTGTAATTAAGTAAGTTTTAGCACCTTATTGGTATACATCGGCTCGTCCGATAGCAAAATAAAGAAGGCCATTAAATCGTTACAGAGGCCATTGGTTTGGGAGCAAGTGGCGGTGAGATATGTCGCTGGCAGACCAGGAGCTGCTTAGCATTCGGTGACACTTCGCCCACACGGTCTGCAGTAAATCTGCTCGCTCTCAGCTGCTCCTTCTCCATATCTTAATTTAGGTATCCGCATATAGACCGCTGTTCCTCTCCAGCTACATCTCCTATCGTCCTCTCTCTCTCATCCTCTCTCTCCCTCTCCCTCCCTCCTCCTCCTAGCCTAATTGGCAGTCAGTACCCGCTCCGCTCCTTCCATTTCCCTTATGGTAATGGCTTACAAGTCCGCAGATTGGAGACTCCTCTATAGGATGCTGTATTCAAATCGCGGCTCCCATAGACCTGCCTGCATCCTTGCAGGTGCAGCTTGGGCTAAGCAGATCATGCACCTGATAGCACGATGCACTCATTCCACCATCTCATATCCTAGTCCCTGTTTTCCCTTGGTATAAATCCATTAGAAAGCAACCAGTACAAGAGTTGTTTCGAGATATTAATATGTATGTATTATTTATTGTAGCATTTACAGGGTACACCAGGATTTTCACGGGAACGAATAAGGGAATAAGAGGGCCACAAGGACATGGAGTGGTATCCCGTTGCCTTCTGTAGCAGCCCATCCAGGCATCATGAAGAAAATTCGATTCACACCAATAGAAAGCAAATATTTTGTGTTTTTAAAATCTGTTGTGGACAGCCATGTACAGAAAATGATTTGCTGACTTTCATTTGCAATTCTTAAAATATTAGGGAGTTATGCGATATGTATATGGTTTAACCTGGGTTAAAGGAGAGTCAAAACAGATAATCACGTTGAAATCTGAAACCGACAATTTCTCTCGATTAAAATGCTTGTTTTTGTTCGTAAAAAGTCCGTCGCGCAGGAGGCTGCGTAAACTATGCAGATTTCCCACGTGAATTTTAGTAATAGATAAATCTACATACTGGTAAATCATAACACCATCACGAATAAATGAGAAATGATAATGAGAAATGATTCAGGCAAATGACAATTTGATAGCCTGCACAACAGGAAGCGTCTGAATTGTAGACAAACACATCAGCCAACTTCTCAGAGGTGAATAGAGAGATAAATCTATTCTAGACCTGAAAGAAAAACACATACTGAAATGTACTTGAATGTAACATAGCCAGAGCACTAATTATTAATGAATCAGAATAATCTGTACATTTATGTAATCCAAGAACAAAAGGCGGGTCATAAGAACGTACTTGCGTATATCTATCTCATCTAGAAAACATGTGTTGAACACAATATTTGGTGTGCAATAGCACGGTTCACAATACATAAGCTTATTCTTAACGTGCGAAGATTAAAAGTAAGAACTTACTGAAGGCTGAAATCTAAAAAATGCCAATATATCGGTTAATATTGAAGATAAAGAAAACATTATATAAAAAATATTATAGAACATAACATTTCCAACAATATTGACTTTATACCTTTTTTCGATCCTATTTATAATAAGAGAGATATTTTGAATTTTCTAAATTCCCCCCTCTGACCTCCTCCCCATTCCCCTGCTTCTATTTCAGCCGTTATAGAACTTGATCTTTAGTTTTACATAAAACGTTTAAATAACCAGTATGGTAACGATCAAACCAAAAATTTCGTCCACTAGAGTGGCAACAGACAAATATATATATTTGAACGGACCTCATTTTTGTCATCTCCTAGGTAGGATAGATGTACATTTGTGGATATTTTTAGATAATCGCATAATGAACACAACCTCAATAGCTGATTGTCCCAAAAGGGAACTCTGATAATAACAGAAAAGTACTATATACAGCTAGGGGAAATATCCCGACTAAACACAAGAAAGTTAACTTATCGAGACGAATTTGCCAGTCATTTCTCTGATAATTGTAATATGGAATTACATATTACGATTCGAGTTAAATGTATTTCAACAAAATTCAAGGCAGCTGATAAAGGCCATTTTGTTAAAACTACTTTCTGATTCGAGTAACTAACCGTGCATAGAACAGTAGTTATAAAATTGATTAGTTGAGAACAAGACAAGGACAGAACAAGGCCTGTCCAATCAGCTGTATGGGAACCTCTCACAATTACAAACCTACAATACAACAATTCATTACTACAATTTATTATCTATAATAGCATCACTATTGTAACCAATTAAACTTTGATAAGCAAATAACTAACTCTATTATTAAATATTCGTAGGCATGATGCGCTAAGCTTACAAAAGCATTTACACGTTATATCAGATTTCCCTTAAGAAATCAGCTGTTGAGGTTGTACTCATCATCACTGATTTTCTAAAAATGTCCACAAATGTCCAACGATCCTACTTAGTCGATGACGAAAAGGAGGTCCTTTCAAAATTGTATATTTATATATCCTTTGACGCTCTAGGGGTCATAATGATTGTTTAATCGTTACCAAACCTGATATTTAAAACAAAACCGCATGGGCTGCGTTAACTAAGCAGATTTCTCCAAGTTCTTCAAGTGTTTACATTTACCACTGAGTGTAATAGTTCAATGAGAACAATACTTGGTATTTAGTCTTCAAACAATGCGTTTCATAATATAACAGCTTAATGTTAATGTGACATAAGTCGGAATGGGGGTTTACTTAAAAGGCGAAAACTAAAAAAATGCAAATATCTTGGTTTTTAATCGAGATACTGAAAAAGTGTACATGTTAACATTTATAGAAAATTACATTTGCAATAAGATGGGTTCTAAGCAATTTTTCGATCCGACGCATAGTAACGGAGATATAATTTTTTTTTTGAAATTCCTTCCTCTATGCCTCCTGTCCGAAATCAAAGGCTGAAATCGGACAGGAAGAAGAACGGGGTTAAAGGGAGGGAATTTCGAAATTTCAAAATATCCCCCCCCCCTTATTAATCGTGAAATCGAAAAAGTTTATAGATCTAATCATATTGCAAATTAAATGTTTTAGAAATGTTGTTATTTACTTTTTTTCACTACCTTAATTATTAGCCAAGGTGTGTACATTTTTTAGATTTCGGCCTTCAGTAAACCCCCACTACACTCTTGTCATATTAACAATAAGCTGTTGATACTGATCGCCTAGTTGCGGAGCTCTTCAAATAAATAAATAAGCTGTTGTATCATGAAACACTTTAATTGAAGCCGAAGTACGGAATATTGTTCTCGTAGAACTTTTTCATTTTGTGATAAATGCAAATACGTGACGTACGTAGGAAATTGGGAAATAGTTAACGCAGCCCCTGCGTGACGGACTCTTTTAAAGAGTGTAGCTTTCAGGGAAATCTGCTAAAAAAGTGATTGTGGTAGTTAAGCATTGCAATTAGGTGAAACAATATGTAGATGATTTTTAATAGGTAGCTCTTATCTAAAGAAATTATTCAACATTTTTAATAGTGATTTAACAAGGGAAAGAGAATTTTTCATAAGGATCAACAGATACGAAACATCTAGAGGAAGAAATTTAAAAAGAATAAAATGCGCTGAAGGTGAAGAATTTTTATTTCTAACCCAGAATAAGTATATGTAGAATAGTTCTAAGGTCTGAAGTTTACAGTATTAGCGATAAATAAATAAACTCTAAAAGTTCATTATGGTTTTTCGAAATTGTCATGTGTTAGGGCCATGGGATTTGTAATAGGCCAATTTATTTTCCGAAATGGGTTGAAAGAATAAACTAGTTATGATCAATATATTGTAAGAATCCGACGTCAGATTGCTTATGTAATTATAAATTACCCTGGTTTTAACCCTATTCTGGAAATCTATTGTATTATTATTATTGATTAACGCCCACTTTCTACTACTATGGCTAATTTGGACGGGTTGTCTACAGGTAACCACCCTTAGGATTTTATTTAATGATTGCTTCAATAAATAAATTCCTATTGCCCAGATGAAAATGGAACTCGCCACTTAAGGTTTACCAAGTTGGCTTAAGGTATATACATATATGATGTGATATATCTTTTTCTTCTTCTAGTTTTCTTAGTACCACAATTAAAATTTGAATGACAAGTCTTACCAATAAACACATTTCCTTCTTTGCAGGCTTTGTTTTACAATTGGCCTACATTTTATTTGAGGCCTAAGTACCATATACATACGAAAATTTGAAATATCTCCGTTACTATACGTTGGATCAGAAAATTGTAAAGAACCTATCATACTGCAAAATGAATGATCTATACATGTTGTTCTATACACATTTTCTGTATCATGTAAATTGACCGAGATATTTGGATTTTATAGTTTTCGGCTTTTAGGAAATCCCCACTTCTACTCATGTCATAAGCTTCATATAATCATGAACCACTTATTGGAAGGTTAAATACCAAATATTGTTTTCGTCCAACTTCTACTTTGTGAGATATATGCAAATGTGTTCTGTTGACCATCCGCCCCCTCCTTTTGTTCTTGGACTACTAACATTTTTTTTTTCAATTAAATTAATATGTTATATTCAGATATATTAAATTAATTATTTTCTTTCCGGTCTAGAATAGTTCTATCTATCTATTCAGCGCAGCGAGGTTGCCTAGCCAAGGGAGATTAAGGTCAATGCTTTATTCACTGCCTAACCTGAGCCCCAAAGAGGTTAGCTCCACCTCTTTCAAAGAGGCAATCCACATGACTTTTGGTGAGGTAGTGGTATACATTTTTTTTAAATAGCTTCATACTCAATAACTTGAATTATAATATGTGTATTACTATCATACTAGTGTTTTAGTTTAATCCTATAAAACTTTGGGGGTTGGGGGAAACTAAGAGTTGTGCCCTTAAAGCAGATTCCATGTGCGGTGGAATGACGTAAAAACGACCCCATTTCAGATTCTTTTCTCTATTTCTTCCTAAATATGAACTACAATACTTTTTTTCGACCTCATTGTTGTTGATTAGAGTATCCTTACATGAAATTAAATTCAAAAAGCAATCCGACCCGCTCGCTCAGAAAAAACTTCTTTTGATGTCAGATTTGTTTCTAGAGACAAATCAAATGACTAAAAATGTGTTTCAGGGATTCTGTGCTAGGGTGGATTTCGAAAAAGATCAAAGAATAAAACTAAAACCCCTTTGGACTTAAATGTCCGGAAAGGAAAAGCAAATAAAAAAACTATATCAGGTTAATCATTTTCTGAAAAAATGTCAATTTTGGTTTATTTGATTTCTACGGTTAGCACTTAATATATGTATAGTTTTATGGTTGACCCCACTTCAAAGGAATAGTTATTTATTATACAAGTGACGAAAGTAGATCATTTTACAACTCGAGTGAAACGTTTACCCACACGAGCGAAGCGAGTGTGATAATTTCACGAGAGTTGTAAATTCTACTTTCGTCACGAGTGTAATATTAAATTTTTTCTGTAATCGTGTAATACATGATCAGATCTAACCAGAATATGAACAAAATTAGGATGTTGTGAAGATTATGGTATGTTGTTGGTAGGTTATAAGCATGGTTATGAAAGGTTATAAGCATAGTTATAAAACAACTAGTGATGATTGTGAAGTTATAAACAAGTGCAGGTTATAAACAAGGAAGGTAATTATTATTATATTTAAATTTTAAAATATATTGATTATTTCCACCAATAATTCATTCGCATTTCAATTTATTTTGTTAAAATAAATTCTTACAATGTTAAGAAACATTTAAAAGCATTTAATTTCCAACTTCAAATTATTTTTTAATTTATACTTATTACTAATTAAGAAGGCAATTCACTTTCTTCATTCTATTGCAAAATGTTTCACTTTCTTCACTCATTTCAGTTTAGTAATGTTACCATTATTCAACGATTACAGAGAAATATAATTTATGTAGGTGTTGATTTTTGAATTAAATGCTTCTTTTGGGGAGTAATGGAATCACTTATGTTAACATTGTATATATTTCGGAGCTTCGCAAAGATGGCCATATTGCTGTAAAAAAAAAAAAAAAAAAAAAAAAAAAAATATATCACAAACATAAAATAAAAATAGTTAAGAACTAATAGAATAGAAATATCACAACAAATAGAAAACGGCAAATACAAGAAAAAAAGTAATAAGTAACGAAAAAGTACATAACACAAAAATAGAAATCAAGAAAGAATAACAAAATCCCAAAATAGAAAACAACGGAGATACTTAATAATAATAACATTATAACCAAACTAAAAAGAGTACAAAAAATAGTGAACCGAAAAAATATATACAAATTATTTAGAAATAAATAATACAATGAATTAAAATAATTTAAAATATTATCAATTAAATGCATTAGTGAACTAATTAAAAATATTTAAAAGGAACAAATAAGGAGATATAGTACAGCAGTATAATAAAAATATGATAAAATGTAACGAATACTTTTTTTTTTAATTTGTACGTGTAAAATAAAAAGAATGCATACAGCCTAAATGTAAATCTTAAATTAAAAATATTTATGTGTTCAAATTTTTTAATATACTTAAGTGTGTAGTCTTTAAATGTGATGGTATTTATTCATTGACTTCCCTTGAACAGTAGTATATTTATGATATTAACTATTGAAATAGCTGTTACTATAGCGGGCTGGAAAAGCAGAAAAGACCCATAACCTTGTTTGTGTGTTTGTACTTGATTTCTGAATGAATGTTTGGAAATTCCATCATGTGTACAACCACAATGAATGCTTTTCCTCAATAGAAATGTGCTAACAAACGGACGAACAAGGCCATTTACCCAATTGCTTGTTTACAGTCCTGTAAAATTATTCAATGAAACTCCTGACGTTGTAAAGTACGTTTCATTGACGGCTGACTTACTTGTTTTTTTTTTTTTAAAAAAGCTAAAAAGAAAAAGGTAGACTGCTAACAGCTAAGTGCTGTAGATGGACAGACATAAGTGCATTACATAAGTGGCTAAGCAGGCTTTGACAAATCTAAACAACCAGTTGGGATAGAGCTGACAGGACTGCTCCAGCCAATGGGAATCAAGACCACGCCTACTTTCCTCCCCTCCCTCTTCCTATTGGCTGCCGACCCCCTTCTAAGCCCCGCCCCTTTGGCGGCAACCCCCACCCCTGCTTCCTGCGTCTCTTATCTCAGCTTACCATTAAACACAGCTTTCCAGCGACTCAGAAACTCATTACACCGATCATACTTAAACTTCTTTCCCATTAAGGGCCGTTTCAATATTATTCCAAAAGGACGAACACGACCCACTTGCAGACTGGGATTCGCGTGATGGTTCACTCTAAGCCCTCCCGCCGCTACGCCCGACAACTCAACCATTCCATGTCTGGGGTGACATTAGATCAAAATGATGGAGCTCCAAGTTGAGATATGGAAACACTGCAAAGTTGGTCATGAATAAATATCACCGGCCCAGAACAAAAAGAAAAAGTAATAAAGCACACACACAAACGATGTTAGTTAAAGAAAAAAAACCTTTTTCGTTAAATTACATCGTTTATTTTTATCGACGCGTTCCAGCTTGTTGATCCAAACTTCATGAACTCATTGAATGTGCCTATTTAATTTGTTCACAATATATTATTAAAATCAACAATTACAGATTAGTTCAAAAACCAATAATCAAGATTTCAATGAGCTTTGCTCACATTCTTCTGGAGTGTTACCAATAAATAATCGGATATTTTACCAATATCCGTGACCAAGAATATATGATTGATTGTGGTCACACAGCCTTGAGTGGTTCCATCATATTGAAGAAGTAACAAGAATTGATTTAAAGTGTGTTAAATAAATTTTCCAATGGGAACTGGATCTATATACAATGGTTATTTCCGTAGTCGGTTAACGTATGGCGTTACGCATTGTGATAACTAAAAAAGTCATATTTGAATTGCAAAAGAAAGCAATAATCTTTGTATACAATAGAAAGTCGAAAGACCTTTAACCTTAAACCAACCAAATCAATTGTTTATGCTGATGAAACCAGTATTTATAAAAGGTGCAGACCCAGAATAGTTGAAATAAGATGGCTCTGTTACTATTAAATCATTATCTCATTGGTTAATGGCTAATAAGCTAGGATTGAACTTGTAAAACACAAATATTCTAGATTTCAGTAGAATTCAGTAAAATATTCTCACATTCTTCAGGAGTAATCTCAATTAATAATCGAGACATCTTAACAGTCTCCAAGATAATGTTCTTAGGATTGACCGCGAACGAACGCCTTGACTGGTTCAATCATATTGAAGCATTAGAAAATAAACAAAAATTCATTTGCTTCTTCCTAAAGTGTGTTAAATAAATCTTCAAATGGAAACTCTTTTATTAATATGGTTATTATGCATTGCGGTAACTAAAAAAAAATATTTACATTGTAAAAGAGAGCAATATGGTTTATATTCAACAGAAAGTTGGGAGACTCCTGTCGTCCACTTTTTAAAGAGTCAAAAAGAATGATTTTTCCACAATATATATGTACCACAAAAACATTGTGTGAAACAAAAATGAACTAGTTTGCCAAAAATAGCATTACACATAATCATAAAACAAGATACAAGAATATGCTTCTAACCCCCAACTACAATCAGAAATACTTCGAGAAAAGTGAATCATTTTCAGGTGTATAACTTTTTATCTCTTTACCCTCAAGTATTAAAAATCTTTTAAAAATATTCTTTGTATAAAAACATATTAAAGAACTTCATATATGAAGGACATGGATATAAGCACACGGGCTGAATCTATGTTATATATACAAATGAATGTTTGTCTGTATGCTCTTTATAGACTCGTAAACGGCTGAACCGAATTTTATGAAACTTGGTATGTATATTACTACTAACTCAGGCTAGGTTTCTGGCTATATTAGTATTCTCTGAGACGAACTGTGGGGATCATAAGGGAGGCCTGAAGTTAAAAATAGCGATATTTCTTCTCTTATTGGTTTTTTGGCATATATGCACATAACAAAAGTTGTTTATTTTTTTATTTAGAGTAACTTTTGCAATATACCCTTTTGTCGTATAAATGAGTTATACGCTAAAAACTATAGTGAGAGTCAACAATTTTATATGGCACAAAGGTCTCAACCGAACTAAACAAAACTCCATACACGATTTGGTATTAACACCTCCCTGGTTATAAACTATATTAAGATTTTGAGGTACGAACAGGAGTGGTGGTTATAAGGAAGGTCTGAAATATAAAATCGTGATATTTCGTAACCTATTCATTTTTCGGCAAACGTGCATATAACAAAAGTTGTTTGTTTTGTTATTTAGAGCAACTTTTGTTATACTCACTTTTTTCGTTTACCGAAGTATACGAAAAACTATAGAAGGAGTCGATAATGTCATAGGACATGAAAGTCTAAATCAAAATCAGCGATCTCCAACGATCAAGAATGATCACTTAGATGTTCACCCAGTCATTTCAGGTCTTTATTAACTCTGCACCGTTAATATATATTATATTTTACTAAACATGCTATGTATCATTTAGAACATACAGTTCACTTCCAAACAGACAAGAGTATTTTTAATAGTGGTTATTACGTATATAAAACAGCTGTCATCCAAGTGGTGCTTTTGGAACTGAATGTTTAGTCATAGATGGTTCGGATTGGAGAATTCTTTCTATGATTATGGATAAAATGGGCAATACGATAATCTATGATGATGTCGTATATAAAAAAAGATACATGTACAGGAAATGGGTAATATAAAAATATTGTGTATTTTGTAGAATTAAGTACATAACAAATACTTTTATTATTAACATTTCCCCAGCAAACCGGACTCGGGTGTAAATCCTAAGCATTGAAACGGGAAAATGTAAAAATATTGTACAAAGTAAAGCCCCCCAAAAAAATACCATCATCATTCAGCCTCAAATGATTTCCCGGGTGAAGCCTGGTACCTTAGCTGTTACAAACGTAAAAATGAATGTTTGGCTGTATGACATCTATAAAATCGTAAACGGCTGAATCGAATTTTATGAAACTTGGAATGTATTAACTCAGATTAGGTTTTAGCTATATTAATATTCTCTAAGACGAACAGGAGTTGGGGTTATAAAGGAGGCCTGAAATTAAGAACAGAGATATTTCATTTCCTATTGGATTTTCAGCAAATACCCATATGACAAACGTTGTTTATTTTGTTTTTTGAGTAACCTTTGTAATATACCCTTTTGTCTTATACTGAAGAATAAATGAGTTGTACTCTAAAAACTATAGTGGGAGTCAACAATTTCATATTGCACAAAGGACTCAACCGAACTAAACGAAAGTCGGTATGTGATTTGGTATTAACACCTCCCTGATTGTAAGCACTATTAAAATTTCGAGGTACCAACATGAGAGGGGGTTGGTTATAAGGGAGGTCTGAAATATAAAATCGTGATATTTTTCACATTCATTTCAATTTCATTCATTTTTCGGCAAACGTACATATAATAAAAGTTGTTTGTTTTGTTATTTAAAGTAATTTTTTTATATGCTCTTTTTCCGTAAAACGAAGTATAAATGAGGTGTACACGAAAAACTATAGAAGTGGTCAACAATAGGACACGAAAGACTAAATTGAACTCAACGAAACTCCGTATTTTTAACTATAAGCACTATTTACATTTTTAAGAACGAACAGGAGTGGGGGTCGTAAGGGAGGCATGAAATGAATTGTTATATTTCGTTTCCTATTGTTTTTTGGGGAATTTGCACGTAGCAAGCGATGTTTAATTTGATATTTAGAGTAACTTATATTACATACATCTTTATCGCAATTTAGTATTTTAGTTGGTGGCGTATTTGGTGTGTTTGTTACCACTATGTTGATTTATCTATTGTAAAACTTGACGTGAGAAATCTGCTTAGTTTACGTAGCCCCTGCGTGACGGACTTTTTTGTATTATATATTTTTCATCGCAAGCTTATTATTTTTATTTTACCTCAAACTTTATTCCGTTAACATTTACTTTTATTTCTTTTTAATGTAATGTGATTAATGGTTTAGCTGTGTAGTCAGCATCTTACCATCGTATCAGCAGCCACACTTAATTCTTTAATAATGTGTTTCTTCTTTTTTTAGAAATAATTCTTTGTATATCCGTAGTGTTCTCATACCCGTACTTAGAACCCGTCTTATATTAGAATATAATAAAAGTTATACCATAGTAAATCTTCTTAATTATGTTGCAGACCTATTTTATACTTTAAATTCTATTTTTTTAACAGTAAATATTTATATGTTTTAGATGCGTGTAATATATTGGCTGTTGTGAGTTTGTTTCTGAGTCATATCGTGGGCTATGCCAAGTTTTTCATTGAATGGTGTCTGTCAGTATGTTTTTTTTTCTGCTCATAGTAACTCTATGAGGAGTTATTTATTTTAATACATGTTCCATTGCCTCATGGCATATTACATGATGATTATGTTTAAATACATTTTCATTTTACAATATTTATACATTAATCAACTATGTAATCAAATATAATATAAGATATTAAAATAAGTAAGATAACTACAAATAAAATGAAAAGATAAATAAATAAAATAAAAACAAATCAATTAAAATTAAACTCAACCGATGTTTAATTTGCGAGTCTATGTAAGGTAAATATATTGAATTTCAATTTCATTCCTCAGAATCAACTTAACATTCTAATGAATTTTAGTTACACCATATCTACACTTTTTGATAAACTTTATAAGTTCTTTATTATATTTGTTAAATATAATATGAGGTGGTTCTGGCCAATTACCTCCTTTTAAAATTATGTTCATTATTAAATTTGATCTATTTTGATTAAATGTTGAACAGTCATAAAGTATATGTAAAAACGCTTGTGTTGTCTGTGAGTCGCAAGTACATTTGTCATTGTCTTGAATTTTAAATCTTGTTAAATAATGTCCTGCCTGTCCATGTTCCGTTAGAAATTGTGTGCATTTGTGATGGTGACTCTTAATTGTGTTGTAGTTGTTGTGAGTTATATTTGGTATGTATTGATACAAGCTGTAAGATTTGTTAAATGTCGTCCATTTCTGTTTCACTTATGTACTGTGTCGGTACGTAAGTCTTTTTTAATGTATGAGAGTGGTACGAGAGAGTATCTATCAGTATGTGCTGTATTATTAGGTATATGTTGCAGTATTTGTATTTTGGGGCTGTCCGTAATTGTCATTAGGTGCCTATGTGAGGCCGATCCTGAGTCTGGCAAGAATAACTTCTAGTCTTGAACTACTACTGCTAATGGTCACTCCTAAATTTGTTAGCAGATTAATAAAGTTTTTTCTCTTCTCCTTTTGAAATCGATTCACATTTTTCAATTTCAAAATCTGGTTTCCCAGAAGGGAATTCTTCTGAAAGTGGAGCATGAAAGTTGAATTATGAATTCCTTGATCTCATTGGAATTTATTTTCAATGTAGTTCGTGGGTCATTATTTTTCCCTCGATAAATAATGACTTGTAGGAAGCCGCAGATAAACTATTTGTAAATGAAGAAACCTAACACACACACTTTATCAATTCTTTAAAATAATCCATTTCTGGTGTGTCAACAGCAAAACGAACGCTACAAGGTATTTTTCAGAGAGGCTGCCATTTTTCTTATTCCCTTTGAATGATTTAGTGATTATTGTGGTCAGTCCTACCCAAAACTGTTTCCCATTACTACGAATCTCGTCTAGTTTCGTGATAGTTTTGCCCGGGAACCGATTGTTTATTTTGAGTGAGTCACCTCACGTTTTCCGACGGGGCTACATCAATTATACAAGCTCATATGAGCTACATGTGTGTGCTCTGTCTATCACAATCTCTGCATAATTCCTAACAACATTATTACAAGTTTACCTTATTTGTCAGACATTTGTTCACCGTCTGAAATATTCAACGCTCAACGCTTAGGACCTCTGAATGATTGACTTTTTTTTTTTCTTTTTCGGAGCTCCCCAACTGAAAGTCTAATAGTTTTCATGTAATTTTTAAGGGCCGCTAAAATAATTCGATAAGACTGAAAATATTCATGAATCGACTATTATCGTAGAAAACTGTTGCGGTTTGTAGTTTCTATTCTTCTGAATGATTGATAAGCGATAAAGAGGGGCTTAATCAAATATTAATCTTTCCATATTGTCTCATTCCCCGATTACTTTTATATTCATAATTAAGCCCCTTAGGTGATATTCAGCTGATTGGACATGATAGGATGTCTGAACAGGCGTTGTCATATTAATCAGATTCAACAAGTAAACATGGCGCAGGTATGTGTTGGCATTTTCATACGGGCTATTTTTGTATGCAATTACATCATTTCGCAAAGAAAGTAAACAATTAATTATTCACTCGCTTTAGTTTCTGATGTAACATTATAAATCTCAGGGACTCATGTCTTAGACATGTGCTTCTCAATACTCCTGGGTGTCACTAAATTAAATACCTATCCTCACCCTAGCAAGAAAAGTTTAATAACCTGTCCGGGTTAGATTTAATTTCATAGAGTAGGCGTTAAAAAAAAATAAAAATCTTATCATAAAATATTATCATTATTTAAAAACGTCCAATTTTTGCAACTATGGCTAATTGAGCCGGGTTATCTACAGGTTACCACCCTTTTCTAGCCAGGGTTAAGGATTTTATTTAATGAGTTAGTCACTAAATAAATTTCTATTGCCCAGGCAGTAATCGGACCCACAGTAGCCTGTAGATAACCCGTTAATATTAATTACAGTGACATCAAAATAGGTTTTCCCAAAAATCAAAAGTAGGAACCCAAAATATATTAGCTTACTCCTAATAAGAAATTAAGTAATAATGGAGGTAAACGTAGGAACAAAATCTAGAATAAGCAAATATTTCGGTTTATATTATTTACAGTAAAAATCTAAAATAAGTAGATTTATTCCAAAACTCAAAATTAGGAAGTTCACCCAAAATTATCGGAAGTTAAATTTTCCAATACGAACAGTTATATTATATTTTTTGGCCAAAGTAATTATAATATTTTGAATTAACGACTCCCCTATCTATCAAGCCCAAGTTCAGATTAACTAACCTGTCCTTTTTAAAAAGATTTTCCTCAAGGAAATATGTATGTAGCTATCTATTTATCTTTATATCTGTGTATAGCGGTCGCAATTATTGTTTAATCGTTACCAAACTCGATATGTAGTCGTTTCATGTAAAAAGAAAGATCATGTTCTTTAACGGCTGAAATCGGACCAGAGGGAGGTGTGGGGGTTTAGAGGGGAGAAATTTAGGAAATTCGACATATCTCTGTTACTATACGTCGGATCGAAACATTGTATAGAAACAATCTTATTGAAAATTAAATGAACTATAAATATTGTTATATACATTTATTCTCTTTCATGAATATTAACCAACATATATGCATTTTTCATATTCGGCTACTAAAGGTTCTGTTCATGCGATTTCGCTGGAAGTTAGTTCGGCCGTTTCCGTAACTGTTCGGCTCTCCCGAAACTGTAGCGAGTGGTGTAAGCTTTTACTTTGGGAGATATATGCAACTGCAGTCTGTCGACCCCTTCTTTTGTTCTTGTACTACTAAAATCTGAGTAATTGTGATAAAAATTATTCTGATTCATTACCCATTGCTGCACTAGCTGTAGTAAATGGTTTTCAAAGAAAGTAATATGTTATATTCAGATATATTTCATTTATTGCTCTTCTTTTCGGTCTAGAATACATGTTTGTATTCAGCTCTGCGATGTTGGCTGCCCTGTTTGTTTACAAATCATGCGTTTTCCGTTGTAGATACTATTGCTTTGTAAATTGACGGAATGATTTTTTTAGCAGATTTCCCTTAAGGAAAATCAACTATTGAGGTCGTACTCATGACGCGATTTTCGAAAAATTTCTTCAAATGTCCATCGATCCTACCCAGGAGATGACGAAAATGAGGTCCGTTCAAAATTATATATCTATTTATCTACTATCTTTCTCTCTCTCTCTCTCTCTCTCTCTCTCTCTCTCTCTCTCTCTCTCTCTCTCTCTCTCTATATATATATATATATATATATATATATATATATATATATATATATATATATATATGTCTGTTAACTCTCTAGCGGTCGCAATTTTTGTTTGATCGTTACCAAACTCGATATTTAAACGTTTTATGCAAAAAGATAGATCAAGTTCGTTAATGGCTGAAATCGGACCAGTGGGAGGGGGGTTTAGAGGGGGGATTTTCGAAAATTTGAAATACCTCCGTTACCATACTTCTGATCAAAAAATTGTATAGAACCAATCTTATTGTAAATTAAATTTACTATAAATATTGTTCTATACATTTATTCTCTATGACTGAATTTCCCGCCAAAAGCTAGTTCGGCCATTTGCCAGTATGGAGATTTCTCTATTGTATAACTTCATGTGGGAAATCTGCTTAGTTTACGTAGCCCCTGCGTGATGAGGGGCTGTATATTTTCGGTTTGTTTTCATTCGTTTAACATTCATTGTGGTGTTACCAGTATGTAGATTTATCAGTTGTAAACCTTCCCGTGGGAAATCTGCTTAGATTACGCAGCTCCTGCTTGGCGGACTTTTAGTATATTTGCCCCTAACCCCGGGCGAGTAAGCCTCTAACAGGTTGCACCGAGGGAACACAATTAGGGAAAAGCATTCGACAAAGGGAAATGTTTTTCATACGATGCCAGTGAGCGATAGAACAATGGCCGGAAGGAGATCGTTAGCCAGGAATAAGCCAGCCATTAATAAGATGCTATTTCTACAACTGTTCCAATTATGAGTGCACCTACCCCTGGCGGCACAATGTACGACGAGGGAGAGTAGCGACAGATGGCTGCGACGGCTACTTTCTTCTTGGGGCTCTTCTTGATTTTATCACATGTTACAATCGAAATAATTAAACGGGTGACAACAAAAGTAAATATTTCATGCTAGTGGTTTTGTCCGCTCGGAATGTTCGGCCGATGAAATGGAGCTGTAATCATTTAACTTGTTCCCAGACAACAAAAAAACTAGTAACAGCTGATCCTCATTGAATATCGTTAAAGATATCAGGCCTGTTTCGGATAACTACTTCAAACTACTTTTAGCAGATTTCCCTTAAGGGAAATCAGCTATTGAGGTTGTACTCATGACGGAATTTTCGAAATTTTTCTTCAAATGTCCATCGATCCTACCCAGGAGATGACGAAAATGAGGTCCGTTCAAAACTGTATATATATCTATCTATCTATCTATCTATCTATCTATATATTTGTCTGTTACCGCTCTAGCGGTCGCAATTTTTGTTTTATCGTTACCAAACTCGATATTTAGTCGTTTTATGTAAAAAGAAAGATCAAGTTCGTTAACGGCTGAAATTGGACCAGTGGGAGGGGGGGTTTAGAGGGGAGGATTTTCGAAAATTCGAAATATCTCCGTTACTATACGTCGGACCGAAAAATTGTACAGAATTAATCTTTTTGCAAATTAAATTTACTATAAATATTGTTATATACATTTATTCTCTATATTGAATATTAACCGAGATATTTGCATTTGTATTCTGCGTGTGGTCACCAGTAGGCTATGTTCGGACTTTCCGCCGAGAGCTCTGGTGGCCGTTTCCATAACTATTCGTCCCTCGTGAATAGGTTTAGAGGTTAGGTCAACTGTGTTTTGGGGCTAGAAACTACTGTGTTATTACGCCCTAAATAATGTTTTAGGTTTAGAGGTTTCTTACTACTACAGTTGTTATTAGGCAGATTTCTCTATTGTAAAACTTCTCGTGGGAAATATGCTTAGTTTACGCAGCCCCTGCGTGACGGACTTTTTGAAACATGGCCAGCACATCTAAACAGTATTTTAATTTAACAATCCGAAATATATTGAATTAATACTCAAAATCTGGTGAAAGGAGACACGATTACTATCACAAACATTGGCCAAGTATGAGCCTCGACAAAGAGGCAGACCGGACCCCAAAAAGAGGGCGCTGCATTCACTCTAAGGACAATAAGGCAAAACATTTTTGTAAGAAAAGATTCGAACTACATTTGTCTGAATCATACCGACATATATCGTAGATATTGTACTCAACATATTATATATAGTGTTTATTAATTTTTTTTTTTCATTTTGTATATTATATCTATTATTTTTTTTTTAGTTTTTGAACATTAAAAGAAAATAAGATTGATGTTTATTATGTAATTAATATTTCAATATTAATTGAATAAGGCATTTAATTAATACAAATAAAATAATGAGAATTAAGTATACTTTAAATCGCCCTTGATGACTAGCGATTCAATTTCAACGACCGTTCTCACTGATGTGAGTATTTTCCCACTCCTGGGTTAAGGAAAATCCATAGTCCCACCCTGGCTAGAAAAGTGTGGTAACCTGTAGATAACCCGTCCCAATTAGCAGCCATAGTTGGAAACATCTCCAACTATGGCCAATAATGGAAAAGATTTGTTGCACCCAATATTTCACCTCACATGTTCATGATATATTGGTTTATTCCTAACATGCGATGGCACAGAAAGAGGGATGGCTGATGGCTGAAAACTAAAAAAAAAAAAAAACAAATATCTCGGTAAATATTCAACATAGAGAAAATATGTATATACCAATAGTTATAGTAATAATACAAACGTGTAATAAGATTGGCATAACATTTTTCAATCCGACACTTAATGACGGAGATATTTCAAAATTTCGAATTTATTACTTCTAAACTCCCGCTCCTCACAGTACAATTTCAGCCATTAACGAACTTGATCTTTCTTTTTATATAAAACGTTTAAATATCTAGTTTGGTAACGATTAAACAATAATTGCTACTCTAGAGCGGTAACAGACAAATATATATATATATATATATATATATATATATATATATATATATATATATATATATACTAGCTCAGATACCCGGCTTCGCCCGGAAATTCATTTGAGGCTGAATGGTGATGGTATTTTTTTGGCAAGGCTTTACTTTGCACAATATTTTGACATTTACCCGTCCCAGTGTTTAGGGTTAATACCCGTCGTTTCTGTGGATTTGTTAATAATAAAATTAATTTTTTATGTAAGACTTCACTGTTCTCCATATTGTCATATTTCCCGTTTCCTGTGTATTATGCATAGACTTGAATTATTAAGACAAAATATTAACATACATTTGAATTAATTTTTCCAGCTGAGGTACCTTGTAGTTCATATTGAAAAGAATTGTAGATCAAATTTCTCTAAATAACAAAATAAACAACTTTCGTTATTTGTCTATTTGCCGAAACCCCAATAGGAAACGAAATATCGCTATTTTTAATTTCTGGCTTCCCTTATAACCCCCACTCCTGCCCGTCCCTAGAAATGTTAGTATGTCTTATTATAAGGAAGGCGTTAGTGCTAATACACATACCGAGTGTTTTATTTAGTTCGGTTGAGTCTTTTGTGCCAAATAAAATTGTTGACTCCCGCTATAATTTTTAGCGTATAACGCCTTTATACTTCGGTATACGACAAAAGTGTATATAACAAAAGTTACTCCAAATAACAAAATAAACAACTTTTGTTATAATCATAGTTGCCGAAAAACCAATAGGAAACGAAATATCACTATTTTTAATTTCAGGCCATCCTTATAACCCCCACTCGTTGGTCTCAGAGAATATTAATATATCCTAAAGTCTAAGTTGGGTTAGTAGTAATATACATACCAAGTTTCATAAATCATAAACTTCGGTTCAGCCGTTTGTGCGTAAAAAGGTAACAAACAAACATACACGAAAGAAACAAAATGCAGATATGGTGTCTATGACATGTGAAACGAAAAGTTATCGTGAAATTTCGCGAAAAAAATCAATGTACAGACAGAGGTTACAATTTTATATATATATAGATGTATATATACAGTTTTGTACGGACCTCATTTTTGTCATCTGCTAGATAGAATCGGTGGACATTTGAAGAAAAATTTCGAAAATTGCGTCATGAGTACGACCTCAATAGCTGGTATCTTTAAGGGAAATCTACTAAAAGAACGTGAACATGTAGAAATATGTTAGATTTGTATTTATCGGTCGCAATTATTTTTTAATCATTACCAAACCCGATATATAAGCGTTTCTTACAAAACAAAAGATCAAGTTTGTTAACTGCTGAAAACGGACAAGGGAGAGGAGAGGGATTTTGAGGGGAGGAATTTCAAAAATTCTAAATTACTTTAGTTCAGATCTAAAAATTGTATACACATAATCTAGTAGTAAATCGCATTCCTGAAGCTAACGTCGTTTTTATTCAAGTTAAAATGAAATATGTTGCAGAGGAAACTCTAGCTAATATACAATAGTTATTTAGGTAGTGGGATTCTATTTAATTACAAGTTAAACTTGGTATTGCTAGTCTAATTATTAGAGGTACAAACCCTGAAAAACTGAGAGAGGATGGCTCACTTGCTATTGAAGTGTCGGAAACAAATTTTCAAAATTTTTACTCCCGATCTTCTGGAGTACTATCCATTTTTAATCGGGACTTTTTACCAGACCGCATGACATGATGAAGTTTTTGGATTGACTGTGAACAAAGACTTGCACTGGTTTGGTTATGTTGAAGGACTATGTAAGAAACTGAAATCGCCTTCCTTCTTATTAAAATATACTATGGTTATTTCCATAGACGGTTAACTCATGGCTTTATAATTTGGGGTAATTTGAAATATTATATTTTAATATTTAAATTGCAGAAGAGAGAAATAAGGTTTATATTCAACGGGAAGTCGAGAGATTATTGTCGCCCACTCTTTAAAGGAGTCAAAAATAAAATCATTTCATTAAATATGCATGTACCAAGGAATTCAGTTTGACAGGCAACAAGGCATGTTAACTTATTTTACAAAAATAATATAACAAAATTATAAAAGAATTGGTTAGTCATGCGAGTTAAAGTGTCGGGCTTAACCTCTCATGTTCACCATTTGTTGAGTGGCGAGATTGATTCCCGCCTGGGCAATAGGAATTTATTTAGTGGTGAGCCCATTAAAATCTTTTGTCCCACCTTGATTAGAAAAATGAAGTAACCTGTAGATAACCCGTCCCAAATTAGCCATAATAGCAAAAAGTAAACGTTAATAAATAATAATAATAATACAAGATATTTTTGTAACCGAATTTCGAGAGTTACGTATGTCAGAAGCTGGGACCATACGCTTTCCATTGAAGTAAAGAATTTCAAGACAGCATTACACAGCAAAATTCTAAAATTAATATCGTTAAGAAAAACACTAAAACGCCAGAAAAATTAGTAGTAATTAATTTTGAATTGTTTACTTTTCAGAGTGTTGTCGTTAATTAACTGCGTTTTTGGCAGATGTTGCCAGCCTTTTATAAATATGTTATGCAGGACTTTCCAATTTGTTTTAAAATTGAGTCTCTAAAATGCGGATAATGCGAAATAGGCTGTTGGGAGATAAGAAATGTGAAAAATAATTAAGGAAATATAGTAATAAGACAGTGACAACTATGTCTAATTTAGCGGACGAATTGCATCTTAAGAAGGCAGTGTCGATTTTTATCGAGAAAAAAGAAGCTGAATATTCATAATGCCCATTTAGTGAAAGCGGGTCAAAGGAGAATTATATTAGTGGAATATGTGGCGATAGCATCTCTCTCTCTGTGCACTGCGCATGTGTGGCCTTTCTTACGGCGAGCAGCTGGCTCCTTTCTTAACACTTTCTTCCACCTTTCTATCCTTTCTTCTGACTATGTGACTATGGCGTCTTTCTAATCTCTCGCTGTTCGCCTTCTGAACAGCATTCTTCAAATACAAATATCCCCCTCGCTGTCTTTCTTCAGAAGTATACCGAAAATCAAAATATCCCTCTCTCTCTTCTAAAGGATATTGAAAATTCATATACACCCTTCGTTGACCCCCTTTAGAAGGGTACTTCAAATCCAAAAATCCCTCTCTCTCTTCTAAAGGATATTGAAAATTCATATACACCCTTCGTTGACCCCCTTTAGAAGGGTACTTCAAACCCAAAAATCCCTCTCTCTCTTCTAAAGGATATTGAAAATTCATATACACCCTTCGTTGACCCCCTTTAGAAGGGTACTTCAAATCCAAAAATCCCTCTCTCTCTTCTAAAGGATATTGAAAATTCATATACACCCTTCGATGTCCCTCTTTAGAAGGGTACTTCAAATCCAAAAATCCCTCTCTCTGTGACTTTCTGAACGATTGAATATTAAGTTTGGCAACGATCAAAACAAAATTGCATCCGCTTGAGCGTTAACAGATATATATATTTCTTCAATATGGTGGAGTGTTTCTCTAAGGTCCTGCTGTCCTATTGTGAAGATAGACTCTCCTATCTTGTAAGGCAACCCCCTGACTGCTTGGTACATAGCGATCCGCTTTGCTACCTCCAGGGCTATCGGAAGCTGGCCAGCCATCACCTGCAATGCATCGCTCGAAACTGTCCGATACGCCCTGGTTACCATGAGGAGAGCTCTTCTTTGGGCTTGGCATAGAAGGTTTTTGGGCCCAGGATGGAGCAGCGTAGCACACTATAGGGACAAACAAAGCTTTATATAAAATGCTTCGGTTCTTATCAGTGATGCCCCAAGTATTACAAGCTATTGTCCTTAGGTGGTGAAATCGTCCGCTGACCTAATCCCGGAGATGAGAAGCGTGAGGGTTGAGATTTAACCTCTCCCCGATGTGGACTCCTAGGTATACTACTTTGGTCATCAGTTGAAGCCTGGTCTGACCTATTACCAACCTTGGGGGCCACCTATGACAAAGCTTTCCTTTTAACAAGATGCTCTGTGTTTTCTGGTCATTGAGTTGAAGTTTATTTTCAAAACACCAATCCTGTATAGCGTTAATGATCCGCTGGCCCTCCACTTCCAGCTCCTGCCTGCTATTTCCCTTAACTAAGCAGCACAGATCGTCTACATAAGCCGTAACCTCAATGCCAAGGGACCGCAACTTGAGGAGCAGCTCGTCAAACACCAGTGCCCAGATGTAAGGCCCCAGCACAGAGCCTTGTGCACAGCCCCGAGCTACTTCCCTCCTCATCATCGTCTTCCCGCATCGGATCATAGCTACTCTATTGCTTAAATAGCTCTTTAGTAACTGGTATAGATTTTCTGGGCACTGCCTTCTCCTGAGTGGATGGATGGCCACCATAGGTTATCAAAGGCCCCAGCGATATCGAACAATATTCCTAAAACGTACTTTGTGTCGGAAATTTGCACGTTTTGGATCATATTTCGAATTGCTTTAGTGGTAGACCCCTCTTTTTTGAACCCAAATTGATATGGCGATGCGTTGTTTTCAAGATGCCCTTTAAACTAGCCCCTATCAATCTTTCTAATACTTTGCCCAAATGCGGAAGAAGGCTTATCGCACGATATCTTGACTCCATCTGTTCACTTGATTTTAGAATTGCGACCACATTGGCTTCTTTCGTTTTCCGAGGGGAAATATCCTACCTTCAGACAGACATTAAAGAGTTCTGGAAGCCGGGTTCTCAAAGCGTTCCCAACGTGCTTTATAACTGCAGCCTCAATCATATCCAGTCCGGGTGACTTTGAATTTCGCAGTTTATCGATGGCTATGTCGTATCTATGCTGTCCCATTCCGCAACATTTCTGGTCAGCAAAGGCTCTTCCTGCTCGCCCCTGGCTATTTGCTGCTCCTCTGTGTTACCCGACGTTTCGACCGGATTCTGTCAATCCAAATATCCCATTTGTTGCCGGATTCTGTCAATCCAAATATCCCATTTGTTGCCGGATTCTGTCAATCCAAATATCCCATTTACTGCCGGATTCTGTCAATCCAAATATCCCATTTTCTAAGGGATTCTGCTAATCCAAACTACCCATTTGATGCCGGCTTCTGTTAATCCAAATATCCCATTCCTACTGGGTCCTTCCAATCTAAATATCCCATTTGCTGCCCGATTCTGTCAATCCAAATATCCCATTTACCACAGAACTCTTCCAATCAAAATGCCCCATTTGCTACCGGATTTTGTAAATCCAAATATCCCATTTGCTGCAGGATTCTGCCAATCCAAGTATCCCATTTGCTACCGGATTCTGTCAATGCAAATATTCCATTTGCTATCAGATTCTGCCAATCCCAACATCCCATTTTTACCGGAATTTGCCAATCCAAATATGCCATTGCTGCATGATAAATCGGAATGTCCTTTTCTCCGTGTCTTCGGGAAGTAAGGTCTCTAGACATCTTGATTACCCCACGGCCTTATTACTCCTCATTTAACTGCTTTCGGTTACGAGGTCTCTCTTTTTTTCTAACTAATGCCTCGCGAATTATCTGTAATTGGCCGATTTAAGTAAGGAAAATTGAAACATTTACACGCATGGAAAGTGCAGTTAGTGCACACGATAGACCGAGGGGATGCAAGAATGCGTTTTCTATATTTCGAAATCTTGTCCGCCCAGAAATAATCGTGGGCGGTGCTCACTCTGGGTTACTAACCTGGTTATGGTTTAAGTCTCCAATTTCTATTTTTATTTAATTTTTCATCAACCATGCAATTCGCTTTAAATTTAGGTTCCGGAGATGGCGATGATGATGAACACGCTTTGAAAGGTGCAAAAAGGATAACTTCAGATGTTGGTGGCAGTGTCTAACATTTGTGATACCTTACAAATATTTCTAAGGCATAGTGGTGTATATTTTGTACTAAAGAAATATTGACAAAGCACATTTTTTGGAACTGTAAGATGGGAGAACTGTTATTATTTTGGATCTTATATCATTATAGAGAAAATAGTTAGGGATGTACGTTTTCATAACGCTCTCCGATTTTATTTGTTAATAAAGAATTAAAAATAAATCTACGTGAGAACTATTCATTTATTAACAAATTCTTTATATTATTATTATTTTTGTTCACTTGCCTGCCTGCTCGTTCGACTGTCACAAAGTCTTTGAATAAATTGTAGCAAATAACTCACTTCACACTTTTACTGACGGATCCAAGACTGACTTTGGGACAGCAATCATTAACAATGACATATACACAACGAAACTTAACAACAATGCAAGAATTTATACAGCTGAGTTACAAGCTATAAATATTGCCTTTTCAAAATTCCATGATATTCAAAATTCCCAGATTTTCTTATTCACAGACTCTTTAAGTTCTCTATTCTCCTTGGAGAACATTTACAGTACTCATCCTATTATAACCCACATCTATTGGATTCTATATTATGTTTGTCAATTTGTCGTGTTGGATTTCAATTTATTGTTCAATTTCTATTATTTGAGTTTCATTTTTGTTTTCTATTTCTGTTTTGCGTTCCATTTCTGTTTTGTTTTTCCATTTCTGTTTTTGTTTCCCATTTTGGTTTTGTGTTTCATTTCTGTTTTTGTGTTCCATTTCTATTTTTGTTCTATTTCTGTTTTTGTGTTCCATTTCTGTTTTTGTGTTCCATTTCTGTTTTTGTTTCCCATTTTGGTTTTGTGTTCCATTTCTGTTTTTGTTCTATTTTTGTTTTTGTGTTTCAATTTCTGTTTTGTTTTCCCATTTCTGTTTTTTGTGTTTCATTTCTGTTTTTTGTTTTCCAATTCTGGTTTTGTGTTTCATTTCTGTTTTTGTATTCCATTTCTGTTTTTGTCTTATTTCTGTTTTTGTGTTCCATTTTTTTTTTTTTTTTTTTTTCTTTTTTTTTTTTTTTTTTACCCCTTTTGGTTTTATATTCCATTTCTGTATTTAGTTTTTGTGTTCCATTTCTATTTTTGTTTTTCTATTTGTTTTGTTTTTGTGTTCCATTTCGTTTTTTGATTTTCCATTTTTTGTGTTTTGTTTTTTCCATTTGGTATTGTGATCTATTCCAGTCCTGTTTTTCGTTTCAGTTCTGTTTGTCTGTTTCTGTTTTCTGTTCCATTCCTGTTTTTGTGTTCTATTTCTGTTTCGTGTTACTTTTCTATTTTTCATGTTACATTTCTGTTATGTTGTTTTATGTTCGTTTAAATTAATTTTGTTTCGTTTCGTTTTTTTTTTATTTTTAATTTTATACAGTTTTTTCCCCGAGCAACATCGCCACAGCTGCGAAGCTCCAAATAAACAAATAACAGACTTGCGGTTCGACTACCACCATTTTTCCAGCATGTTTGCTTTACTTTCCGTCTGTCTGCTTTCTTGCTCGACTAACAGTCTGTCTACCTGTCTACTCACGTCTCTTGCCGTCTGTCTGCAAGCATAGCCGCGTCTGTCTGCCTGGCTGATGACTTGCATAAAACCCTGTCTACTTGCCTTTCCGTCTGTCTGCCTCCTTGCTCGACTGACAGTCTGTCTACCTGTCTGCTCACGTCCCTTGCCTTCCGTCAGTCTACCTGTCCGACTGTCATTATGACTGCCTCCCTTCCGTCTGCTAACCTCGCTAACTACTGTCATGAATCCCTGTATATTAGTCTGTCTGCCTCCTTGCTCGACTACCCTAACGCCTGCCTGTCTGACTGCCTTGTCGTCTGTCCTCTGCTAGCTTTCCCGTATGCCTGCCTTCCTGCTTGTCTACTAGCATGAATCCCTGTCTACTCGCCTTCCCCCCTGTCTGCCTCCTTGCTCGACTACCATAATGTCTGCCTGTCTGACTGCCTTGTCGTCTATCTGTCCTCTGCTAGCTTTCCCGTATGCCTGCCTTCCTGCTTGTCTACTAGCATGAATCCCTGTCTACTCGCCTTCCCCCCTGTCTGCCTCCTTGCTCGACTACCAGAATGTCTTCCTGTCTGACTGCCTTGTCGTCTGTCTATCCTCTGCTAGCTTTTCCGTATGCATGCCTTCCTACTGGTCTACTAGCATGAATCCCTTTCTACCCGCCTCCCCCCCCTGTCTGTCTCCTTGCTCGACTACCAGAATGTCTGCCTGACTGACTGCCTTGTCGTCTGTCTATCCTCTGCTAGCTTTTCCGTATGCATGCCTTCCTGATTGTCTACTAGCATGAATCCCTGTCTACCCGCCTTCCCCCCTGTCTGCCTCCTTGATTGACTGCCACTAAGTCTTCTTGCTTCCCTGTTTACGTTACACCTCCGTACTACATTTCCAATTTGGTTCCATGATTACTTCTTTTTCTGCCTGTCTGTATGACAGACTGATGGGGTGACACTAACAGAGTGTGTGTATGTGTTTATGTCCTCTCTACCTTCCCCTTCTTCATTATTCTTTACTTCTCTACTATCTCATTGTTCCTATCCTATCTAACAGTTCATATTTTCAGCCAAGAGATAATCTATTGCTCCAGAGAAGCAACGGCTCACCCTTGTTGTTCTGAATCACCGCTTATCACTCCGTTCCTATTTACGACAGAAATAGCGGCAATTTGCAACTGCCTCCGCCTGTTCCTAATCTAGAGTTGAACGTTGCTCGAGTTCCGCCATTAGTATGTCTTCGTGCCTGAAGGTGGTGCTACTGTCGTTAGCTAATTGCATCCGTGCATTGCATAATGCAACGGCTCTACATGCATATGCACCCGGGGGGGTGTATCCCCCTCACCTGATTCCCTCCCTTCCAGAGAGATATTGCAGCGATGAATGTTTCATAAGCCGGGCTTTGCATCAAACCAAGCATCAATCCCTTTGCATCATCGGAGCTAATTTTAAACACCTTTCAAACGGAAGAACAAACCTTTTTTCTTTAATGTCTTCCTACATCAGTTACAAACAATTACTCTTAACCTATTCCCTTAACCTGAAAAGATTTATAAGTTAGATATTTTTCTCGCTATATAATTTCATAATCAGATTTAAACTTTTCCAGCAACATGACTGAGAATGAGGCTCGCCTTGTTTGGGGTTATTCAACCTCAAGTCTCCAACTAAGTATTTTTTATTCAAAACCCAACTTCAATCAGGATTAAGAAACACATTAAACAAATTATTAATAATCCATCGACTAATCTATTAGAAGGACCGGGGGGTGGAAGGGTCAGAGTTCCATTGAATAAAATGCTCATAGACAACAAACTAACCTTCAAGTTTCACAAGTTTATTTAATATGTATTACAATGATACAATATGAATATATACCATTATCTGTTTGGGTACACGCGAATGATTTCATCTCACCATATACTCTCTATTTCCAGGAATACGCCCGAAGAGCAGGAGAAGTGTTTTTACTTAGAAGAGAGGTTAGGGAACCCATAAATTAAAAATAACACTTAAACTTTAAAAATGCTTTCTGAAACTGAAAGCAACTAGCGCACGAAGTTTCAGAATTTTTTGACCTTAAGTCAATCTAACATCAGTGTAAAACATCGCCAACAGTGTAAAACACAGTCACAAAACAAAAACATTAAAACCAAAATAAATCCAGGATACAAACAATAAAAAGTTTAATAAAACAGTCAAATAATAAAATTTCATTAGTTCACTATTTATTAAATTTTCTTATGGTTTTTAATGTACATTAAAACTGTGTAATGAGATTATTTTTTATTTCATATTTTTCAAATATTTTCACTCTCCCCTTCAGTTTTTAACATTTTATTGTTTGTTTTTTTTAAAAAAAGAAGTATTCAGCATATTTAACGACTAATTCAGCCATATATGATAAAGTTGTATTCCCATCACATTTTCGTACCCATAATTTTTGAAAAAAAATTCTCAATGTCCGAGGATATGACGAAAATGAGGTCCGTTTAAAAATATATGTATATATATATATATATATATATATATATATATTTATTTATTTATTTATGTGTGTGTATGTGTATTTGAATTTTAACGCTCTACCGGCCGCAATTTTTGTCTGATCGTTAGGAAATCTATTTCAACGTTTTATGTATACAAAAAGATCAGGTTCGTTAATGGCTGAAATCAGACCAGTGGGACGGGGGGGGGGGTCTCAGAGTGGGAGAATTACTAAAATTCGAGATATCTCCGTTATTATGAGTCGGATCGACAAATTGTATAGAACTATTCTTATTGCAAATGTAATGCTCTATAAATGTTGTTATGCATGTTTGTTTTCCTTATCATGATTATTAACCGTGATGTTTGAATTTCTTAGTTTCCTGCCATCAGTAAACCCCTACTCATGTCATAACATGCTAACGAAAGCTCATGTTAACGTAAATGGTTACATCAAGCAATTTGTAAGCTACTACGAACTCCTGAAATAACTGTAATGTAATTTTCTGGAAAATAAATTTTCTTTACTACTACTGAAAAGGGAAGTATTTCTATTTTTCTTTTTCATTCTGTAACCAGGTGTTTTTCCATTGGATCGATTTCAGCCATGTTTACAACATTGAACAGACGTCATTTTCGTAATCTCCCAGGAAATGGTCTATGGATATATGAAGGAACGTTTCTGAAATTCTGTGGTTGTGCAACCTCAATAGCCGATATACCGTGCGGGAAATATGCTAAAAATGAGTATTGCGAGCGGAAATTGCGCCCCAACGATCTCCCGTATCATTTTGCGCAAATATTCCGCAATATGATAATAATTCAGGAAGAGAGATTTAATTCAGTTGTAAATGGCGGTAATATATCAAAGGCTTATAAGGAGTGCCCCAGGTTAATCATAGCTGCCTTTTTTCCATCGTTGGATGTATTGTGTTAGCTGGAGGGTCACGCTACGATTCAGCCAACTGGACCAAGGCCTTCTACTCTCAACGATATTAAATCTATCAGGTTTTTCCACCTGAAGTGAAACTTCATTGTGTGTGTGTTGGGGGGCACCGGCAGAAACACCCCCCCCCCTTCCCACCCCCTCACGATTTTTCTTTCTTTCCTACTTTCTTCAAGAAGTCAGAAAGTCGCCCGGGGAGTGCTTCTCGTGTTCATTATCGACTGAGATCTAAACGGGAAATCATTGCCCTGCCCCGCTTTGCATTAAAAATGGAATCTCGCAGTCACGACACCTAAGCCCTCTTCTATTAGATATTTAACCTGCTCGCCTTTTCCAAAGCAATAATTCCCTCCTATAAGTAGGACTTGTAACAAGCCACTTATAGCAATTTCTGAATTATTCCTGAGCTAAGCACAGAATATACAAAAGCAGTGATCATCGCCAAGCAAAGAACCTCATATCGATAATTACAATTGGATAAAAGCATACAATGGATAAATAAACTAGAGACATTTAAACAACTGACTAGAAGCTACCATTTTCAACCATCGAATATCTATTAATCATTCCCCAATTATGCTAAACACAAATTATGTTTGCCTTATTTGTTATTATACACACACACACACACACACACACACACACACACACATGAGGAAGCCTCATGTTGCATTAGCTTCTGTTTTTGGTTATAACTACTTGAATTTTGTACATGTTCATTTATAAAATGTTTATTTATAACTTTTACTTTAGTTATTTGACGTTGTATAATTGTAAAACATTTTAAAGGCAAATAACTTATGATGTGATGTCCATAAACAAATCAATAATTTATTGAAAACATATGAAAACCAGTACATATAAGAGGGACGAACAAACTATATTATTATTATTATTATTTATTAACTTCCACTTTTTGCAACTCAGGCTGATTGAGACGGGTTATCTACAGGTTACCACCCTATTTCTAGCCAGGGTGGGATTTTAGGATTTTATTTAATGATTTTCGTCACTAAATAACTTCCTTTGCCCAGGCAAGAATCGAACTCGCCACTCTAGGTTTGTGATATAAGATTAAGGCCAACGCTTTAACTAACATGGCTAACCTGAGCCCCGAATAGACTGTATAATATTTGTCTGTAAACCTTTTGAAAGACTAAAAAAAAATACTGGTGCAACAAATAGTCATAGTAGGCATAATTGGTCCGTTATAAAGTATGATCTGCTTTTTGTTTTACTTAATAATTTAATGTCATTTATAGGTGACATGAATTATAAAAAAGTAAATAAAGAGCAAATAATCTTCCTTTCATTATGAGAACATTATGTACACCCTTTATCTTTATTATGGAATTGTTATAGAATATTTTTTTTCTGTAATCGTTGAATAATGGTAACATTACTAAACTGAAATGAGTGAAGAAGTAATCACAAGTGAAGAAATTGAATTGCCTTCTTAATTGGTAATAAGTATAAATTAAAAAAATAATTTGAAGTTGGAAATTAAATGCTTTTAAATGTTTCTTAACATTGTAAGATTTATTTTAACAAAATAAATTGAAATGTGAATAAATTATTGGTGGAAATATAGTATTTTAAAATTTGAATATAACAATAATTACATTCCTTGTTTATAACCTGCACTTGTTTATAACTGCACTACTTCACAATCATCACTAGTTGTTTTATAACTATGCTTATAACCTTTCACAACCATGCTTATAACCTACCAACAACATACCATAATCTTCACAGCATCCTAATTTTGTTCATATTCTGGTTAGATCTGATCATGTATTACACGATTACAGAAAAAATTTAATATTACACTCGTGACGAAAGTAGAATTTACAACTCTCGTGAAATTACCACACTCGCTTCGCTCGTGTGGGTAAACGTTTCACTCGAGTTGTAAAATGATCTACTTTCTTCACTTGTATAATAAGTAACTATTTTCATTATTGAAAATAATTATATTATATAACAATTATATTTATTTTAAATGAATTGTATATTTATATGGCATTTGTATATACAATAACTAATTTGTATTTCATAAAGCACAATTATTGTAAATAATTCCACTGTGAGTAGCACCGAAAGATGGGTCGTACAAGTGGAGAGAATAGTATAAATAGACCCTCTCATATCAGGAATTCGGAACTCAGGGGAAAAAAAAAAAAAAAAAAAAGTAATGCAAAGTAAAATGGATTGTTTAATGTTAATCTTTTGCATTGAGTCAAATATGACGTGTACTTTAAGTCGAAGACCATAAATATTTACCTATCTGGCGAAGTGGAGGCACGATATTGTTTGTCCATTCATTAAATCATTGATAAATGAATAAATAATATTTAAAAGTTAACTAATAAAAAATGTAAGTGAGTTAGTAATATAATAGAAATTAATTATTAGACTATTGTGAGGCACAATAAGACTGCCCCGATAGGAATTTAAATTCATTAAAAACTCAAACTTTACTAATATAATAAAAACGCTGTTTAATTCGTTTACGAATAACCAAAATAACATATGTGCAGGCTATGTGACCTAGGCTTCCGTAAAACTGTCCAATAGGAATTTAAATTTAATTTTAATTCGAACTTTACTAATTTAATTAAACGCTATTTCATTGGTATACGAATATTCCAAATTAATTATTTCCAGTCTGTTCCATAAAACTGTCCATTAGGAATTTTAATTCATCATTTCAATTATTGTTTCAATTATCCTATTGTAAGATAGCGGACCAGACGTTATCACTTACCCCTGGCTTCAATTATGGAAGCTATTGAAGTCGTACTCATGACGCGATTTCCTTTTCTTGAAATGTCCATCGATCCTACCCAGGAGATGTAGAATATGAGGTCCGTTCAAAATTATATACATATATATATATATATATATATATATATATATATATATATATTTTAACGCTCTAGCGGTCGTAATTTTTGTTTGATCGGTAAGAAACTCGATATTTAAACGTTTCATGAAAAAGACAGATCAAGTTCGTTAATGGCTGAATTCGGACGATTGGGAGGGGGGTGGTTTAGAGGGGGGATTTTCGAAAATTCGAAATGTCTCCGTTACTATACGTCGGATCGAAACATTTTACAGAATCAATCTTATTGCAAATTAAATTTACTATAAATATTGTTATATACATTTTTTCTCTATCTTGAATATTAACCGAGATGTTTGCATTTTTATTAAATCTCGGTGCCTAACAGTCGAGAGATACACTTTCCCGCCAAAAGCTAGTTTGGCCGTTTCCTTCACTGGCTCGGCTCTCTATTGTATATCGTCACGTGGGAAATCTGCTTAGTTTACGCAGCCCCTGCGTGACGGATTTCTTTTTACTCTCATATCAATATTTTCCTTTCGAATTCAACGGATAAGAAGAATAAGTGGTACAATACAAAATTCAGAAAATACACTTCCTAAGAGTCGCATCAAGAAGAGTTATACAGATAATTTTGTTTTAATTTTTTATTTGTATGTATAGTTTTTTATATATTCTTCATACTTTAATGACAAAGGTCACCAATAAATACACCTTTCTTTCCCCGCAAATTTTATTCACCATTGCCATTAATTTTAAGAAAAACCCAATGATAAAACATTGCTACATTACCACATTAATAAAATAATATATTTATTAAATTTAGCTTACTTACAGTTCTGAAGTGTTTGTTATCCATCTTGCTCTTGCATTCATTGAGACAAAACCCTTCCCCACTGGGGAGGTCGTTGAAACTTTGATGATGACCTGGAGCAGGTTAAGTGAGCTGAGTATAAATCGAATATTTTCACATCTAACCTTAAACTCGATGATTTTCCACAAATTAATTATTTGAAAATAAAATGTTGTAGGATATATGATTAAGGTATTTAAATTCTGATTTTTTTCCGATTTTTTTGTGAATATCCTCTTTTATTTTTCGTTCAACATGAAGAAGAAACAAACCTTCATATTCTCTAACAGGAATACGAATATTTTAGCTGACAGTATTCTGAAAGCCGCCATTCCTGCTAATGCGATTTTCGCTTCTAGCAGCTGAGCCACTAAGCACCTCATGTCCAGCTTAAATGTCAAGTATTGTTTACGTTTGCTTCTTATGAATGGAAAAATGGAGAATCCATGCTGACAAATCAATAATGTATCCATACCGTTGGAAATTTGCTAAGATTGAAATGAAATGCATTTATTTCCATTAAATGATAACCTAACGCAATAGGATACTTCAAATATTTTTGTATTCTATAAACATTTACTATTATTATGTTAATTAATTTCTATACATTTTACTAAATAACATTTCTACTTATATAATAAATTCATTATAAATTTAGGTCAAATTGTATAAATGTATATTATAAAAAGCATGAACTTAAATAATTGCATACAATAAATTAATGTCATTAACAATCTTAAAACGAGTCTAAATATATAGCATACATTTTTTATTGTCATGCAAATTTATGGCATGCCTTATTAATTATCAGAAACAAGTTCCACCTTAAAGAAACAATGTACCTGAGCACAAATTATTTTTTTAAGGATTTTCATAAGAAATATTTCTTATAATTGAACATTTTTGCAATTAAAAAAAACTTTGTAAATAAAACAATCCTTCAGACATTAAGTTAAGAGCATGGAAAGTATTTAAGGTAATAAAAAGTAAAATCTTCAAGGTTCACAAAACCCTCCTTATTTTTTTGAAACAGCAAACGTTTTGCCGTCCTGGGAATTTACATGATGAAGTTTTAAAATATTCTCCTAAATCACAATGCAATTAAAATACATCAAAAGAATAAAAACTGATGACTAACTGCTTTAACCAATATGGCAATTTGTCAACAACAGCTAATCTAAAACTCTTCATTGTAAATAATAAAACATAGGAGGGTTTAGTTATACAATTAGAGAGCATACAATTTTTAAGAAGATTAGTTCTCTTAAATTTTTTCACCGGTCACATAAAAAAGAAGATTTTTGAAATTTCCATCATCCCCCTCTGATCCACCCCCCTATTCCTGGTCAAATTTCTTCCATTGACAAATACGAATATTAAAGTTGACAGGAACGGTTAAATATCGACTATTGCATAGATCAAATAAACATTTTTGAGGCAAGAACGTAAGATCTCAATTGATGATGTCAACACACAAAGAATGCGCATGCATCTCGCATAATAAAGGACTCTTGAAAACAGTATTCGCTATTTATGCTTCGAAGGAAGTGGTTCACCAAAGTATTCTTTGTGTGACATGAGTAGGAGCACTGAAGGCTGAAAAGTAAGAAATTTAAATATCTCGGCTAATAATGAAGATAGAGAATAAATGTATATACCAATACTTATAGTAAAATTAACTGGCAATAAGATTGGTCCTAGGCAATTTTTCAGTACAACTCATAATGACGGAGATAATTTGAATTTTCGAAATTACTCCCTTTAAATCAATATTGTCCTTAACTCACAGGCTGGACTATGTGAGTTAAAGCGTTGGTCTTAATCTCGCGTGGTAAACCTCGAGTGGAGGGTTCGATTCCCGCCCTGGGCAATAGAAATTTATTACGGACTCATTAAATAAATTCGTTAGTTCCACTCTGGCTAGAAAAGGGTGGTAACCAGTGGATAAGCCGTCCCAATTAGCCATAGTAAAATAAAGTGGACGTAAATAAATAAATAACAATATAACTATTTGGTCTTATTTTAGCCATTGACGAACTTTACTTTTATAACACGATTTTATATCGATATTTGTGAAGATCGAACAAAATTGTGGATCGATGGACATTCGAGAAATTTTTTTGATACTCGCGCCACGAGTACAACTTCAACAGCTGATTTCCCTCGAGGGAAATTGCTAAAATTCGATCTCCGTGGCGTTGGTTTGATGGAAGCATTCATGAATGTTGGTTATCGTTCGATAAGGGAAATATTCTGGCTGGCATTAGCCTGGGCGAGCTGCCTCACCCGGAAGGGGCGTTCCCGGCCGTGTTCATCACCGTGATGGACCTGTCAAAACATTGGTACACTCCTTGCCAAATTATAACCGCCTCATTTTTATTTATGAGGGCATAAACCTTCTCCCTACAGCCCAAACAGAGAGCGAGAGAGAGGTTTCAAACTATTAGTAGCCCTCTTGGCTGATATAGATCTAAGTTTTAAAACTTCCTACTATTTAGGAGGACTATAGCCTCGAATAAATTACACACCTTAGAGACAAATCAGACTTTTTCCTATTCGCCCAACCACCTGCTAATACCTGGGCCCGCGGCAGTTGACCCTTCTTTGTTATCTCAAATACCGACTTAACACCTTTTCCCGCTAATTGATTGTCAAATCAAACACTTAATTAAGCTACTCTGAGAAATGTAATTTGATCCATTCCATCTAAACAAAAGTATATCCGACTTAATAATAAATAAACCGGCGCCTGAGCTCTCAGTGAAACGTTAGTCTGGTCATAAGTATAGTTTTCTTGAATCTTTCTTTTACCTTTAGTGTTGACTTGTTTAATGCAGAATGCAAGGAGACACCTCTTCATATTCTTGTTGACTATCTTTCATTACCTTTTGGGGAAAACCAGGAGTTCTCTTCAAAGGCAACTGACTACGGAACTGGGATTGCTGAAGTGTTAGGAGACAATTCTTTGCACAAAAACTACATGACTACAATACAATATACACTGCAGAATTACACGCTTAACTCCTAGCACTAACGAACATCACAACTACTCAAAGAGACATAGTCATTTGCACAGACTCATTAAGTTCAATAAAGTCACTTGAAGTCATATACTCCACCAATCTTCCTGCTATTGAAATTTTTAATAGCAATCATAGACTAAAAAAACACATTACTAATTATTGGTTACTCCGCCATGTGAGCATAACACAAAGTAATATAGTAGACACAAAACGAAACAATCTAATGGACTTGAACAAATTGACTTTTTGGACGCACCTCATCAAGACGCTTTCTCTGAAATAAGGAAACTCGTAATAAATGATTGGAATAATTTATAGTTTAACTCTGACAGTACTTCGAGAAACCAAATCGAATCTGGTCTTCAAGTAATAGACACTCTAGAAGAGAATAAATAGTATTTACAGAACCTAGACAGAGGGCAGACTAGACTAACACATTCATATCTATTGAGCAGACAAGATGAACCTATAATGTCGCTACTGCAATAGAAGAATCGAGCTGACGACTCTAGGTTTACCAAATGAGATCAAGACCAAGAGCTAGCTCAGCCGTTTACTTAACTGCTCGACTCTCGTGAAATTTCTCTATTGTATAACTTCACATGGGAAATCTGCTTAGTTTACGCAACCCCTGCGTGACGGACTTTTCTAAATATGTCTATGTAGCAATGTTCTCTTCTGAGGTCGAGATCCAGCAAACCATTCTGGAACTCTCCTAGTATCCTTTTACCCTTCTACATTAACTAGATACAATCTGAAACCAGCAGAGTCTTAAAATTTTGGTAGAAAAGCACTTACATGTCACAAGTCTTATAAGTCAGCCTATTGTGTGTTCCACATTTTATATTCCACTTTCAAGGAGCATTTTCTTCTATCGAAACATTTCACCTAATCCATTACATCTCAACCAGGATTTTTTCAGCAGTTGTGAAGTTATCAAGAATATGTTTTTTTTTGTACCTTAAAGTCCTGATTATTTAGAGTTTTTCTCTTCTTTGAAAAATGAAGGGCTCAGTTTAAGTTTTGGGTAGTTTTCCTAATTACACATACTATGAGTTGTCTGCACAATGATATTTTTGATTTTATTAGAACTAATTTTTCTAATTAACGTTTTATATTAATTCGACAATGCAGAGGCAAGAACGTCTAATGCCCAGGAACAAACCAGGGGTTGAATAAGAATGAGAAATATATCGTCTTTGTCGGAAGGCGTTAATCCAATAAAAAAGCTAAAGGTGGTTGTAGGATCTTCTGAAGAATTGACCCAGTTAGCTGTGAGTTTTTTCCCAACATCCAGGCAGCCAATTAAAATTCGTCTCTGTCACCAACCGACTCCAATATGTTAATTCTTAATTGTGACCTCATGACTCCATTCATTTCTTTGTTCTGTCTCGCATCACTGATAAATGTATTTGAGGTTTAAACGACTCCTTTTAGGCAGCACAAAAGTCCTTAGTAACCTACGACATTTCACGTATGGCAGAGAAAATGCCAGGTGTTTCCACAATAAACAAAAAGCTTCGAGTGGATTCAATGCAAAATTTGTTCTGAAACATCAAAAATTCCGTCACGCAAGGGCAGCGTAAACTAAGCAGATTTCCCAAGCGAAGGTTCGCAATAGATAAATATACATACAGGTAACACCACCGCAAATATTAAGTGAATAATACAAACGGTAATGAGAAATCTTACTGTTACAAGATAATAACTCTACAACGGAAAGCGTCTGAATTATACGTAAATAAACAGGCCAGCCAACCTGAATTCTGGACATGGTAGAAAAACCATTAATGAAAGATATGTGCATATAACGCATTAATTTGATTGAAAAATATTTACTATAGCTAATGCTATAATTTGTAATTAATCAGAATAATTTTAATCTCAATTACTTAAATTATAGCAATCCGTAAACAAAAGAAGGGGGGGGGGGGTCATCAGAACGTATTTGCATATATCTCATGAAGTAAAAGTTCAATAAAAACATTATTCCGTATTTAACCTTGTAATAACGTGGTTCATGATATAACAGCTCATTATTAATATAACATGAGTAGGAGTGGGGGTTTACTGAAAGCAGAAAACTATAAAATTCAAATATCTCGGTTAATATTCATGATACAGAAAATATGTGTAGAACAATATTTATAGATCATTTAATTTGCAATAAGATGGATTCTATACAATTCTTTTACATCATTGATGTTGGAAGTGAAGAATATACTGTACTTCACAAGTTTTTTATTTCAGCGATAAGCGCTTTCGAAGACTATTATTTCCATCTTCAGAGCTACTTGCATCATAGAGAAAGGCAGCATGTGAGAGTCACTTGCCCTTAACATTTCCCTTGTTAGGTCTTTCAATTTAACTATTGTAACATTTTTTAGAAAAAAATAAAATTAAATGTGTCAAATCAAAACAATCAGGTTAGAGCTGTTAAATTGTTAAATTTCCATCGTTTACTAAAGAGCACTCACCTAGTATCCTCAATTATCCAACCTATTATCCACAATTATGAAAGGTATATATATCAAGCACTGTGAAATATAAGTTTTGCCTCCTTTCAGTTTAACTATTTATAGTTTTCCTTTCATTTTTTTTTTTTTTTTTGTATTTTTTCTTCATAAATAAATATACTAACAATTTATATTTAGTTTTGTCCATTCTATTTATTTTGTACATTTGAAAACGTTAGCTGTGTAAAAATTTTAATATTTATTTAATCTTGTAAAATTATATTCAAACATGTTAAAATATGAATGGCCATTGTAGCGGCATGGTCCTATTTATTTTGTACTTTTGTAACATTTAGCTTTGTAAAAATGTTAATATTTATTTAATTTTGTAAAATTATATTCAAACTTGTTAATAGATGAATCGCCATTGTAGCGGCATCTCAAATAAATAATAATAATAAAGAGCATTCAACTTCACTGTAAAGGTAACGTTCTTACCTGTATCGACTAACTCTAAGGTGCTTTTAGCACTTAGTTCTAAAATTTTTTCAGGGATTTTATTTAATTCTCAAACTGTTTATGATTTCGAGTAATCCGATTGACTCCTTTCCTTGTGATGAACAGCTGTTATGCCCATTGATGAATTCAAAATCGGCTCTTCGAGTGTGCTCAATCAATTTGGCTCCAAATGATTTTGTTGGTTTCGTCCCAACAGCGTGGGTTTGATTCGGCAGTGGGCAGCACGAGTTATGCCTAAACCAATAACTTGCTGCTATTCCCAAATTTACATTTAAGCCTGAGTTACTCTTGACAACCCTGATTTACATAAACAGCTCTATAATCTTCGGAGAGTCATTTTATTTTATGTTGGGTGTAAAAAAAAAACAAGTTAAATGAAGTTTATTATCCTTAAATGGAAAATAAATTATTGTAACGGACTCCCTGTTTAGTAGTGAGTCCACAAATAGTCCGTCAGGTAGCAACTGGGTAAACTAAGCAGTTTTCCCAAGTTACTGATCTGACACCATCAGAAAAAAATCCACGTAAACTAGAAGCTAGACTTGAGATGTTTAGCGGCTCTGGAGCTTGAAGTAAATATAAAAGTTCGTCCCGCAGGGGCTGCGAAAACTAAGCAGATTTCTCACGTGAAGCTTTACAATAGAGAAATCTGCATACTGCTAAAAGTAGTAGTAACGAGTATCTAAACCAATTTCAAGAGAGCCGAACAGTTACAGAAACGGCCGAAGTAGCTTTTGCCGAAAACTAACGAATAGAACCGACATTAGCCGATCTCATCTCGTCCGTTATCCGCACACAATTAATAAAAACGCAAATATCTCAGTTAATAATCAAGATAGAGAATAAATGTAAATACCAATATTTATAGTAAATTTAATTTGCAATAAGATTGGCTCATTTCAATAAGTTTTCGATACCCCGTATAGTAACAGAGATGTTTCGAATTTCAAAATTCCTCCCTTCTAAACCCCCCCTCCCACTGGTCCGATTTCAGCCATTAACGAACTTTATCTTTCTTTTTACATAAAACGAATACACATCGATTTTGCTAACGATTGAGCAATAATTGCGACCGCTAGAGCGGGTACAGACAAACATATATATAGTTTTGAACGGACCTCACGTTTGTCATCTCCTAGGTAGGATCGATGGACATTTGAAGAGAAATAACTTAAGGGTCAGCAGTTGCAATAGTAACTTTTTTCAGTCCGACTCATAATATTTCAAAGTTTTATTGTTTCCTTCTCTAAAACCACTTTCTCCTAGTCTGATCGGTCGTGTATGAACTTGAGCTTTAGTTTTACATGAAATACAAATATATTGCATTTGGTTCAAGAGCAATGTGCCCAAATTATTATTTTTTATTTATTTATTTACGCCCAACTTTATTCTACTTTGGCTAATCGGGGTGGGTCATTTTTAGGTTACCACCCTTTTCTAGCCAGGGTGGTACTAAGGAATTTATTTAACGAGTCGGCCACTAAAGAAATTTCTACTGTCCCAGGGCGGGAATCGGACCCGCCACTCTAGGTTTGCCATGTGACATTAATTAAATAAGTCCCAAATTATATAAGGTAGTTATGAGCAATTGTTTACCAAATTATCTTCTCTGACAACATTATTAAATTCTTAACGTGCATTGTATAACATTCTTCATAAGTACACTGCTAACCATTAAGCACTGCAGTACTTGCCACAATCTTAAACCATTTTCGAGTAGGAACCTGGCCACAGCAGGTCTCTAAGGGGACTAAGATATTTCTACCTGGGCATGTGTTTCTTTTTTACTCCTACTGTACAAAGTTTTACAGGTTATTCTGTTTTGTATATTACTTCGGCGTGCCCTAAGCAGTATTATCACTTGCACAGAAGATACCGGAATTGATATAGATCTCCATCAGTTCGACGGTTCTAGAGATGAGTCATCAGTATCATATACAATTGTTGTTCTGGTGGTCTATTCCGTGAGTGGAAAACCATTTACAAAGCATAGAAGCATTTGGTTCCTGTAGCCATTCTGACTGCTCTCCCAGATTTCCGAACGTGCAAGGACAATGAAACGATAATTCCTCCAGTTTGACAGACCAAGGACATCTCAGGTTCCTGTTAAGTGATTCCGTTCGACATTGTTGGATCGAGTGGGAGCCTGGAAGGAGGGAAGGTAAACCTAGTTAAAGCCGGAGAGAATTGTGGGAATTAGTTTAAAAAATACTTTAATCCTGTGGGATGGGATAAGAAGTGTCGGATGATAAGCTAAACGAGGTGTTCACACGGCCGCCGAGTGGCTCAATTGATTTGTTTGCTTCTTAGAGTGGCTTTTCGGCTGGGTGCACCCAAGGGTGCTCTATACCCATGGGTGCTCTACCGCTCTCCCGCCACTTCTTCCCGCCTTTTTTGTTACAGCTGTTGCCGGCTTCCCCGCGCTTATTGGCCCTTCTTCGAGCCTTGTGAACCGGCGTTTTCTCCCATATGTGCACTTTCATTTCCTACCTTTGAAGGTGTGCGCCGAATCTCGCCGACACTTCTCAGCTGATCCTAGTCCGAGGAATATCCTCTAACTATTTTTTTTTCCTTTCTTTTTCTATCCCAAAGGAGCTTTTACACGGTCAAAACACAACCTCGTTATCACGAAACCAACTTACGTACTTCTTTCGTTCGAAAGATTTGTAGTGCTTGACATTGGTAAATAAAAAGATGGAATGAAGAGATTGGATTAACTTTTAACCTCATCGCATAATACAAACGCCTAGTGGTTATACAGTCATCCAGTTGTTATACCCTTAAGACAAAAGTGTTGATTGAACGAACTTAAATTTTAAATGGCCATTGTTGGTAAATTAATTGAAATAATAAAGGTTTTCCATCGAAATATAAACTCTAAAAAAAAGTCCGACAAGCAGGAGCTGCGTTAGCTAAGCAGATTTCCCACGTGAAGCTTTACAATAGAGAAATCACCATACTGCTAACGCTTAACGCCACCGTGAGTAAATACAAACGGTAATAAGAAATCTTTCAGTTAATTTTAATAAGCTCCAAACGGAAACGGCTTATGAATTGAATAACTTGTATATATTTACAATAAGTAGTTTTGTAATTTATAATGAATAATTGCATATATCTCACAAAGTAGAAGCTTACACCAGTTTCTAAACGAATTTCACGAGAGCTGAGCTAACATTCGGCCGAATCTCACGATCAAAACCGACAAGATTCAAACAGAACCGACAATAGCCGATCTCATCTCGTCCGTTATTCACACACACTAAATAATAATGAAAATATCACAGTTAATATTCAAGATAGAAAATAAATGTATATAACTATATTTATAGTAAATTTAATTTGCAATAAGATTGGATCTATACAAGTTTTCGATCCGACGGATAGTAACGGAGACATTTTGAAATTGCGTCATGAGTACGACCTCAATCTGCTAAAACAAAATAATTCTATTGCTGTCATTACATTACCGTGACATTATTATTTTATCAAATAAATTAGGATTATTAGACAAAAGGTTCAGTGAAAGTTTTCCATATTCTGCAGTAATTCCACTAGAGTATAAGGTAATAACCAGAATTTGGCAGTGAAAAGTTTGTAAATCATAAATTTTAATTTCGTTTTAGCAAACCAAAACCAATATTAAAGACGTCGTTGAGGAATGAAAATTAAAATCCCATATTACTAATTTAAAATTCGAACAAATTGTTAACAGATGGTTAAAGGAATGGGGTGGAGAATATTTAATCTAGAATAATTTAAATATGTAAATTTAACAAGAAAATAAAAATCAATAAATAGAACAGTAGGCTTAAGTACTACAATTAAAAAATAATAATAAAACCTTAGGGTAGTTGACTCAAAAATATTCGTCAATAGAAATCTTTGATACTATTTTGAAGTGATTGAGTAACAAACAGGTGGACCGAGAGATTGATAAAAGTTTCAATTTTGTTCCCATTATTCTTAGAATGGGCTGAAATGTGAAAAAATTGTATTCCCGCCAAATTTAATTAGAAAATCAGAAAAACCTGATTCGTAGCGGAATTTCTTTAACATTAAGGAAATCTATCAGGAAGGAGAAATGGTAGATTTATGGTTTCATGTTCTTGATCATCGCTTACGGCTAAGATCAAAGTGTCACAACAGAAATAGATAATTGAACTTGATACGATGTATCCAGCATTGTGATACAGCAAGTTGCCCACCCTGCTCGAGATACTTTCGCCCATTGCCTACCGCATACAGTGAAACGGTTCTTAAGTCGGGGGAGAGTTTTTCCTCGGCGGAAATTGGTAATGGCTATAATTAATATAGAAAATGAGGCAGTTGTAGGAGCGATGCGATGGGCGTTGCTTCCATCTTGACAACAGTTCATTGCATATGGTGAATAAATAATATGGTGCATTAAGTGGGGAGAGCTACAATTACGGCTTTACTTCCTCTCGGATCAGATGCTCCGGAGTATTGTCATTCAAAATAGGTCAGAGTTTTTCTATTGGGTGTTAATTGCCCGGCTCCGCCTACCTCTCGGACTCGGAGCAGTTGCTGTCTTTTCCTTTTTATCAGCAACAATGTTTACCAAAGCAGTCCTTGTTCTCCGGCTCTGGGAAACTATAGACGTTTAGCCGGCTCCAACGTCACATTAGTATTATCCGCTCATTCAATACACATCCTCTCGAAATGAATGCGTTTCGTTCCCTTTCAAAGGCCGAGACGCTTTCTTCATCTCCACTCCCATAGACCCCAATAACTATTTCTACAATTGTATATACAAATATATTTATTGATTCAAAAGAACCAGGCAACATTGGTGCTCTACTCTTTATGAGACCTGTTTCTACACATGTTGAATATTTATTATTTACAGGCTACACCTAGTAATTGATGTTGTGAGCAGGTAAACCTAGTTTTCACGGGAATAAGAGGGTCACAAGGACATGCAGTGGTTTGCCTGCTGCTTTCCATTCACGCCAGTAAACGATGAGTGCAGAAAAATCAATTATATGTCAGAGTTGTTAGATGGCCATCCCTCGGTAGCCTGTAGCCTGCATCAGCTGACTAATGATAGACTATTAACCAGTATCAGTATGCAGACTAAACGTTTAATATACCCTCGAGCCATGCCTCACTGACATGAATTTAGTTTAGATTTTTTTAATTCTCTCCCTACTGAAAGGACATTTCTGATAATTCAAGACTATTTCACATATTCTTTGCTTTGCTAAGATTGCTAGCATAAACCCTACTCAATCTATATATATATAAAATTGTAACCTCTGTCTGTACATTGATTTTTTTCGCGAAATTTCACGATAACTTTTCGTTTAACATGTCATAGATACCATAACTGCATGTTGTTTCTTTCGTGTATGTTTGTTTGTTTGTTTGTTACCTTTTCACGCATAAACGGCTGAACCAAATTTTATGAAACTTGGTATGTATATTACTACTAACCCAACTTAGACTTTAGGCTATATTAATTTTCTCTGAGATGAACAGGAGTGGGGGTTATAAAAGAAGCCTGAAACTAAAAATAGCGATATTTCGTTTTCTATTGGTTTTTCGGCAAATATGGACATAACAAAAGTTGTTTATTTTGTTATTTAGAGTAACTTTTGTTATATACACTTTTGTCATATACCAAAGTTTAAATGCGTTATACGCTAAAAATTATAGCGGGAGTCAACAATATTATTTGCCAAAAAAGACTCAACCGAACTAAATAAAACTCGGTATGTGTATTAGCAGTGAGTCCTTCATTATAATAACCCATACCAACATTTCTATGGACGGGCAGGAGTGGGGGTTATAAGGGAAGCCTGAAATTAAAAATAGCGGTATTTCGTTTCCTATTGGGGTTTTGGCAAATATGCACATAACAAAAGTTGTTTATTTTGTTATTTAGAGAAACTTTTGTCATATACACTTTTGTCGTATACCTAATTATAAAGGCGTTATTCGCCAAAAAGTTATAGCAGAAGTCAACAATTTTATTTGGCACAAAAGACTCAACCGAACTAAACGAAACTCGGTATGTGAATTAGCACTAACGCCTTCCTTATAATAAGCCATACTAACATTTCTAAGGATGGGCAGGAGTGGAGGTTATGTTATAAGGGAGGCCTGAAATTAAAAATAGTGATATTTCGTTTCCTATTGGGGTTTCGGCAAATATGCACATAAAAAAGTTGTAATTTTATTATTTAGAGAAATTTGCTAAACAATTCTTTGGAACTAGCAGGTAACTCACCGGGAAAAAATAATTCAAATGTATGTTAATATTTTGTGATTAATAATTCAAATCTATGCATAATGCTCAGGAAACGGGAAATATGACAATATGGAGAACAGAGAAGTCTTACATAAAAAAATAATTTTATTATTAACAAATCCACAGAAACGAAGGGTATTTAAACTAAACACTGGGACGGGTAAATGCCAAAATATTGTGCAAAGTAAAGCCTAGCCAAAAAAATACCATCACCATTCAGCCTCAAATGAATTCCCGAGCGAAGCTATCTGAGCTAGTAATATATAAAAAAATTAATTCACATTTTTATATTAATAATTTTTTTTTATAGTATATTTTTTATAGAACCTAAAAATATTTGACGCATAACATTATGGATTGTTAGCATTTAATGGAAATAAATAAACTTTCCACAAGGTTAAAAGGCAGGTAGAAATTGTTTATTTATTCCAAATTGCCGAATAAATTATTCATTGTTACAAATACAAGCACTGCCCTACTACGTCCAAGCACCACTACTTCTTTCATTAATTCATGAAATTATTTTTCATGAAATGTGTTCAGAATTCTACCCTCAGACCAAGTAACGCACGGAATTCTATTATAAAAAAAGAAAGAAGGACTTTGCTTTCAAACATAAAAACACGACAGAAAGCGTCATTTGTGGTTTCCAGACTAGAAAAATGTCTCGATTAAAAAAGGTTATAAGACATCGAATAGAAATAATGTGTGATATAGCAGCGAAGAAATAGTAATCTATAATATAAGAGGCATTGAACGTATTACTCCATGAATAAATAAAGGTAATCATTTACTAAACAAACAAACAAAACAAGCTGCCCTCCTTTTGAGAGCTCCCTAAAAGGACGACATTATTATATACACTTCGGGGTAATACTTCAATGAACATATGTATATCTTTATATATATAATTCTACTTACTGTAAGTGTGTATGTCACTGAACGCCTCCTAAACGGCTGGACTGATTTGAATGAATTTAGTTGTATGAGTTTGGGTGACGCCTTGAATGGTTCATATTCACAAATCAGCCTGGCAGAAGGAGCAGGAGTGGGGGTTGTAAGGGAGGCCTAAAATTAAAAATAGCGATATTTCGTTTCCAGTTGGTTTTCGGCATATATGCACAGGATAATGGTTGTTTATTTTGTTATTTAGAGTAACTTTTGTTATATTTACTTTTGTCGTATAACAAAGTATAAACCAGATATACACTAAAAAATTTGAAGTGGGGCCAACAATTTTATTGGGCACTAACGATTGAACCGAACTTAACAAAAGTCTATATGTAAATTGTCATTAATTCTTCCATGAGTATAAGCTATATTAAAATGTTTAGGTTAGAACATATTAAAATGTTTAATTTTTAGGTTAGAACATATTAAAATGTTTAGGTTAGTGGGGCTTATAAGGGAGGCCTGAATAAAAAATTCACGATATTTCATTTTCTACGTGCACATAACAAAAGTTGTTTCTTGTGTTATTAAAAGTAACTTTTGTTTTAAACATAATATTATTTAATTTTATATCCTAATCGTTTGAAATATCATGCAGGACAACGTCTGTCGGGTCTGCTAGTGTATATATATCAAAAAGTCCATGATTAGCAGTGCGAGTTTACTAATGACTTATAACTTAAAAAACGCAAATATCTCGGTTAATAACCAATACAGTGCAAATACGCCCATTACAACATTTATAGAAGATTAAATTTGCAATAATATTGGTTCTATACAATTTTTCGATCCAACGCATAATAACGGGGATATTTCGAATATTCCAAATTCCTCCTATAAAATCCACTCCCCCTCCCGACTTCAGCCATTAACGAAATTGATCTTTAGTTTTGCATAAAACGTTTAAATGCCGAGTTTGGTAACGATTAAAAAAACATTCGACATCTAGAACGTCAAGAAACAAATATATATCAGAATTCCTTAGAGGAAATCAGCAATTGTTATCACATCTCACTGTCTATTCTGGCAGAAAACAACAAAGTTCGAATAATTCACTTATTACTTGAATAAATGTATAGAACAACAGTTGTGGAACATATAATTTGGTGTTTTTGCAAATTTAATTTCCTATAAATTTTCATATATATATTTTCAGTGTTGAATATCAAATGAAATTTTAGCAGACTTTTCTTAAGGGAAATTAGCTATTGAGGTCGACACGATTTCGAAATTATTCGAAATTAAAGTGATTGAGTTGAAAATGATTCTTGTTCATTGCTAGATACAAAAAAATAGTACTCAATAAAATTAATGTATTATATTCAGAAATACTTCAGTATTTGTTTTTCTTTCAGGCTAAGAATATTTATGTCTATTTATTCAGCTCTGAGAGGTTGGCTGACCTGTATTTTTACAATTAAGACACTTTCTGTTTTGGAGGTTACTAAAATGTAAATTGACTGAATGATTTCTCATTATCATTTGTATTTGTTGACTTAATATTCACGGCGGTGCTAAGTTTTTAGGAGTATGTAGATTCTTAAGTGAAATCAGCTATTGAGGTCGTACTCATGACGTGATTTCAAAAAGTTCCTCTAATGTCCATCGATCCCGTATCCCACTAGATCAAGAAAATGAAGTCCGTTCAAAATTATATATCTTTCAAAGTATCTATCTATACATATATTTCTCTGTTTCCGCTCTAGAGGTCGCAATTATTATTTGATCGTAACCAAACTCGATATACGAGTATAAGCGTTTAATGTAAAGCTAAAGGTCGATTTCGTTATTGGCTGAAATCGACTAATGGGAGAGGGGGTGAATTACGAAAATTCGAAATATCTCCTTTATAATGGGTAGGATAGAAAAATTGTATAAAACCATGTTGACATGTACGTTTTTTCACTATCATCATTATTAACCGAGCTATTTGGATTAATAAGTTTCCGGGCTTCAGTAAACCCCCACTCCGACTCTTGTCATATTAGCAATAGGCAGTTATGTAATGAAACACTTTATTTGAAGCCTAAATACCGAATATTGTTCATTGAACATTGAACCTTTAGGTTTTGAGATAAATTCACAAATGTGACTCACGTGGGAAATCTTTTTAGATTTCCGTCATCCCCTGCGTGACGGACTTTTAGCAGATTTCCCCTGAGGGAAATCAGCTATTGAGGTCGTACTCATGATGGAATTTTCGAAATGTTTCTTCAAATGTCAATCGATCCTACCCTGGAGATGACGAAAATGAGGTCCGTTCAAAATTATATATATATATATATATATATATATATATCGAAAAATTGTATAGAATCAATCTCATTGCAAATTAAATTTACTATAAATATTGTTATATACATTTATTCTCTATCTTGAATATTAACCGAGATATTTGCATTTTTATTAAATCTGGGCGGATAACGGATGAGAGTGAGTTTCCCGCCAAAAGCTAGGTCGGTCGTTTCCTTAAATGTTCGGCTCTCGTGAAATTTCTCTATTGTAAAACTTCATGTGGGAAATCTGCTTAGTTTACGCAGCCCCTGCGTGACGGACTCTTTCTTCATATCTTGGGTAGGAACGATGGGTATTTGAAGTAATCTTACGAAATTCGCGCCGTAAGTAGAACGTCAGTAGCTCCAAGAAGTAAATCTACTGCAAGATGGAGATGATCCTGAACGATCCTTTAAGATGATTGTGAATAGAGAGAGAGAGATTGTAGGAGCAACGACCCTTGAATGAGAGAGATGCCGCCCTCTGCCGGTGGTTTATTTGGCATTCAGAATCCCCCCCCCCCTCGTTTTGGTAGAAAGTACCATTGATGGCGAAGAACTGTTCTGCCCTGTTAGCTACGGCACTCCTTGTTTCCAGTCATTGCTAACCTCATTCAGAAAAAGCCAAGTGAGGCAGCAATATCCTCTAGTCTGAGGGGGAACGGATCACTAAATAATGAAAGTCTGTCAGGCAAGGGCTGGACAAGCCAGCGACAATTCCAGGGCACAAGCAGATGATGTCATCTCCACATTCAATTCTTTATTTCTTCCTATATTAACCCTAGAACTACCAAGGGGGGGGGGGCTCCTTGAGCCCACAACATTTTGTTTTTGTTCCCTATCACCCAATTTTAATGGGATATTTTTGATATTTTATGTATTCCTCAGAAAAACATCCTAGAATGAGGGCATAACAACAAAATTAAATAAAAAAATTTCTATGTTGAGAAAAAAACGTTTTTTGACGTATGGGCTCGAGGACCCCCCCCCCCCCTTGGTAATGCAAGGGGTAGTTATACACTTAAGTACCAAGGGGGGGGGGGCTCCTCGAGCCCACTGATATTTAATACTACTTTTAACTAGTAATTCAAGTGTTATTAATTATATTACTCAAATAATAATTACTTTGATGTAATTTTAACATACACAAACCTTCTCAAGTTTTTTTTTCCCAATAAAAAAATATAAATATTCTCCCCATATAATTTTTTTTCATATATAAAATATATTACTGAGATGGTTATAATTATTGCTCCTGATAGGTACTTTTTTAGAAAAGAGAAGATTTTCTAGGTTTGTTCCCAACTAGGGCAACAGTTAGTCCATGCTGCATCCTGGACACAACATGGAGAAGAAATAGTGCTGCCCAAAGAAAGTACTTTTTATTTGAACTATCTGAGAGTTTAGTAAAATTGTGTGTTGCTGAAAGGAGTGCAAATCTTGTGGGCATTCCTAGATCTTCAGTAAAGGCCATGGAGCATGCTCTAGGGCGAGAACTGATTTATCCCCAATTGGAGGAACAAGGTTCATCAATTGGAAGGCTAAGGAGTTACACTTGTGTTAGAGAAGCCAAATCAAAAAAAGAAAAATACAACAACCTATCAAAATCTAAGCAGTGTTGCTTCAAATGTAAACGTTCAGTGTATAACAAACACTCGGGAATTTTTTTTTTTTTTCACAGGTGTCATTAGAAACGTTCATTAAACATAATCCAATATAAATAAAAAAATTATAGAACCAAAATAAAAGGTTTATAAGTTGTGGGCTCGAGGAGCCCCCCCCCACTGTTCCACTAATTTGTGGAGGGGGGGGATTCGAACAATCTCAGTTATTAGAGTTGAATATAAAAAAAAAAGGTTATAGAACCAATCTCCCTCTGCCCAGCGGTCTCTTCGTCACACTTTAAAATTCAAATTTTTTAATAGAAATTTATTTAGTGACGGAATTTATTAAATGAAATCCTTAGTCCCACCCTGGCTAGAAAAGAGTGGCAACCTATAGATAACCCGTCCCAATTAGCAATAGCAACACACAGTGGGCATTAATAAATCACAACAACAAAATATATAGTTTAATTTGTTTTAAAGAGATTTTAGTAGGAAGTGATATATTAGTATTTTGTCAGATTTCTCTAGCAGATTTCAATCACTTCTTCAAATGTCCATCGACATTTTGATCCGACATAGTTGATAACGATGATGAGACCCGTTCAAAATTAAATATATATGTCTGTTACCTTTTTAGCGGTCGCAGCTTTTGTGTAATCGACAGAAAACTAGATGTGTAAGAGTTTCATGCGAAGCTAATGATCAAGTTCGTTAACGCCTAATATCTGACCAGAGGGTTTTAGGGTTTAGAGAGGAAGAATTTCGAATATTTATTAATAGTATCGAAAAATTGTGTAGAACCAATCTTATTGCAAAATTAATTTCCTATTGATGTTGTAATTTATATATATATTTTTTTTTTCACGAACTAAATTATCGTCGAAAATCTCATGAAATATTTAGAGGAAAATCTTATTGCAAATTGTGTAGAACCAATCTTATTGCAAATTGTGTAGAACCAATCTTATTGCAAATTGTGTAGAACCAAGATATTTGCATTTATTTCAGTTTAAGTAATGGGGGGGGGGGAGTTTGGGGTTGTTCGGATGTTGTAAATATTTCCATTATATAGAGCCGATCTTATTAAAAATATTGTGTAGAACAATACACTATGATTTGGGAAAAACCATCTTAAGTGCAAAAACAACAATCTTTTGCAGGAGGTACGTTTAATTGCTTATTGCTTTTTGTATAAAACATAAAAGCTCACTATAAATAAATAAATCCTTTCCATTACCAGTTTCAAAAATACATAATAACATACTCATAGATAATACATTTTTCTTGATATTATTTGACTTAAGTCAACTTATGTTCTTTTTCTCAAATTTATTTTTGCTTAAATGACATGTGTGATTTTTTCATTTCACTGCTGTCAAATGTGGTTTGTAACTTATGTCGTGTTTCTAAAAAGAGAATATCATTGAGTAGATACTTATGCATTAAAAAAAAAATGCCAATTTTGGACTTACGTGGTTTTTCCCAAACGCTAGTGAATTGTTGCTCTATACATTTCTTCGTAGCTCCAATATTTAGCGAGTCCTTCGTATTTCCTTGTGTTCTGCCTTCAGTAAATCTCCACTTCTTTTCCTCTAATTTTTGCTTAGAGAAAATCTAGTAAATGATATCACTATTCTATCTCCAACTAGTGTGAGAAACGTGCTTAGTTTACGCAGCCCTTGCGTGACGGACATTTCATTTTGTTCTGAGCCCCCCCCCCCCCACCGTCAGTCAGTCATGCTTTATCGTAACGGGAGGATCACAACTAAATGTTGCAAGTCATAATTAGGAAATTTCAAAATTTTAAGGCTAGTGGTTTTAGAGTAATGCAAGATACGTAACTACATACTTCGAGCCGGAAACTGGCCAATCTGGGTTCCTTGCGAGGTCAAAATGTTAACTCCGTTGACATCTGAAAACTGAAAATTTTCGTGATTACTATTCTTCATATAATTCGTTATTTTCGCTTTCTTTATTTATTAACTAACGCCCACTTTCAGCTACTATCCACAAAGTGACAGCATTTCCTAGCCAGGGTGGGACTATGAATTTATTTAATGAGTTCGTAGTACTACACAGCATTAATCAGCAGGCACTGATGATGGAGCGTTGACTCCGAAAGTGCACTCTGCATAATAAAAAACAGTAGAGGACAAGGCCTTCTTATTAATCCTTATAAATAAATTCCAATTGCCCAGGTGGGAAACGAATTAACCACTCTAAGTCTACCTAGTGACGTTAAGTTCAAGAAGTGTTGAAGCACTGCTCAGAATGACTTTAATTCTCAAGTATTTTTGGCGTTTTTTTTATTTTTCAGTATCAATTCCTCGAAAAAAAAATCGCTAGAAAAACAAACTCCCTAAAAAGTAGAGCGAATATTTATTATTCAAGGAGCTTTCTCGACCTTGGGACTTAAGCTGTTCCATTAGATGAACGTGTTGTCCCAGTGATTTTCCTCTTGATGAAGGAATCGGCAAGCAGCCAGTGAAAATGTTCAAGGATCGTGTTGGCGTGTCAACAGCAATTGCAGGTTTGAGCAAGGTTCAAGCTAATTAGTAATCCGGCCTCCTTGGGACTAATGTATGCTTTTCCTGGATTAGTGTGTCCTTGGAGATACGACAATTAGGACCTGTTGCTTGCATGCTCATCAAAATGAAGGAGTACACACTTTTTGTTTTGATTGTGTCCCCGCCACTCTTGTTTAGTACACAATTATATTTTTATCCAATGCCGGGCTACCCTCGCAATTATATATACTGCCTTTGTCATTGGAGGTGTGGCCAAGGTCAAGGAAATTACAAAGATATTCCTTCAATAGGCTTGGCAAACGACGCACACAATCACGGCAGTTCGAGAAATTACAAGACCATCGTTGAATGGGCATGGTAAACGAATCAAGCCGAGTATAAAAATTACAAGATGAGCCTGGTAAACGTATCGCGGCCAATCTAGAAATTACAAGACGATCGTTCAATGAGCCTGGTAAACGTATCACGCCGAGTATAAAAATTACAAGATGAGCCTGGTAAACGTATCGCGGCCAATCTAGAAATTACAAGACGATCGTTGAATGAGCCTGGCAAACGTATCACGAAGAGTATAGAAATTTCAAGATGAGCCTGGTAAACGTATCGCGGCCAATCTAGAAATAACAAGACGATCGTTCAATGAGCCTGGTAAACGAATCACGCCGAGTATAAAAATTAAAAGATGAGCCTGGTAAACGTATCGCGGCCAATCTAGAAATTACAAGACGATCGTTGAATGATCCTGGTAAACGTATCACGAAGAGTATAGAAATTACAAGATAAGCCTGGTAAACGTATCGCGGCCGATCTAGAAATTACAAGACGATCGTTGAATGAGCCTGGCAAACGAATCACGAAGAGTATAGAAATTACAAGATGAGCCTGGTAAACTTATCGCGGCCAATCTAGAAATTACAAGACGATAGTTGAATGAGCCTGGCAAACGTATCACGAAGAGTATAAAAATTAAAAGATGAGCCTGGAAAACGTATCGCGGCCAATCTAGAAATTACAAGACGATCGTTGAATGATCCTGGTAAACGTATCACGAAGAGTATAGAAATTACAAGATGAGCCTGGTAAACTTATCGCGGCAAATCTAGAAATTACAAGACGATCGTTGAATGAGCCTGGCAAACGTATCACGAAGAGTATAGAAATTACAAGATGAGCCAGGTAAACGTATCGCGGACAATCAAGAAATTACAAGACGATCGTTCAATGGGCATGGTAAACGAATCACGCCGAGTATAAAAATTACAAGATGAGCCTGGTAAACGTATCGCGGCCAATCTAGAAATTACAAGACGATCGTTCAATGGGCATGGCTAACGAATCACGCCGAGTATAAAAATTACAAGATGAGCCTGGTAAACGAATCACGCCGAATATAGAAATTACAAGACGATCGTTCAATGAGCCTGGCAAACGAATCACGAAGAGTATAAAAATTACAAGATGAGCCTGGTAAACGTATCGCGGACAATCTAGAAATTACAAGACGATCGTTCAATGAGCCTGGCAAACGAATCACGAAGAGTATAAAAATTACAAGATGAGCCTGGTAAACGTATCGCGGCCAATCTAGAAATTACAAGACGATCGTTCAATGAGCCTGGTAAACGTATCGCGGCCAATCTAGAAATTACAAGACGATCGTTCAATGAGCCTGGTAAACGTGAAACAAAATTACGGCAAGTCTAGATATTACAAGATGGTCTTTGAATGGCTAGCGTTAAGTTCAGTTAACGAAACTGAAACGGCGAAACAGAAATTAAGCATGTTTATTGGTCTTCACCTGAATTCGGTCATCATCTAGGGCTTTCTGTTTCGACCATTAAGTTTTTATAGTTGTACTCTAACATAGTTTGGTAACGATTAAACCAAAATTGCGACTGCTAGAGCGGTAACACACAGACACACACACACACACACACACACTCATATATGTATATATATGTATGTAATTTTGAACGGACCTCATATTCGTTATCTACAATGTAGGATCGATGGAAATTTGAAGAAATTTTTCGGAAAACGCGTCATGAGTACAACATGAATAGCAGATTTACCTAAAGGGGAATCTTCTAAAATAACCGACTTGGATTTTTGAGTGTTTCTTTTCCTTGCTTAATTTTTTATTTACTCATATCATTTTTTTTCAATAGGCATTTAATGGTCACATTATGGAAGCAATAGGCAAGTTGAGAAATTTTCGTTTTCGTTTTCAAAGAAATAATAAAAAACCCAGCAAATACCTAGATGAAATGAAGTAATAGGCAAGTTGAGAAGTCTTCGATTTCAAAAAAATAATAGATGAAATGAAGTAATAGGCAAGTTGAGAAGTCTTCGTTTTCAAAAAAATAATTAAAAACTCAGCAAAGACTTAGATGAAATGAAGTAATAGGCAAGTTGAGAAGTCTTCGTTTTAAGTTGAGAAGTCTTCGTTTTCAAAAAAATAATTAAAAACTCAGCAAACACCTAGATGAAATGAAGTGTTTAATTTAAATCTGGTTACTGATAAGGCTGATGATATTGAATGTAGTGAGTGATTGAGATAAGAGAAGTAGAATATGGCGGTCGAATTACCCGCCATTCTGCTTGGAGCCAGTGAGCATGACCTTAATGTTCACTTAGCCCCTTCCTAAGGAAGTTACGTCACTACTCTATCCACCAATAGCATCAGCTCCATTCTTCTATCTACCTCTTTGCAACATATCACTGCCACATAGATACTAGTAATCGATGCCAATTATAAACATTTCCTTGTCGATTAATCGAACGGACTTTCAAAGTGAATGCCGTGACAATCTGAACGATTCACTGCTTAGTACATACCTATCCAACCTATATATATATATATATATATATATATATATATATATATATATATATATATATATATATATAAATGCAACCTCTGTCTGTACATTGATTTTTTTCTCGAAATTTCACGATAACTTTTCGTTTCACATGTCATAGACACTATTACTGCATTTTGTTTCTTTCGTGTATGTTTTTTGTTTGTTACCTTTTCACACATAGACGCCTGAACCGAATTTTATGAAACTTGGTATGTATATTACTACTAATCCAACTTGAAGGAACAAAGGACAGTGAATTCTTACATAAAAAAATAATTTTATTATTAACAAATCCACAGAAACGACGGTTATTAACCCTAAACACTGGGACGGGTAAATGTCAAAATAGAGTGCAAAATAAAGCCTTGCCAACAAAAGACCATCACCATACAGCCTCAAAAGAATTCCAGAGCGATGCCGGGTATCTGATCTAGTGTATATATTTATATATATATATATATATATATATATATATATATATATATATATATATATAATAAGTTCGTCACGCGGGGCCTCCGTTAATATAGCAGATTTCAAACGTGGTGGAATATTTATTCAAAACTTTTCCTAAACAACTAAAAACTTCATCTAAGGAAGACAAGAAGCAAAATTATGGAAAATGAACTACTAAATACATTTAAATATAATTATGATAGAAATGTGGAAATTTAGAGTTACGTGTGGCAGCTGACCGATGGTGAGTTGCTGACTACACAGCTAAATCATCAATCACATGGCATTAAAAAAAAAGGTACTAAAATGCTAATTCCTTAATCTCATGGAAAACCTAGAGAGGCGTGTTCGAGTCCCGCCTGTGCAATAAGTATTTATTTAGTGACGGAATTCATTAAATAAAATCCGTAGTCCCACCCTGGTTAGAAAAGGGTGGTAATCTGTAAATAATGCTACTCCAATTTGTCATGTAGCAAACAGCGGGCGTTAATAAGTAATAATAATAAAACGCTTAGTATAAACTTATAAGTATAATAAACTAAGCATATTTCCCAAGTGAAGGTTTACAATAGATAAATATACATACTGGTAACCCCAACGCAAGTATTAAGCGAATAAATACAAACTGTAATGACGAATCATTCAGTTACAAGATAATAAGCCTACAACGGAAAGCGTCTGAATTATGAACAAACAGGAGAACCAACCGCTCATAGCTGGACTGCTGAATAGAAATATTCTTTAACGGGAAGAAAAAAATACTAAAAGTATATCTAAATATAACATATTAAATTTATTGAAAACTATTTGCTATATTCACTACTGTAATTTATAATGAAACAGATTTTTATCTCAATCAATCAAATTTTAGTAGTACAAAAACTTTAGTCGGGTAGGGGGGGGGTCTCCAGAATATATTTGCATGTATCTCGTATAATAAAGGTCTCTTGAATACAATATTTGGTATTTAAGCTTCGAAAAATGTGGTTTATTATATTACAGAGTATTATTAATTTAACATAAGGAGAAGTGGGAGTTTACCGAAGGCAGAAAACTGAAAAATGCAAATATCTCGGTTAATATTCAAGATAGAGAATAAATTTATTTAACAATATTTACAGTACATTTAATTTTTAATAAGATTGGTTTCATACAATTTTTCGATGCGATAGTAACGGAGATATTTCGAAAATCCTCCTTTTTTTCCAAATTAGATCAATTGCTCTTAATTTTTTTTAATAATAATACTGAACTAAGGTTCATTCATTACTGCTGAAGTACTCCAGGGCGTTACATTCTCAAATTATAAAGTAGTAAATCTTATCTAGTTTTTCTATTCTGTCCGTTTCCAGTGTATTTTATGGTTATCACTGATAAGATAGATAATAATTATTGTTAATTTTTGTAGCTGTATTCTAATAGCATTTACTGTAAAGAAGTACTTAGGATAGACTGTTCCCATTTCTGGGAAAATTTATACAACAAACACTATAAAAAGATAGTTCTTGATCCTAAGGTTAAAATAGTTTGGAAAACTATGCCACTTGATTAATGTGTGTATTAATTAATAGTGACAGCAGTTAAAATAGAATAAAAGAATCGTCAATGTTTTTATTCTAGCAATCTCCGAATTACCCGCCATTCTGCTTGGAGCCATTGAGCATGACCTTAATGTTCACTTAGCCCCTTCCTAAGGAAGTTACGTCACTACCTCTATCCACCAATAGCATCAGCTCCATTCTTCTATCTACCTCTTTGCAACATATCACTGCCACATAGATACTAATAATCAATGCCAATTCTAAACATTTCCTTGCCGATTATTAATCGACCGTCCTATTGAACTGACTGCTGAACGATTCACAGCTTAGCAGATCCAACCAATATATATATATATACTAGCTCAGATACCCGGCTTCGCTCGGGAATTCATTTGAGGCTGAAAGTTGATGGTATTTTTTTTGCAAGGCTTTACTTTCCACAATATTTTGACATTTACCCGTCCCAGTGTTTAGGGTTAATACCCGTCGTTTCTGTGGATTTGTTAAAATTTAAAATTAATTTTTTATGTAAGACTTCACTGGTCCTCCACATTGTCATATTTCCCGTTTCCTGTGGCTTTATGCATAGACTTGAATTATTAGGGACAAATAATATTAACATACATTTGAATTAATTTTTTCCAGGTGTGGTACCTGGTAAATTCATATTGAAAAGAATTAGTTGAGCAAATAATGTCTCTAAAATAACAAATTAAACAAACTTTTGTTACGTGTATATTTACCGAAACCCCAATAGGAAACGAAATATCACTTGTTTTAATTTCATGCTTCCCTTATAACCCCCACTTCCTTGTCCGACCTAGAAATGTTAGTATAGCTTATTATAATGGAGGCGTTAGTACTAATTCACATAACCGAGTTTGGTTTAATTCGGTTGAGTCTTTAGTGCCAAATAAAAATTGTGGACTCCCGCTTTAGTTTATAGCGTATAACTCATTTAAGCCTTCCGTATACGGCAAAAGTGCATATTAACAAAAATTACTCTAAATAACAAACAACTAAAAACGTTTGTTATGTGCATATTTGCTGAAAAAGCAATAGGAAAAACGAAATATCGCTATTTTTATAATTTCAGGCCTTTCATATAACCCCCACTCCTGCCCGTCCCTAGAATTGTTAGTATGGCTTATTATAAGGAAGGGCATTAGGAATCTAATCACATACGTGTTGGGCTTAGTTTTCGGTTGAGTCTTTAGTGCCAAATAAAAATTGAGGACTCCCGCTATAGTTTTTAGCTTATATCACATTTATACTTCCGTATACGGCAAAGTGCATATAACAAAAGTTACTCTAAATACTCAAAATTTTAAAAATAAACAACTTTTGTTATGGCCATATTTGCTGAATTATGCAATTTAGGTTTCGTAAATATCGCTATTTTTAATTTCATTGGGATAGCCTCCTTATAACCCCCCACTCCTGTTCGTCTTAGAGAATATTAATATAGCCTAAGTCTAAGTTGGGCTAGTAGTAATATACATACCAAGTTTCATAAAATTCGGTTCAGCCGTTTATGCGTGAAAACGAGTAACAAACAAACAAACAAACAAAACAAACAAACATACACGAAGAAACAAAATGGCAGTTATGGTGTCTATGACAGTGAAACGAAAAGTTATCGGAAATTTCGTCGCGAAAAAAATCAATGTACAGACAGAGAGTTACAATTTTATATATATATATATATATATATATACTAGCTCAGATACCCGGTCGGCTTCGCTCGGGAATTCATTGAAGCTGAATAGTTGATGGTATTGTTTGGCACGGCTATTACTTTGGACAATATTTTGACATTTTCCCCGTCCCAGTATTTAGGGTTAACACACCGTCGTTTCTGTGGATTTGTTAATAATAAAATAATTTTTTATGTAAGACTTCACTGTCGTCTCTCCATAATGTCCATATACTTATCCCGTTTCCTGTGCATTCATGCATAGGATTTGAATTATTAAGGAAAAAATATTGACATACATTTGTATTAATATTTCCAGGTGAAGTACCTCTGGTAGTTCCTTATGAAAAGAATTGTTGAGCAAATTTCTCTAAATAACAAACAAAATAACAACTTTTGTGTTATGTGCATATATGATGAAAAAACCCCAATAGGAAACGAAATATCACTATTTTTTAATTTTCAGGCCTCTCTTATAACCTCCACTCCTGCCCGTCCCTAGAAATGTTAATATGGCTTATTGTAAGGAAGGCGTTAGTGCTAACTCACATACATACCGAGTTTGGTTTAGTTCGGTTGAGTCTTTTGTGCCAAATAAATTGTTGACTCCCGCTATGTAATTTTTTAGCGTTATAACACCTTTATACTTCCGTATACGGCAAAAGTGTATATAACAAATAAGTTACTGTAAATAACCCCCCCAAAATAAACAACTTTTGTTATTGGCATATTTGCTGAATAAGCCCAATAGGAAACGAAATATCTCTTTTTTTTATTTCAGTCCTCCCTTATAACCCCCACTCCTGCACGCGTCCCTAGAAATGTTTAGTATGGCTTATTATAAGGAAGGCGTTTAGTACTAATTCACATTACCGAGTTTGGTTTAGTTCGGTTGAGTCTTTTGTTCCAAAATAAAATTGTGAACTCCCGCTATAGTGTTTAGCGTATAACTCATTTATACTTCCGTATACGGCAACAGTGCATAAGACAAAAGTTACTCTAAAATACATTACAAATAAACAACTTTTGTTATGTGCATATTGCTGAAAAAGCAATAGGAAACGAAATATCGCATATTTTGTAATTTCAGACCTCCCTTATAAACCCCCACAACTCCTGGCCCGTCTCCCTAGAAATGTTAGTATGGCTTTATTATAAATAAGGAAGGGCGTTAGTACTAATTCACATACCGAGTTTGGTTTTGAGTTCGGGTTGAGTGTCTTTATTTTTATGCCAAATAAAATTGTGAACTCCCGCTATTAGTGTTTAGGCGTAGTATACTCATTTTATACTTCAGTATACGGCAACAGTGCATATGACAAAAGTTACTCTAAATTACAAAGTAAACAATTTTTGTTATGTGCATATCATTGCTGAAAAAGCAATAGGAAACGAAATTATCGCTATTTTTAATTTCGAAGGACCTCCTTAATAAGAACCCCCACTCCTGATTGACTAAGAGAATATTAATATAGCCTAAAGTCTAAGTTGGGCTAGTAGTAATATACACCATACCAAGTTTCATAAAATTCAGTTCAGCCGTTTATGCGTGAAAGGTAACAAACAAACAAAGCAAAAATAAACAAACAACCAAACAAACAACCAGACACCAAAGAAACAAAATGCAGTTATGGTGTCTATGACATGTGAAACGAAAAGTTATCGTGAAATTTCGCGAAAAAAATCAATGTACAGACAGAGGTTACAATTTTATATATATACTAGCTCAGATAAACCGGCTTCGCTCGGGAAATAATTTGAGGCTGAATGGTGATGGTATATTTTTGGGCAAAGGCTTTACTTTGTGCACAATATTTGACATTTACCAGTTCCAGTGTTTAGGGTTAATACCCGTTGTTGCATTTGTTAATAATAAAATTATTTTTTTATGTAAAACTTCACTGTCCCTGCATATTGTCATATTTCCCGTCTCCTGTGCATTTATGGCATGAGATTTGAATTATTATGGAGAAAAATATTGACATTTCAATTTGAATTTAATTTTTTTGCAGGTGAGGTACCTGGTAGTTCATTTTTGAAAAGCAAAGAGTTGAGCAAATTTCTCTAAATAACAAAATAAACAACTTTTGTTATGTGCATATTTGCCGAAACCCCAATAGGAAATCATTATTATTAAATATCCATGCCTCCCTTATAACCACCACTCCTGCCCGTCCCTATAGAAATGTTAGTATGGCTTAATTATAAGGAAAGGCTTAGTGCTAATACACATACTGACCTTTTTTATTTAGTTTCGGTTGAGTCTTTGTGCCAAATAAAATTGTTGTCTCCCGCTATAATTTTAGCGTATAAAGTCTTTATACTACCTGCGGTATACGATGATAGTGTACAATAAAAAAAAAGTTTCTCTAAATAACAAAATAAACAACTTTTGTTATGTGTCTTATTTGCCGAAAATGCAATAGGAAACGAAAATAGCCACTATTAATAAATTCAGACCTTCCTTATAAACCCCCACTTCATGCTCGTCCCTAGATAATGTTAGTCTAGCTTATTATAATGAAGGCGTTAGTACAATTCACATTATCAGATTTGGTTTAATTCGGTTGAGTCTTTAGTGCCAAATAAAATTGTGGACTCCCTCTTTAAGTTTATAGCGTATAACCTCCAGTTTTATAACTTTTTTTCCGTATACGGCAAAAGTGCATATAACAAAAGTTACTCAAAATTACAAAATTAAACAACTTTTGTTATGGGCATATTTGCTGAAAAAGCAATAGAAAACGAAATATCGCTATTTTTAATATCAGGCCTCCATCCCTTATAAACCCCCACTCCTGTTTCGTCGTCTAGAGAATATTAACATATCCTAAAGTCTAAGTTGGGCTAGTAGTAATATACATACCAAGTATCATAAAATACGGATCAGACGTTTATGCGTGAAAAGGTAACAAACAAACAAACAAACAAAAAAACAAACAAACAAATAAACAAACAAACAAACAAACAGACACCATAGAAACAAAATGCAGTTATGGTGTCTATGCCATGTGAAACGAAAGTTATCGTGAAATTTTCGCAAAAAAAATCAATGTACAGACAGAGGTTAACAATTTATTATATATTTATAGGATAGATATATATATATATATATATATATATATATATATATATATATATATATATATATTGGCCTCCATTAATATAGCAGATTTCAAACGTGGTGGAATATTTATTCGAAAACAGCCACAACTAGGAAACTTTTCCTAAACAAACTAAAACTGTCTTCATCTAAGGAAAGACCCAGAAGCAAAATTATGGAAAAAGAATGAACTACTAAATACATTTAAATATAATTATGATAGAAATGTGGAAATTTAGAGTTACGTGTGGCAGCTGACCGATGGTGAGTTGCAGACTTCACAGCTAAATTATCATTCACATGCCATTAATAAAATTCCGTCACGCAGGGGCTCCGTAAACTAAGCAGATTTTCCACGTAAAGTTATACAATAGAGAAATATCCATACGAGAGCCGAAAAGTTACGGAAACGGCCGAAATAGCTGGCGGGAAACTCACTTCGTCCGTTATGCACTCACATTTAATAAAAATGCAAATATCTCGGTTAATATTCAAGATAGAGAATAAATGTATATATCAGTATTTATAGTAAATTTAATTTGCAATAAGATTGAGCCTATATAATTTTTCGATCCGACGTATAGATATTTCGAGTTTTCGAAAATCCCTCCTCTAAACCCCCCCCTCCCCTCCCGCTGTTCCGACTTCGGCCATTAACGAACATGATCTGTCTTTTTACATAAAACGTTTAAATATCGAGTTTGGTTACGATCAAACAAAAATTGCGACCGCTAGAGTGGTAACAGACTAATCTAATATATATATTATATAATTATATATTATATATATATGTATATATATATATATATATATCCCTGCGTGGTACACATTGTTTTTTTAGGACATATTTGGTAAACTATACGCCTCGGAGGCGTATAGACACAAAAAATGCTGGTTTATTACCTATTATCATGCTAATTCGCAGCATTTTATATATTGTTTTCATTGATTTTATTTTACTTCTCTTTTCAAAAAACACATTAAACCCTAGAATATTTTGTCTCGTGAAGCGCACCAAGAGGGCGGGGCTCGTCGAGCCTCACTTTCCAAGGCTGTGAATTAACAAATATTATTATCTAATCCATTAAACAATCAGATAATTACCACAGAGAGCATACAACTTACTTAGAGAAAAAAAATTTAAAAAAAAAACATTTCTTATGGGGACACGTAGAGACAGATAATTCTGGCAACAATAAAGGAATTACATTTACCAATTATTTGTAGTTGCTTGGTCACAGCAATCAAAAATTTTATAATGCCATATTTATTTAGGCTTATTGGGATAATCATTTTAAATATGCATTTTCCTCGAAAGCCAACAAGCTGTACGTCGATTGTAAGGTATGGGCTTGGCTCGTAGATAGAATTACAGTTCTCAATAAATTTACCCCATATTTCTGAAATAGGTGCGGCTCTGTCCATTCTTCGCCTTTCTTCCCGGGTTTCCCTGTTATCAAATTGGAGGCAGGCACCAATCCATTTAAAGCGGTTCAGAGTCATTGTGGCTCTAATAATGTCTCCTCCTAATTTTGGGGTCGAATAAGCGGTGATTGGCTACTCGATTGCTCTTCATAGCTCCGGAAAATATTAATAGTCCCAGAAATGCTTCTAACTCTTCTTTCTGCGTGTCGTGACCAGAGTTTTATCAAGAGTATCATTATCTATAAAATATTTGAAAAGTTCTACTGGTTCAATAGTCCGTGCGGCATTATTATAAGTCCTAATTCCTTTGTATACAATGTTTTTAGTCGGTGTCTTCCCTCGAGGTTTAGCTGTCCAGATAGTTTTCTTTTTTCTTTTCCAAGTAGTTCTACAGTTTGTATTATTATCTTAGAATATTTAACCTGGTCTATTCCTTTGAAAACTACCTTCATTCACGTTTGTGTTTTATTATTTTCGAATTTCGTGTACGAGAATACTTTTTTATTCCTTAGAAAAACATGCCATTTCTTTTTATGATGGAAGTGACATGCTCTTTGTAATTCTTCTTCATCTGGCCATATAGTCTGGGTCTTCATCAGTATTGTTACAGCTGTGTCTTCGGAAAAAACCTCTTGGTCAACAGTATCTTCTCCTTCCATCCTCTTCCGAATCAAGTCGATTCGAGATCTGTGTCTGCTCAAAAATATAAGATCTTGTGGAGCAGGCGTATTGAAGAATAATCTATACAAGAACACTATACGTTTGGGGAGTCGTACACCTACCCATAAGGTCCTGGAACACAACCACGCCTGAGGAGGCCTACCAAGAATTTACGTAGAAGTTACACTATACGTTTGAGAGGCGTAGTGTGTTTTGGAAAAACAAAGTTAACCGTGTAGTGCTTCTGGCCGATGTGAATACTTCGGGTGTCTATGACTGAGTGAGTGAAGAGAGCACTGCTAGAGAGGCATGAGGGAGTGTACAACAATGAAGTGGTGGAGAGCATTTTACGGCGTAGGTACGCCTCTGAGACGTATACTGTGACACGCAGGGATATATATATATATATATATATATATATATATATATATATATATATATATATATATATATATATACAGTTTTGAACGGACCTCATTTTCGTCATCTCCTAGGTAGGATCGATGGACATTTGAAGAAAAATTTCGGAAATTGCGTCAAGAGTACGACCTCAATAGCTGATTTCCCTTATGGGAAATTTGCTAAAAAAAAAGAGGTACTTAAATGCTAATTCCTTAATCTCATGGAAAACCTAGAGAGGCGTGTTCGAGTCCCGCCTGTGCAATAAGTATTTATTTAGTGACGGAATTCATTAAATAAAATCCGTAGTCCCACCCTGGTTAGAAAAGGGTGGTAATCTGTAAATAATGCTACTCCAATTTGTCATGTAGCAAACAGTGGGCGTTAATAAGTAATAATAATAAAACGTTTAGTATAAACTTATAAGTATAATATTCTAAGCAGATTTCCCAAGTGAAGGTTTAAAATAGATAAATATACATACTGTTATCACCACCGCAAGTATTAAGCGAATAAATACAAACGGTAATGACGAATCATTCAGTTACAAGATAATAAGTCTACAACGGAAAGCGTCTGAATTATGAACAAACAGGAGAACCAACCGCTCATAGCTGGACTGCTGAATAGAAATATTCTTTAACGGGAAGAAAAAAATACTAAAAGTATATCTAAATATAACTATTATTAAATTTATTGAAAACTATTTGCTATATTCACTACTGTAATTTATAATGAAACAGATTTTTATCTCAATCAATCAAATTTTAGTAGTACAAAAAATTTAGTCGGGTAGGGGGGGGTCTCCAGAATATATTTGCATGTATCTCGTATAATAAAAGTCTCTTGAATACAATATTTGGTATTTAAGCTTCGAAAAATGTAGTATATTATATAACAGAGTATTATTAATTTAACATAAGGAGAAGTGGGAGTTTACCGAAGACAGAAAACTGAAAAATGCAAGTATCTTGGTTAATATCCAAGATGGCAGTGGCTGCGTAAACTAAGCAGATTTCCCACGTGAAGTTCTACAATAGAGATATTACACGAGAGCCAAACAGTTAAAAAAACGGCCGACCTAGCTTTTGGCAGCAAACTCACTCTCATCCGTTATCCGCCCAGATTTCATAAAAATGCAAATATCTCGGTTAATATTCAATATAGAGAATAAATTTATTTAACAATATTTACAGTACATTTAATTTTTAATAAGATTGGTTCTATACAATTTTTCGATGCGACGTATAGTAACCGATATATTTCGAAAATCCTCCTTTTTTTTCCCAAACTAGATTAATTGCTCTTAATTTCTTTTAATAAAAATACTGAACTAAGGTTCATTACTGCTGAAGTACTCCAGGGCGTTACATCCTCAAATTATAAAGTAGTAAATCTTATCTAGTTTTTCTATTCTGTCCGTTTCCAGTGTATTTTATGGTTATCACTGATAAGATAGATAATAATTATAGTTAATTTTTGTAGCTGTATTCTATTAGCATTTACTGCAAAGAAGTACTTAGGATAGACTGTTCCCATTTCTGGGAAAATTTATACAACGAACACTATAACGAGATAGTTCTTGATCCTAAGGTTAAAATAGTTTGGAAAACTATGCCACTTGATTAATATGTGTATTAATTAATAGTGACAGCAGTTAAAATAGAATAAAAGAATCGTCAATGTTTTTATTCTAGCAATCTCCGAATTACCCGCCATTCTGCTTGGAGCCAGTGAGCATGACCTTAATGTTCACTTAGCCCCTTCCTAAGGAAGTTACGTCACTACTCTATCCACCAATAGCATCAGTTCCATCTACCTCCTTGCAACACACTTATATCTCGCAAATGGTAGAAATTAGACGCGAGTTTCAAAACCGGATCAATTCATTTTCAGGACTTTTACCGGAAATGCCAAAACTGCAATTGATGGTTAGAGTTATTTATTAACGTCCACATTACGCTACTACGGCTGATTGCGTAGGGTTGTATATACAGGTTATCACCGTTTTTAGCCAGTGTCTGACTAAGTATTTTATACAGCGAGCTTAGCACTAAGCCTATAGGCTTACCAAGTTTATGAAGGCCAACTCATCAACACACAAGGCTAACCTATCCACTTAAAAATAATTCCAATGAGGATACAACGTGACTTGCTTCTATTTTTAGTAATTGCAAGTTAAATATGCAAATTGTTTTGCTGCTCTCTATAAGTGATATACGAAACCTCAGTTCCAATAAATTAGGTCTAAAATGAATGACATAGAATAAATGTATAGAAGACAAATACAACAGGCCATGTACAAATATTTTTGTCTAATGAGTACAGAAAAGTAAGTCACGCCGGGGCTGCGTAAACTAAGCAGATTTCCCATGTGAAGTTTTACAGTAGATAAATCTGCCTAATAACAACTGTAGTAGTAAGAAACCTATAAACCTATTCACGAGGGACGAATAGTTACGGAAACGGCCGGCAGAGCTCTCGGCGGAAAGTCCGAACATATCCGACTCCTGCCGACAACACGCAGAATACAAATGCAAATATCTCGGTTAATATTTAAGATAGAGCATAAATGTATATAACAATATTTATAGTAAATTTAATTTGCAACAAGATTGGTTCTATACAATTTTTGATCCGACGAATGGTAACGGAGTTATTTTGAATTTTCGAAAATCCCCCCTTTAAACCCCCCCCCTCCCACTTGTCCAGATTCTCAGCAACCTGCCAATAACTCTTTCTTCTTTACTAAAACGTTAAATATCGAGTTTCGTAACGATTAAACAAAAATTGCGACCGCTAGTGCGGTAACAGAACAAATTATATATATATATAATTATATATATAATATATATATATATAATATATATACACTGTTTTGAGCGGTGACCTCATATGACGTCATTCTACTAGGAGACGATCGATGGGACATTTGAAGAAATACCATCGAGAATTCCGTCATGAGTACAACCTCAATAGCTGATTTCCCTTAAGGGAAATCTGCTAAAAACATATAAACAAATACGGCTCACAGAATGCGCTGCCTCCACTAGACTCCCAGCCTGCCTGTGGACGGGAGCTAAGAGAGTCATAATCTTTAGTCATTCCAAGGAGCTGTCAGAAGTGTACTCATCTTAGACTCCCGCTTATCCAAAAGCATTGCGACACTAGCACGCTCTAGTAGCGAACTCGTGAACTATTGTTTTCCTTTGGCTGGGATCGAACCTTTAACTATTTTTACCTTTACCTAAGAGTAGCGGTAGGTTTACTTATGTCACCAACAAGGACGGCCACAGGCACCCTAATGTATATTCCACAATTCCTGAATTATATTACAAAGTCACAATTAAAACAAAATTACTAATAGAACAAATTAATAAATGGCATAAGTAATGGTTTATGACTTCGAAAATATATTTTTTTCCATTATTATTTATACTATTATTGTTATATGTACTTAAAATTATTTATTCCAGAAATTAAAGAGTATACCCGTATAGGACAATCGTTAAATTTAACTGACTATTATTTGAGAAAATTATTACTAGGACGTGGAACAATAATCTTATTTTAATGGTTTTTGCCTAACATATCGAACAAATTGTTACTGCTACTTCTGAACAGACTTACAGACACTTGCCCTATAACTGTTGACTACTAACGGAACAAAGATAAAAACTTCAAAAATTTGTAAAACGTCCAACAGGCGATTGGCTTGTTGAGGAAAAACTTCTATTTTATAAATACAACAGACCATTAAAAGAAAATGTGATGAACAACTATACCATTGATTGAAAAACTTAAAACTGCACTATTGTTAATTTAATTATTTAATTCATTTTATCAATAATGTTTTCTTAGAAATTTAAGCGTAATTAATTGATTTACGAGGTAGATGTATTATATAATGAAAAAACAAGCGGAAGATAAAAGAACATGTCGACATTATTAAAAAGTCCGTCACGCAGGGGCTGCGTAAACTAAGCAGATTTCCCACGTGAAGTTATACAATAGAGAAATATACATACGAGAGCCGAACAGTTACGACAAAAGGCCGAACTAGCTTTTGGCGGGAAACTCAAGTCGTCCGTTATCGGCCCAAATGTAATAAAAATGCAAATATCTCGGTTAATATTCAAGATAGAGAATAAATGTATAGAACAATATTTATAGACAACAAACTTAATTTACAATAAGATTGGTTCTATAGAAGTTTTTGATCCCACGTATTGTAACGGAGATATTTCGAATTTTCAAAACCCCCCCGCCCTTTAAACCCCCCCTCTTGTCCGATTTCAGCCATTAAAGGAACTTGATCAGTCTCTGTGCATAAAACGTGTACATATCGAGTTTGTTCATGATCAAAAGAAAAGTGCGACTGCTCGAGCGTTAACACACAAATATCTATATATATATATATATATATATATATATATATATATATATATATATATATAATTTTGAACGGACCGATGGACATTTGAAGAAAATTTTCGAAACTCGCGTCATGAGTACGACCTCAATAGCTGATTTCCCTCAAGGGAAATCTGCTGAAACAAACTGTAAGTTGTGAACCAGAAAACTGAGATAAGGACTTTACATAGTATGTTTCGAAAATATTAGCAGATTTCCTTTAAGGGAAATCAACCTGTAGGTCGTACTCATGACGCCATTTTCGCGGTCGTAATTATTTTTTGATCGTTGCCGAATCTCTATATTTAGTCGTTTTATGTAAAATGAAAGATCAAGTTCGTTAAAACGTGCCGAAAATCGGAAAAGGGGAGGGGAAGCCCCCCCCCCCCCCCCCCCCCCCCCCCCCCCCCCCCCCCCTAACATGGGGCGGAGGTCTTTAGAGTGGAAGAATATTGAAAATATCTCCGTTACTATACGTCAATCTTATTACATATTATATTTACTATAAAAATTGTCATAATCATTTAATCTCTACCATGAATATTATTGCATTTTTCAGTTTACAGCCATCAGGAAATCCCCACTTCTACTCATGTGAGCTGATTTCCCTGAAGGGAAATCTGCTAATAAAATAGTTAATTGCAAATGGAAGTATGGGACATATGGGAAATTATTATTATTTTTACAATAATCTCATTCCGCGACTGGGGCTATTTAGTGACGTATCAGTTAAATTCATATAATCACCTTATTATATTTACGTAAGTATGCTCATTTCTGCAAATATTTTCAGTATGGTCCTACATTATCATTTTTTGAAAATGTTTTGTTTCAAGTGTTGTAATACGAGGTCTATATACTAGCTACGGTCATGTAGTAATTCAGTCAAAGTGTATGGTAGGTCTATGTGAGTCCTTAGATAGCAATCAGTTAGTATATGTTTTGGCAGATTTCCCTTATTGGAAAATGAGGTCCGTTCAATATTATATATATATATATATATATATATATATATCTATATATATATCTATGTATATATATAAATATGTATATATATATATATATATATATATATATATATATATATATATATGTCTGTTTACGCTCTAGCGGTCGCAATTTTTGTTTGATCGTTACCAAACTCGATATTTAAACGTTTGATATAGAAAGACAGACCAAGTTCGTCAATGGCTGAAATCGGACCAGTGGGAGGGGGAGGGGTTTAGAAGAAGGGATTTTCGAAAATTCAAAATATCTCCGTTACTATGCGTCGGATCTAAAAGTTGCATAGAACCAATCTAAAAATGTATTATAATTTCCAAATTAAATGTACTCTAATTATTGTTGTATACATTTATTCTCTTGAATATTAACCGTGATATTTGCATTTTTCAGTTTTCAGTCTTCAGCAAACCCCCACTTCTACTCATGTTACATAAACAATACTCTGTTCTGCAATAAACCACCATCATTCGAAGCTTAAATACCATAAATATTTTTCAAGAGACTTTTTTTATACAAGATAAATGCAAATATGTTATTGTGATTACCCCCCTTCTTATGTTCTTGGACTACTAAAATTTGATTGATTGAGATAAACATTATTCTGATCCATTATAAATTACAGTACTAGATATAGTAAATAGTTTTCAATAAAATTATATGTTATATTCTGATATATTTCCGTAATTGTTTTTCTTTCCTGTGAGAAGTTGGCACACCTGTTCGTTTCCGTTTCAGGTGCTTCACGTCTGAAGGTTTCTTATTATTGTTTTTATTTATTCAATTGTTGTTGACGGTGCTAATGTGTTAGCAGTATGTCGATTTTAGCAGATTTCCCTTAAGGGAAATCAGCTATTGAGGTCGTACTCATGACGCGAGTTTCGAAAAATTTCTTCAAATGTCCATCGATCCTACCCAGAAGATGACGAAAATGAGGTCCGTTCAAAATTATATATATATATATATATATATATATATATATATATATATATATATATATATATTTGTCTGTTAACGCTCTAGTGGTCGCAATTTTTGTTTGATCGTTACCAAACTCGAAATTTAATCGTTTTATGTAAAAAGAAAGATCAAGTTCGTTAATGGCTGAAATCAGACCAGTAGGAGGGGGGGGGTTTAGATGGGGGATTTTTGAAACAGTTCGTAATATTTCTCCGGTATTATGCATCGGATCGAAAAATTGTATTGAACCAATCGTATTGCAAATTAAATTTACTATAAATATTGTTCTATACATTTATTCTCTTTCTTGCATATTAACCGAGATATTTGCATTTGTATTCTGTGTATGATCGGCAGGGGTCGGCTATGTTCGGGACGTTCCGCCGAGAGCGCTCGCGGCCGTTTCCATAACAACTCGTCTCTGGAATAGGTTTAGAGTTACCTTAATACAACAGTTGTTATTGGGCAGATTTATCTATTGTATAACTTCACGAGGGAAATCTGCTTAGTTTACGCAGCCCCTGCTTGACGGACTTTTTTATTGTAAGCCTACACTTACAGTGGTTCGTCTTATCCAGTGTGTGTGTGTGTGTGTGTGTGTGTGTGTGTGTGTCGTGAATAGCCAATTCTTAACCTCAATGTGGGAAATGAACTGCCTTCCTTTAGGCTTACTTCAGGGATGAAATAAATACATATATATATATGAAGGGTAGATTACAAGGAAGGCTATTAGAGGGCGCACAATGCTGAAATCCTCGGATGCACGGCGAGTTAGAATTGAAAAGATGAGAGCGGATGTGGTCGTTCTACGCTTCGTTTAATCTAACAAGGTGTTTTATCATAATTATATTTCTATAATTAAGTCATATATAATAGGGCAATGGAGAAAAACACCGTGAAACATTTAATTATGATTCATTTTGATAATCATATGGAACTATTACGGGCCTAAACGGGAGAGAAAATAATGTTTCAGTAGTTATTTGCATAGATTAACTATATTCACTGTATTGTCTCATTCAGTAGTTATATTAATGATAGATACATAATGAGCCTAAGTAAGTAACCAACTTTTTTATAACTTAATTATATACCGTATTAAAATACCTTATTATGTAAACCTTTTTCATTTACAATATATGGAAATTTAAAAATTATATTTGCAACAACATTGGTTATATAAGTAGTTTAGATCTGCTCAAAATAACGAAGATATTTTGAATTTTAGTAATGCAAGAACAAAAGAAGGGGGGGGGTCAACGGAACGTATTTGCATATATCTCGTTTAATAATGCTTTGTTGAAAACAATATTTAGTATTTAACCTTGTAATGAAGTGGTTCATGATATAACAGCTTATTGTTAATATGAAACTAGTAGGAGTGGGGGTTCACTGAAAACGGAAAACTATAAAATCCAAATATCTCGGTTTATACTCATTAAATGAAAAATATGTATACAAGAATATTTATAGTAAATTTAATTTGCAATAAGATTGTTTCTGTAAATTTTTCGATCCGACGTATAGTAACGAAGATACTTCAAAATTCCTTCCCTCTAAACCATTAACGAACTTGATCTTTTTTTTTTTACATAAAACGCTTATATATCGAGTTTGATAACAATTAACATAAAATTACGACCGTTAGAACGGACAAATACATAGATAGATATCAGCTAAAAGTCAGTCACGCAGGGGCTGCTTCAACATAGCAGATTTCCGTCGTTCTTCACGTATTTGCATTTATCTGAACATGTTAAACTCCAATGAGAGCAATATTTGTTATTTAAGCTTCAAATAAAGTGCTTCATAATATAATAGAATATTGTTAATATGAGATGAGTAGGAGTGAGGGTTTACCGAAGACGGAGATCTGAAAATATAAATATCTTAGTTAATAATATTGTAAAAATGTGCGTAAAAACATTAATAGAGCATTATATTTGCAATAACAATAACGGAAATATTAAGACTTCTCGAAATTCTCCTCTTCTAAACCCTCCTCCTAGTACACACTGGAGCGATCTTTCATAATGTTGGACATTGGGGAAAAAATAAAAATTTTAATTTGGGATTTTGATTGTATTGTTAGTACCACATAAACCCTTTTCAATTGAGCAGATTGATTTTTAGCAATATTATTGCAATGGTTTTTACATAATGCCTGGTTATAATTGCTATATTAAAAAAAGCCTGGGCTTATTAAATTCGTCGTGAACTTTTATTTCATTTTATTGAATTAAATTATTGTTGCTTTCAGTACACATTAAGGATATTACAACAAATCAAAAACTGGCACAAAAGGTTTTTAAAATTCCTCTAATTTTTTTTTTTTTTTTTACATCGAGCTGAAAATAATTTTATTTACTTGAATTCGCAAATCGCTTGTATTTGCTTGAAAAAATACCACTTGGCATGCTTTTGGGAGTATATTGTCTTATTTACAACGTCGTCAGATCTTGCCTAAACTTGCCTATTCATTAAATATTTTACTTTTAGTGTTAACACTTTCGGTGCGGAAGACGTATTATACCTCCCGCGGACCTTTCCCAACTACATACGATGAATCACATTTAAGGCCAACACTTAGCAACGATAGCGATCGCTTAGAAACAATATCTTCGGAAGTGAAAGAACATTTGAAATTTTAGAAATGTTAGATATTCTTCCAGCTTACAAATTCTCATTACTAAACTAAATACATAGATTTTTTTTGTTTAATTTTTATTCTATATATATTTTTGTTTACAATTTTAGAATTACGTTTGTGAACTTCAATTTATTAAAAAAATAAAAATTTATAAAACATATGTTGATATTATGTGTCTACAAATCACCATTCTCTACTTAGTAAGCGATACATAATCTGTATGTACACATTTAAAATTCATCCTACCGTTAAATGACATCTGGCAAAATTGCTTAAAAAATTGCAGATCAGGCAGTTCAATAGAGTATTCGATGTGCTTTAAAATGACTCCAGAATCAATATTCTAGGACCAGTAGAAACGGAGATATTAATGAATGTCCGGCTTACCCTATCACTCGCTCCAGTGTGTACTAGTCCGATTTCAGCCGTTATGGAAGTTGATCTATCTTTTTGTATAAAAGGATTATATTACAAGTTTGGTAACGATAAAACAAAAATTGCGACCGCTAGAACGTTAGCAGACAAATATACAGATAGATATCTGTTAAAAAGTAGTTGCAGAATAAAAAGTCCACCACTCAGTGGCTGCGTAAACCAAGAAGATTCCCCAAGTCTGCCATGTTATCTAAAAAAGTAAAAGTTCAATGAGAACCATATTTGGCATTTAAGCTTCACGTAATGTACTTCATAATATAACCCCCTTAAGGGAAATCAGCTATTGAGGTTGTACTCATGACGCGATTTTCGAAATGTTTCTTCAAATGTCCATCGATCCTACCCAGGAGATGACGAAAATGAGGTCCGTTCAATACTGTATATATATATATATATATATATATATATATATATATATATATATATATATATATATATACATATATATATGTCTGTCACCACTCTAGCGGTCAAAATTATTGTTTAATCGTTACCAATCTGGATATTTAGTCGTTTTATGTAAAAAGAAAGATCAAGTTCGTTAACGGCTGAAATCGGGCCAGGGGAGGGGGGTTTTCGAAAATTCGAAATATCTCCGTTACCATACGTCGGATCAAAATATTGTATATAACCAATCTTATTGCAAATTAAATGTACTGTAATTATTGTTATCTACATTTATTCACTATCTTGAATATTAACCGAGATATTTGCATTTTTCAGTTTTCAGCCTTCAGCAAACCCCACTTCTACTCATGTTACATAAACAATACTCTTCTACATAATAAATCACATTATTCGAAGCTTAAATAACAAAAATTGTATTCAAGAGACCTTTATTATACGAGATACATGTCCTGGTGAGCCTCCTCCACCGGCTTAAGGTTTTCGACTACTAAAATTTGATTGATTGAAATAAGAATTATTCTGACTCATTATTAATTACAGTAGTAAATATAGTAAGTAGTTCTCAATGAAATTCATATTTATATTCTGATATATTTCAGTAATTGTTTTTCCCACTGTGCGAGGCGGGCAGACCCGTTTGTTTACATTTCTAACGCTTCCTGTCGACGTGGGAGTTTACTCAAGTCCGAAAACTGAAAAATGCAAATATCTCAGTTAATAATCAATATTGTTAAAACAACATTTATAGAACATTATATATGCAATAAGATGGATTCTATACAATTTTTCCGTCGGACGCATAATAAACCCTGCTAACCCCCACCCTCCCCCTGGTTCGATTTCAGCCGTTAACGAACTTGATATTTCTTTTTGTATAAAACGATTATATTACAAATTTGGTAGCGATAAGACAAAAATTGCGACCGATAGAGCGTTAACAGACAAATGTATAGATAGGTATCCGCTATAAATTAGTTGTGGAATAAAATGATTGGTTAGGCGATCAGTAGACGAGTTGATAATTGCGTGTAAGTATATTGTATGTAAGCAAGCTATGACACGGAGCTGGTATCATGTAACCCCACGGGGACCAGCTGGCGTCACGGCTCGCTTCCCATGGTCGCCATATTGACTGATTGCACCTTATATCGCTTAGCTCTTACATAAACCTCGCTGGTAGGGGGAGGTTACAGATAGGCTATCCTTCCGCCCCCACCACCATGATGACTAGGCTGCTTTCTGACACGAGCTGTGGGCCAACTATCAATCAAAGCAGAGAAGCCAGCTTGGAAATCAATCATTAATCGTTTTAATTGATAAATTCACTCACAAGGTGAGAGATGCGGACAATCGATAATTAGTCGATTAATGGTCGATTTTGAAAGGTGACTGTCAAGAGGGCCTTGCTCTCGGTGAATATAACCTCGTCATAACCTTTATTTAGCATCTCGGCTGTAAGGATTGCCCGCCTGTCACCATTAGTCATACTCTACTACATACATATAAAAAGTCCGTCACGCAGGGGCTGCGTAAACTAAGCAGATTTCCCCTGTGAAGTTTTACAATAGAGAAATCTGCATACTGGTAACACAATACCACCGTGATTAGATATAGAGAAATCTTTCAGTTAATTAAAATAAATACCCAACTGAAACAGCTTCTGAATTGTAAGAATAATTTATATTTTAATAACTCAAATTTCAGTAGTCCAAGAACTAAAGACGGGGGGGGTGGCGGATGAACAAAACGTATTTGCATAAATCTCACAAAGTAAGGAAGGTAGTAAGGTTAAAACGGCCAACTAGAAGAAGCTCCGCCTGGCCGAAACTCCGAAACATACCCGACCACACTACACTCATAAAAATGCAAATATCTCGGTTAATATTAAATATAGAGAATAAATGTATATAACAATATTTATAGTAAATTTAATTTGCAATAAGATTGATTCTATACAATTTTTCGATCCGATGCATAATAACGGAGATATTTTGAATTTTCGAAAATCCCCCCCTCTAAACCCCCCCTCCCTCTGGTCCGATTTCAGCCATTAACGAACTTGATCTGTCTTTTTACATAAAACGGTTAAATATCGAGTTTCGTAACGATAAAACAAAAATTGCGACAGCTAGAGCGTTAACAGACAAATATATATATATATATATATATATATATATATATATATATATATATATATATATATATAGATATATATATATATATATAATTTTGAACGGACCTCATTTTCGTCATCTCCTGGGTAGGATCGATGGACATTTGAAGAAAATTTTCGAAAATCGCGTCATGAGTACGACCTCAATAGCTGATTTCCCTTAAGGGAAATCTGCTAAAAGTCCGTCGCGCAGGTGCTGAGAAAACTAAGCAGATTTCCCACGTGAAGTTTAACAATAGAGAAATCCGCCTAATAACAACAGTAGGAGCAAGGAATCTCTAAACCTATTCACGGGGGACGAATAGGTACCGAAATGGCCCGCACTAGCTCTCGGCATAGCCGACTCCTGCCGACCACACACATGCATACAAATGCAAATATCTCGGTCAAAATTCAAGATAGAGAATAAATGTCTTTAACAATATTTATAGTAAGTTTAATTTGCAATAAGTAATTGGTCTTTTACAATTTTTCGATCCATCGTATAGTAACGGAGATATTTCGAATTTTCAAAATTCCCCCTCCCCCCCCCCCGTTCCCAATGGTCCGATTCAAGCCATTAACGAACTTGATCTTCCTTTTTACATAAAACGATTAGGCATGGAGTTTGGTAACCATCAAACAAAAATTGCGACCGCTAATGAAGTTTTTCAAAAATCGCGGCACAATAGGCTCAAAGGCATTTACACATTTTTTTGTATCTCCAATGTGTAAGGAGACATTGTCAAATATTTATTTTTCCTCTCATCGCCTCTCCCTTATTCGATTTAGATTAATAGAGGGGAAGTACAACTAGAAGTTTCAATAATCATAACATGAAATTTCAGCTTTCTAAATAACTTTCTACCTTTGGGTTTACAGTCCAGTGCTCAGCTAAACTGCCCACCTATAGATCATATATATTAAAAATTTAGAAAAAAATCACGTTTTCCGCATTTGGCCCCATATGCGGACTAAAACGGGTACAAACATTAATGCGGCTTTAAAGTTATTTATCGCTTTGTCTTATCAAGTCAACCTCATCATTCGAAGCTTATGTACCAGATATTATTTTCAGGATGCTCGCAAATATGTTCTAGTGGCTCCACTCCACGTTTTAAGTTCTTGGACTACTAAAATTTGATTGATTGAGATAAAAATGTTTCTGATCCATCATAAATTACAGTACTAGATATAGTTCATAGTTTTCAATAAAATTAATATATTATATTTTGATATATTTCAGTAATTGCTGTGTTTTCCGTTAAGTGCTTGGCAGACCTGTTCGTTTACATTTCAGACTGTACCGAAAGAACACCATAAATTGTTTAATTTTGTAAAAAACGTGAGTTTATACAAAGAAATTTAAAGTGCAATTGTTTGTATCCTCGTTTATATTGTTAAAATGGCGATATGGATGAGGATACCAAAATGTGAATTATAAATATTACAGGGCGATGATAACCTGGTAGTTTTTCGCCCTTAAACCCTATACAACAACATTTCAGACGTTTCCCGTCGGGTGGTTTCTTATTATCGTTTGTATTTATTCACTTAATTTTCAAGGTTGTCTTGTGTTACCAGCATGTAGATTTATCTATTGTAAACTTCACGCGGGAAAATATCCTTAGTTTACGCAGCCCCTGCGAGACCAACTTCTTATTGAAATCATCAGTAAAAAGCGCTACGAACATATTTGGCAACCCAATACATAGAAAGACATTTTTCCAGAATTTCTCGACAGCTGATTTCCGTTAAGAGACATGTTCTAGAATTGTGTGAAGGTTCATTTCTGAATAATTAAAGGTTACATGAGCGACCATGGGCTTATTGATGCCTGCGCTATATTCCCATCGGATACATCGTGTGGGAAATGCGCCGGCTGTCACTTCCTGTTGAAATATAAAAGGGGGGGGGCGTATCCCCCCCACAATATGGTCTCCGGATATATTTTTCATAGAGGCGTTGTAGGTAGTACTATAGCAAGCATCAATGTTTGATTAGGTTCGTTTTCCACGATAGCCCCCCCCCCCATGTCTAATTCAGGCTACAATGAGAACGGTGTTTAGAGCATCAATTGAATTATAGAGTTGTATAGTGTTGTCTGCCGTGTTGTTTGGGGCAGCTGTGATTAGCCATCCTGGGCAATGGATCGCAAGAAAAACATTGCTAGGACCGACAGCACTTCCAAGAACACCGGATCAATAAATGCCTAGGTGATCAGGGGGGCGTCGAAACTAAAACTTTAAAGTTAGGGACGAGTACGCCATCACTAATCATAGTATATCAACATGGAATGTAAACATGGACGATCAAACGGGATTTCCTGTCTAGTTGCTAGCTTTGCTGTGCTTTGTTGACGCTACGGACAGACAGACAGACAATTAGTAATTAATCCTTAATTATTGCGAATATTCCAGAGTTGTCGAGGAAAGACAATCACCCATGACAAATTTTTTAGCACATTCCTCTCGAAGGACATCAACTATTGAAGTTGTACTATTAGCTAAACGTATTTTTAAACGTTCATCGAGCGAATCTAGATCAAGAAAAAGTCCGTCACGCAGCGGCTCCGTAAACTAAGTAAATTTCACACACTGGCAGATGATCTCATCATATATCCTCTATTTCTAAGCCAAAATCCGAGGAATAGAAATTGAGGTTTACTAAAAGCAGAAAACAAGAAAATACGAAGAACATGTTTAATATTTGAGCTAAAAGAAAATTATCATATCTTAAGCATCAATATTTTCAGAAGATAGGAAGAAAAGCTTTCGATCCGACTAATAATTTTAGGTATATTTAGAATTTACGACTCCCCTCTAAACCTCCCATATTCCTGGATCAGTTTTAGCCATTTGTAATTAGACTTGAAAATTGATTGAGTAATTAGTATTTACAAAGGCCTGAGATTTATTTTGTTACGTGAAACATAACTTTAGCAGATTTCCCTTGAGGGAAATCAGCTGTTGAGGTCGTTCTCATGACACAATTTTTTGAAACATTACCACAAATGTCCCATGAATCCGGCCTAGGAGATTATGAAAATGAGGTCCGTTCAAAATTGTATATATCTATCTACCTATGTATCTAAATATTTGTCTGTTATCGCTCTAGTGGTGTCAATGTTTGTCGAAGAATCGAAAATGTGTATAGAATCAATCTTATTGCATATTAAATTTACTATAAACATTGTTATATACATTTATTCTCTATCTTGAATATTAACTGAGATATTTGCATTTTTACGAAGTCTGTGCGGATATCGGACGAGATGAGATCGTATTGTCGGTGCTATTGTCAGTTTCGATCGTGAGACTCAGCCGAAAGTTAGTTCGGCCATTTCCGCAACTGTTCTGCTCTAGTGAATTTCGTTTAGAGACTGGTGTGAGCTTCTACTTTGTGAGATATATGCAATTATTCATTATAAATTACTGTACTAGATATAGTAAATAGTTTGCAATAAAGCTAATATGTTATATTCAGATATATTTATGTAATTTTTGTTTTTTCTGGTGAAGAATATGTCCATCTATCTGTTCAGCTCTGAGTGGTTGGCAGACCTATTTGTTTACAATTCAGAAGCCGTTTCAATTGGGAGCTTATTAAAATTAACTGAGATATGTCTCATTACAGTTTGTATTTACTCGAGGTGGTGTTAAGTGTTAGCAGTTTGCAGATTTCTCTATTGTAAAACTTCACGTAGGAAATCTACTTATTTTACGGATGTTTTTAATTTATTAACATAATTTTATTTTGGTCTAAAAATTAATTACATAATGTCATGCTTCAAAAATGAAACATGCCATCTTGATGTAAGTTTCATTGGTCAAATTAGGATGGCCAAAAGAATATTTCATTCAAGGAAGGTCTACCACCAATCTCAAATAAGTTAAGGAACCTTCATTGATGGCCGATTCCTGGTACATCCAACAGTTTCTATTTGCTATGAGGATTTATTCAAATTTATGCTAATGATATTTGCTGTACTAAATGTTATGGCTTATAGCTACAACCATTGTGTTCTTTCGGAAGCTGTTTTTTTTTTTCATATAACTATACAAAGCCAAATCCATGTCTTCAAAATAGGATTTTCTAGGCCTTCCTGTTCCCCTATGCCCAAGGACCTTACCTTCAAATATATTGCATTTATTGCAGATGAAATCTGCTATGTTTACGCAGACTCTTGATAGTCAGTGATATCGGACTGAGGTGTACAGTGCCCATCTTGTGTACTCGAGGCGGTCAGTTCATTAAGCAAGAACGGCTGATGGATCGAGGAGCAGAAAGAGCATCGAGGCTCATCATTTCGTATCACAATGCAGCTCGTTGGTACGATTGATGGACGACCACATGATGATCCACTCTAATCCCCTCCTTGTTATCTCATTAGCACTCCCCATTATCACCGGACCCGCCTTCACCATTATCACTTAATTGACGTCACGATTAGTGCACCTCTCTGATAAATAGTTATCCCTCCACAGCATTCGATATGGGGGGTCTCGGGGGGAGGACAACCCCCACACACACGCACTGAGCAGATTTTAGTCGAGGAATGGGCAACCTTTGACATGTTGCGGGTCAAACTTTAGTGTGTGAATACGCTCGCATTTATTATTATTTATTAACGTCCACTTTTTGCAACTCAGGCTAATCGGGACGGGTTATCTACAGGTTACCACCCTTTTCTAGCCAGGGTGGGATTTTAGGATGTTATTTAATGAATTTCGTCACTAAATTATTTACTTTGCCCAGGCGAGAATCGAACGCGCCACTCTAGGTTTGCCAAGTGAGATAAAGGACAACGCTTTAACTCGCATGAAAAAGTAGTGCATTTTAAAGTAGTGTTCATAATTAGTAACGATAGATATAAAGACATGAAATTATAACGACAATGTAACAATTTATACACAACAAAAAACACTACGTTTAAAACAACATTATAATTAAATCGAAAAAAATTGGATATATTACAAACAACGAAAGTTAAATAGCGACACCGAAATCAATGAGACACGTGAAATTCCATTTGGGAAACTAATCCATCGATGTTTGGATTTATTTCACTGATACAAAAACGTAAAGAATTTTCCAAATTATCGTCAGTCAGCCTCGTACAATGTTTTCATTTATCAAGTTTCATCAATCAAAACAAGTGTTGGCATTTATAAGTACTGCCAAACCCAGAAATCTCTCTTCATCTTTCTCATTTGGAGTAAGTAGTGTAATATTTTCGTTTAATTGTGTTTTTCAAAAAGTCTCGGATCGAACCTCACCGCGGTCCGCTTGTTGCCCACAATTGTTTTAGACAAACTGAAAATCGAGCCTGTCGTGCAAGGTGCTGCGTAAACTGAACAGTTTACTTCATCTGCTGTAATCTATTTTCCAATTTTCCTGTTGCGCAAATAGGACTTGTACTTGAACCTGGAAACGATAGGTTTAGTGGCTGCAATTTGTCATTAGCAAAAGTGAGAGAATACAGTGCAAATATCTGGGTTACCATTCGACTTATAGAAAAACTACGTGAACTAAGCCGATTTCCCACGTGCGCCACGTATTTACATTTATCTCAAAACGTAAAAGTTTAATGAGAACAATATTTAGGCATCAAATACCGTGCTTCATAGTATAACAGTTTATTGCTAATATGACATGAGTAGGAGTGGGTGTGAAGGCTGAAAACAAAAAAAAATACAAATATCTCGGTTAATAATCCATATTGCGAAAAAACGTAAATTTTCTATCAGAAGCACAATAATTTCGAGATTCCGCAATCCCCCCTCCCGCTGGTGTCATATTAGACTAGATTTTCATGTTTTTAAAAAGAGTTTAAATATTGAGTTTTGCTTCGATCAAATAAAGCGTTAACAGACAAATTTATATATATATATATATATATATATATATATATATATATATAATTTTGAACTGTCCTCAGTTTCTTCTCCTCCTAAAACGGATACAGGAAGATTTACATTTTTGATAATAATATTTTTCTATTATTAATGGAGATATTTCTATTATTTTTGCTTTATTAATCCTCTGCGTCTTCCACTTTGTCCTCTTGAGGTTCTAATTGCTTTGTGTTTTGGAAAAATGTCTTGTTTGTACAAGTCTTGTTGTTATTGTGTTGTTTGTACAGATTAAAGGGAAATCAGCTATTTAGGTTGTACTCATGAGGCGATTTTTCCTAAAATATTCTTCAAATGTCCGTCGATCCTACCCAAGAGATGACGAAAATGAGGTCCATTTTAAATTATATATATATATATATATATATATACATATATATATTTGTCTGTTAATGCTCTAGCGGTCGCAATTTTTGTTTGATCCTTGAATCGGACCTGTGAGAGGGAGGAATTTCGAAATATCTCCATTACTGTACGCCAGATCGAACAATTGTATAGAACTTAATTTTATTGCAAATTAAATTATCTGTAAATGATGCTTGCACACATATTTTCTGTATCATGAATATTAACCGAGATATTAGGATTTCGTAGGTTTGGGCACTTATTAAGCCCCCACTCCTACTCGTGCCGTAATAACAATAAGCTGTTATATTATGAATAATTTCATTCCAAGAGGTTAAATACCAACTATTGTCTTCATTGAACTTATACTTCGTGAGACATATGCAAGTACGTTCTGTTAGCCCCCCCCCCCTCTGGTTTTATTCTTGGATTGAACAAATTTGAGAGATAGAAATAAAAATTGTTCTGATTCATTATAAATTACTGTGCTAGCTATAATAGAATAAATATTTTGCTATAAAAATAATATGTTATATTGAGATATATTTCAGTAATTGTTTTTCATTGCGATCTAGAATATTTCTATCTATGCATTCAGCATTTGTTTGACTGACATGTTTGTGTATAATTCAGACGTTTTCCGATGTAGAGGTCAACGTGTAAATGTACTGAGAGATTTCTCATTACCGTTTGTATGTATCAAGTTAATATTCAGGGTGGTGTTACAGGTATGCAGATTTATCTATTGTAGAACTTCCCGTTGAAAATCTGCTTAATTTACGCAGCCCCTGCGTGAGCTACTTTATCAAAGACCCCTGCCTTGCAGAATTGTAGGAGATAGATGAGCTATCATTGAGCGACCAGACTCCCATAGAGCTGGAGATATTTCCCTAGCTGCTAAAAAATGCTATCGGTGTTTAGATTCGCCGCGGGCAATCATAGCTGACAGCTGTTTCCTCCCGGGTCAACGGTATCTCAGTCAGTGACAGATACAAGAGTCGGTGTCATCTCGTTTCTAGTGCGTATCCAGCCACCTCTTTCTGTCACAATAGCACAATTACCTTCTCCTTTGTCGCTCTTTAGCCAAATAAGGTTTCTTCTTTATTCGCTGTCATTCGTAGCTCGAAAGTGCGCTGTCAAGCTAATAAGTGATAAGGCTGAATGGTGTTATCAGCAGATACGGTTCTTATTGGCATAATCAAGAATAAGTCACTGTGGACATTTGGTCTTACATATCATGGCAAACAATTATGTTGTATGTCTCCAAATTCTTTAAACTCCATATTTAAACATCCGTCACCCATGGAGCTGCGTAAACTAAGCAAATTTCCCAACATACTTGTATGGCACACTATTATTCTCTTCGCACTATCTATTTTCTATTTCTAAGTAAAACCCGTCACCCGGACTTATTTCTGCGTAGATAAATCAGCATACTGTCAACAATTAACATCACCAATAATAATAATAATTGAATAAATACAAATAATAATGAGAAATGATTCAGTAGACATTCGAATAATTTCCACGACAGGAAGCTGAATTGTAAACAATGAGGTCATCCAACCTCTCGGAGTTGAATAGATAGATGGGAATGTTTTTGACCGGAAAGAAAAAAATTACTGAAATATATCTGAATATAATGTACTAATTATATTGATAACTATGTTTCAACAAGTAATAAATTAGTACTAATAAATAAGTAATTTATAATGAATCATAATAATCTCAGTCACTCTAATTTTATAATCCAAGAACAAAATATGGATGGGGGGGGGGTCATAGGAACTTATTTGTATGTATCTTATCTAGAAAAAATTTGTTGACACAATATTTAATATTTTGCTTGAGATAAGACAGTTCATGATATATTAGCTTTTTCATTAGGTGCGTCTACTGAAAGAGGGTGTTTCCTGAAGGCTGAAATCTGAGAGAATGCTTATATCTCCGTTAATATTGAAGATTGATAAAACATGTATATAACATATAATATTTCATTCACGACGCGTTTCCATTGTTGAACACTCCACTCCTTCTCATGAAGTTATTTAACCATCAACGTAATTTTAAAAATAATTCCATATATTATGGTAAATGATAATACATTATATAATATAGTCGTCTTCATAATTGGCTAAAAATATTTTAGGAGGTAGGTATATATGATAAGCAATTTAATATACGTGCTAAAGGTTTTTAGCTAATTATCTTAATGAGGGTCGATTGTATAATTATCATGTATTATTATATAAGGAATTAAATTTTAAAGTATTAAATTAAATTATTTATTAATCTACAGGTTACCACCATTTCTAGCCAGGGTGGGTCTAAGGAATTTATTTAGTGAATTCCGTTACTAAATAAATTCCTTTTGCCCAGGGCAGGAATCGAACTCTAGGTTTACCATGTGAGATTAAAGTCAATGCTTTAACTCTCATGGCTAACCTGAGCCCCAAAAAATTTTTAAAATAATGTTAATGGTTAAATAACCCCTTGAGGAACTCGAATCGTGTCGGGGGCAAAATAAGATAGTGTATGAAGAAATAATTATTTTTTTTTGATTTTATGGCTCAAAAAGCTTAGATAAATAATAGATAAATGTAATTTATTTGTTTTACTTAAATTATTTTTTTTTGGTGGAGTTATAGACTTCAAAGACCTTTAGCCGCACCCTCCAGGGATTCGTACAACCCTCGTTAACCAAGGAAGACCTGGAATTAGATGTCCTCAGGAGCGGGCCGCAATATACCCGAGGGGTGGACAGCGGTCATATCACCGACGGCCAGTTTGCTATTTGACGGGATCTAGGAGTCAATGTCCTATGTCATATTGACGGGCAGCCAGGCTGATTTACTCACTAGACTCCTGTCAATCCACTACTAATCCCGAGGTCACCCATTCAAGTACTAATCATGCTCGATGTTGCTTGACTCTGGTGAACTAATGTCGGACGCTCTACCATTGATCTATGGACGTCAGTTTCGTCATCTCCTAAGAAGGGCCGCGATTTGAAGTAATTTTTCGGAAATAACATTAGGAGTACGGCCTCAATAGCTGATTTCCCTCGAGGGAAATATGCTAAAAATAATTAACTAGCTAATTAGAAGATCGGCATAATGGAGGTTGTAACCGACCACGTTTCACAATGGAGTCGCCATCTGATGGAGATGAGGCAGTTTCCCAGCTGGAACAATCGCCTGAGTACAGTTAAATGGGGCTAGTCCTGGAAGCCGATGATGGAGGAAAGGGGAGAGGGCGATGTATCTGGGCAAGGTACAGTTACCGGGAGCTGATATCAGATGCAGGGGGGCGGCTGCCCGGATCAGAATAGACGGCATTTCACACTGGGATACGCGGCGTTATGAAAGCTAACGGTAACAATGGCAGAGATAAGATAGCAGTACGGGAAGGTAATTAGGCTACGTGGGAACGATGGAGATGTAGTCGCTAGGCCTTTCGAGTTTAGCTATTCATGAGATAGGAGCCAGGAATGGGAATCGAGTCTACAACCTGAAAAAGGATTCCAGGTAGAGGGTCGTGTTCGGCCAGAGGTAGTGGGGCAACCTAAGGAAGGACTTGCGGAGGCGGGGTTGGAGAATACTAAAAAAATAATAAAGTTTTAGGATTGATGTAGGAAAGCCTAGAATGTTCTGGCATTATTGAAGAATTGTATTTAATAATTTATGAAAATCAAATAAAAGATGATTTGCCCTTTAAAGAGTCAAAAATTATGCAATGTCAAGTAACAAAAGTAAAAGATTTGAACATTTTATAAATGAACATAGTGTCAAATTAAAAAAATTGGTGATAATTAAGATGTGATTGGTGATAGATAGTTTTGCTGGTAATGGTACTTAGGTTATGTTTTTCGCAATGTCCTCCTTCAGGGTAGCTGTTGATATATATATAAAACATGACTATACGCACACACATGTAAGTGTCAATTAATGCATAACATTTGAAATCTAATCCAACACCACAAATTTATTTTGGAACATTTTGTCGTATATTTGAATTTTGTGCAGGCATGAGAATATGTTGTTAATGTATGGGCTTCCTTCCGTCAATAGTTCTTGTTAGACGTAGGGGAGTTCTGGTGTTGTCGTTTTCGGCATTCTGTCAGTATATGTCTTATCGTCAAGGCAACGAATAGAACGTAGTGTGTTTACCTATCTATTTATATTGAAGTCAGTTTTCTTAATGAAACTGAACATCAGAGCAGTTTCATCAGTTCAGTACAGTTGCTAATGAACATCAGTTAAGTTTACTTTTAGCAGATTTAAGGGAAATCCCTTAAGGGAAATCAGCTATTGAGGTCGTACTCATGACGCGATTTTCGAAAAATTATTTCTTAAAATGTTCATCGATCCTACTCAAGAGATGACGAAAATGAGGTCCGTTCAAAACTATATATATATATATATATATATATATATATATATATATATATATATATATATATATATATTTGTCTGTTAACACTCTAGCGGTCGCAATTTTTGTTTAATCGTCACCAAACTCGGTATTTAATCGTTTTATATAAAAGGAAGATCAAGTTCGTTAACGGCTAAAATCGGACCAGTGGAGGGGGGGGGGTTTAGAGTGGGGGATTTTCGAAAATTTGAACTATCTCCGTTACCATACTTCGGATCAAAACATTGTATAGAACCAATCTTATTGAAAATTAAATTTACTATAAATATTGTTCTATACATTTATACTAACCGAGATATTTGGATTTTTGTTAATTGTGGGCCGATAACGGATGACTGAATTTCCAGCCAAAAGCTAGTTCGGCCATTTGCCGTAACTGTTTGGCTCTGTATGGAGATTTCTCTATTGTATAACTTCACGTGGGAAATCTGCTTAGTTTACGCAACCCCTGCGTGACGGACTTTATTTCAGTTTTCATAAAGACAACTCTAGAAGCTTCGAGTTGCCCGCTGATTGATCGGCGACGGACTGTTGCCTAGACTCTTATAGATTTGGTTCCTAGGGCCAATCCTCAGCAGGGATGCCCTCATTTTATTCGTACTTCTTAAATATGTGTTTAACTACTAACTTTTCGCAACAGTTTATACATATATTCATATGTTCCTGATAGAACTTATTGAAGAATTTTTCGAGCACATCCTCGATAGCTGCGTTCCCTTAAATATAATCAGCTTAAAGTTCCAAAAACTGGTCCCTCACTGGGATATCAGCCCCAAACCCGCCTGGTATACTCGTGTCATAAAATCTACCTCAAATTAAACAATTATTATCGGGAGGACTAATTGCAAAAAAATAGCAAAATCCATACATTTTCCTTGTATTTCGTGACGCTTCAAGCATGTGAATTGGGCCACAGCGAACTTTGCAAGAGACATATCACTGTTAGAAAGCCACACGCCGGCGGTGTTTGCGTGTCGCCGATGGGTAATTGTGATATAATTACGAACGGCAATCTGCTATTTGCATAGCTGCCTCGCTCTCCTTTCCAAGCAGACACCAAATGACAGATTTGAGACTCGAAAGCTGACAACAATTATCCGATATCCTTCCTGCTCCGCTCTGCGTGCATCCACATATGTAATCACTTGGAACTTGTCCGCTTTCAGTTTAAACGCGACCATTTAGAACTGAGGTTTCTATTTCGTAATAGGCCGGCTTCACGATTCCAACAGACAGCCTAAATAATTTCCAGTAAATGTTTCCATATTTATAAGATATTTAGAAAGGTAATTAGGTAGTCCGAGAAGGGGAATTATGAAATTAGGGGAAAATATGTCTTGCCAATAATAGTCAGGGCCAATCCATTATACTTGAAGTTGGCGGGATTAATACTTTATGATTTAAATGGAATATAATCCGTTTCCGTCCACCCTGAACCCATACTGACATGTTTCGGAGTGTTGTCTGTACGTCACTCCGTACCCATGTTGGAATCAAGTGTTCAAGCTACTAAAGTACAGTACATTACATCTCAATCTGCTAAGATGTTCAGTGGTAGAGAAACCAATCAATCAAGATTCAACAAAAAAGCACGCAGGAGTTGCGTAAAGTAAGCAAATCTCCCACGTACTGGTATAGTACACTTGTGATTTCATTTCACCACATATTCTCTATTGCTATGTAAAAAGCCGATGAGTAGAAATGACGTGGCGAGGGGATTCAGGAACTAGGAACTCGATTAGCATTTGAGTTACGACAAAATGCATAGAACAGAAATGTAGAGCATCAATAGTTTAACAAGATAACATTTTACGACCCGACACATTATTACTGATATATTTTGAATTAAAGAACTTATCTTTAATAGCTTTTAAGTTATGAGTTTTTGAAATTTAAAGTTAAAGTAGCGCGTCCGAGGCTATGACTTTAGGTAACGTTATTTTAATGAAAAATCAATAACTTCTATAATATTTAACATAGAACAATAATCTTTTTATCACATGTGTTCAGAAGAATCAGGAGATTATAAGGAAATAGTTATTTTCATTACTAGGACGCAAAGTGGGCGTTTTCGGTGCGAGGCCTAGTTTTACGAGCGAGGCGCAGCCGAGCTCGGAAATTTGGCCAAGCACCGAAAGCCACTTTTCGTACGTGTAATGAAAATTACTTTTCATTATACTGCTCAAACATAGTAAAAAAAAATATCCATTTCAGTTATAATTGATTCATTTTTATAAAGTAACACAAATCAAATTTAGACAGCTGTTACATATTAAAATTTATATAAATTGAACAATTGTTATTATAAGATATATTTAGACATTTATTGGGTAATGTTTGTAGTAGTTCTCTAATGTTTATGGGTAGTAGTTCCTCCGTTGCTTTCCGTGCTTCTTCTAAAATAACTTCCGGTATTTCAAGATGATCTTGAGCTCCCGACATTGTATTGAAATAGTAAATACAGGTTACCTCTGAACTGAAATCGCTCAATAACATAAGACAACCAAGAGCAAGTTTTCCAAAACATCTGTTTTAATTTGCTTCCTAGGACGGAAAAGTAAAACATCTAGGACGGAAAATAGCTACTTTGCATACTCAAACTGGATATTGAAAACACATGCTTTGCGTGCAGTATAATGAAAATATATTTGTTTAAATATTACTTCTTATTTCTATGTAACACTTTGGTTCGCGACAGTAATTTTATTTAAGTGCGTCGTGATGTATTTTTGAAACCAGCCATGGAGGGTTTCCATGTGACAAAAGGCATAGAACAACAATGAAGACCATCAATAGTTTAACAAGACCTTAATCAGTGACGTTGGAACAATACGTTTTATAGGAGGAGTATCTTCATCCTTTCTTAAGGACTCCATAAAGAAGGTGTCCAGTAAGGAATTTGAGAAAGTACGGAAAGGATAGAATGTTACCCATAAGAAAGCCCTGAAAGAGTTTGAGGAGAGGAGAAACACGGAAGTTTAGCTGAGATTGAGTGGGGATTATCTCAGAGATGTAGTGGCATTGATCTGAAGGCACTGGAAGATGATTTAACACATGCTTACCATCAAACTGAATGAAACACCAATATGTAGGTGATGTGGAGAAGAGAAGGAGACTCCTAAGCATATTATCCTGGAATGCAGAATGCTGGAGAATATAAGATTCAGGTACTTTGGACAAGGAGATACTGAGTCAAATAAAAAAGGAGTAACAGGCAAGAAATACTTGGACTTTATAAGTAAAATAAAGCATTTCCAAATGGAGATATAAGGCTTGCACAAGGACTGCAGTGCTCCAAGCCAATTTATATAATAAAGCCATATGGGATCTATATCTTATTGACGTCATCATACAACGAATTTGCACGTATCTCGCCCAATAAAGGTCTCTTGAGAACAACATTTCATAAATAAGCTTGGAATGAAATGGTTCTTGATATAACAGCTTACTGCAGGTGGAAATCAATGGTGGCCAATGATTTTGGCAATTCTTTAAGAAAGTGATTCTTACTTTTTTTTTTTTGGCTGTTGTCAGGTCGTTGTCGCCAATTTTAAAACGAGCAAACCACTCCAACAAGTTTGTTCAGCTATACCATTTGTGGGCATCCACCGGCCCGCGGTAAGGTTTGATCCGGCCCGCGAGACATTTTGAAAAACCCAATTCAACAAAAATGTTACGCTACTTACTCCAAATGAGGAAAGATTTGTGCGTTCGGCAGTACTTATAAATGCCAACAGTTCATTTGAATAATGAAAGTTAATAAATCAAAACATTGTACAAGGCTGACTTACGATAATTTGGAATATTCTTTTCGTCCTTGTATCAGTGGAATTAATGCAAACATCGATGTATTAGTTTCCCAAATTCAGGCTCCAGGTTCTCATTGATTTCGGTGTCGCTATTAACTTCCATTGTTTGTAATAATTCGAAATTTTATCATTTAATTAATTATAAAAAAAATAGTTACAACAATACTTGTAACTATTATTTCAGTTCATTTTGTTATTTTAATAAATTGTATTATAACTGCATTGTCGTTTAATTTCGTTTCTGATATATATCGTTAAAAATTATGAACACTACTTTAAAATGCACTACTTTTAAAAGCGGCCTGTGAACGTATTTGCACACTAAAGTTTGGCCCGCAACATGTCAAAGGTTGCCCACGCCTGTGCTAGAGCATGTTCTCCATAAATATCAACTAAAATTCTATGGTTTTTAGCAGTGCTTTCCTTCATTTTAAAGTAATGAAGAAGAACTCCCTGTAAAAACGCTTTATCCGCTATAAGTTTAGGCATGTGTGATGAAGTGAAACGATTAGTTATTAACTCTTCAACCGAATGACTTACACTAAAAAAAAAAGGTCAAATGGCTCAAGGAGGAGGCTCAAATTGGCGCCATCTATGAGAAAATGCTGCCAACTAATTCAAGTACTCACTACTTTTCAAGCTTACGGTTAAACTGCTACACAGCTGATCTTTTGTATAAGTGTGTATACTGCAAGTGCTGTATAGCTCTAGTCAGCTACCGGTGTTGCCTGGCCACCTCCCGCTGGGTCTGCCTCGTCTCCTGTTCCACCTCCTGACGAAACAATAACCCAGCTCACCACAAATGAAGGATAGTACCTCATCACTCAAGGCTACGCTCGATATATCCTTAGGCTACCTTCCCAGGCCTTCTCCATTCAGATTTATCTTAAATTACTATTTTTTCCTTTTTCCATTTTGAATGGCCGATATAAATCAGATGTTATTATTGAAGCAGTCCTGTCTTCGACAGCTGACTCCATCACATATGACTCTACTACAGACATGTTTAACTATGATATTACACTTATTTTCCTTGAATGTAAAGTAATGTCCGTCACGCAGGGGCTGCGCAAACTAACCTAATTTCTCAGTTTAACAATATTATTTATTTATTTATTAACGTCCACTTTTTGCAACTTAGGCTAATCGGGACGGGTTATCTACAGGTTACCACCCTTTTCTAGCCAGGGTGGGATTTTAGGACGTTATTTAATGAATTTCGTCACTAAATAATTTCCTTTGCCCAGGCGAGAATCGAACTTGAAATTATGAATTATCTGTTTAACAATAGATAATTCTACGTACTCGTAGCACAACAACTCTGTCAATATTAAGGGAATAAATACAAAAGATAATAAGAAACCTCCCGATGGGAAACGTCTGAAATGTAAACAAACAGGTCTGGCAACCTCTTATCGGAAATAAAAACAATTACTGAACTAATCAGAACATAACATATTAATTTTATTTAAAACTATAGACTATATGTAGTACTGTAATTTATTATTTTAATTTTTTTTAATTTATTTATACAGGAGCACCCGCATCTTGGCGATTCTGCTCAAAGCTTCACAATGTAAAATGAAAAACAAAATTATAGAAAAATAACAAAAACTGAAACAGCAAATAAAAAAAAGTATATACAACAAATAATCATTAAATACTAGTAATAAAGACAATTAATAAACATTAGACTAGTAAAAAGACAGCAATTTAAAATGGTTTTAATCAAAAAATTATGTTATTCCTATATACTAGTACATTTATATTATTATTTTTAGCAGATTTCCCTTAAGGGAAATCAGCTATTGAGGTTGTACTCATGACGGAATTTTTGAAATTTTTCTTCAAATGTCCATCGATCCTACCTAGTATATGACGAAAATGAGGTCCGTTAAAATCTGTATATATCTATATATATATATATATATATATATATATATATATATATATATATATATATATAGATCTATCTATCTATATATTTGTCTGTTACCGCTCTAGCGGTCGCAATTTTTGTTTGATCGTTCGTTAATGGTTGAAATCAGACCAGAGGGAGGGGGAGTTTAAAAGGGAGGATTTTCTAACATTTGAAATATTTCCGTTGCTATACGTCGGATCGAAAACTTGTATATATTCAATCTTATTGCAAATTTAATTTACTATAAATATTGTTCTATACATTTATTTACTATCTTGTATATTAACCGAGATATTTGGATTTTTATTAAATTTGGGCCGATAACGAACGTTTCGAGATTCCCGCCAAAAAGTAGTTCGGCCCTTTGCCCTTTCGTATGGCGATTTCTCTATTGTATAACTTCACGCGGGAAATCTGCTTAGTTTATGCAGCCCCTACCGGACGGACTTTTATTTATTTAGTTTTGTGTCGCACAGCGATGGTGATTAGCGTTATTAGGATGATATATTTACTCCTTCATGTACTTACTTTTTTTGTACTTTTATATTATGGAAAATATTTCGTTAATATCTGATTCTTTCTCATATCCGTGTTTATTCTAAAGAATATAATAAAAGTTAACCCTTTTAAATCTTCTTAGGTATGAATGTAGTTTATAATGAATCAGAATAATTTTTATCTCAATCAATCAAATTTTAGTAGTCCAAAAACCACTAAGGGTCACAAGCAAAGGCATTACATTAGCCAAAATATGTTTTTATTTTTATTTGTCCTCAAGAAGTAATCTAAAATAATATGGAATAAAATTACTGGTTTATTTCTTGCTAACATTTTTATAATTACCTAAAAGGTAAAATCTAGATTATGTTGAATAAATCATATAAAATCAACTGATTTAATCTTCTTATCCTTACTAAAACGTCTACTGAAAGCTAATTTTTCTAAGCGACTTGGTAATTTTGTTCTTTACAAGGATTTGTACGGATCTCTGCATGATGTTTGATGGATCTCATATTTTTAATGGTAAAGAACTTTGTGATGCTCACAAATGTTTCTAATACTTCTGTACTTACCCCACTTCTAAAACATATAAGGGAAATCTCAACTTGGACAAAATTTGAAATAAATAATATCCTGTTTTTTTTTTTTTTGTATTGCTAACTTTAATATTCAATTTTGTTTTCTTGCTAAAAGTCAATTGTACAATTTGGTTCCCAGAAATTAAACCTGAAAAATAAAATTAGTTTCAAATGGTGATCAATACAATTTTATAAATAAAAGATATTATTTTGCAATCAGAGGGAATAAAAGTGGTTTTATAATGGATAAGAACATTAAATCAATTGATTTAATACGATTATATGTACATAACCTCCATTTTACTTTTGGTAAATTTTAAAAATGTTAGCTGGCAAAATACCATTAGTTTTATTCCAGATTATTTTAGATTACATCTTTAAGACAACTAAAACTACTTTGGTTACTGTTATGCTATTGGTCAATAATCACATTTGAATATGTTCAGTTTGCCGACTATAAAATGTTTCAAAACTCAAGTGTACCACAGCATTACATAGAAAGAAAATGTAATATTTAACTAAATTTTTCTTATAATCTCCTGATTTTTCTGAACGTTTTGATGACAAGAGTGTCGTTCTATGTTAAATATTATAGAAGTTGGATTTTTCAATAAAATGACGTCACCAAAAGTCATAGCCTCTAAAATGCCTTTTCAACCATTATTTCGCTAAATTCCAAAAAAAATATAACATTAAAACTATTAAAGATAAGTTATATGGATGGTCAAATAAATTAATTTAAATAAAATCAGTCAAAAGTGAGGTCATGGGTTTGTGAACGGCGTGAGACGAGGCAAGGCCTGTTGAACTCAATCAAATAGATTTACAAAACTAAAATACGAAAAACGTCCATTCACGGCCGCACGTAGACTCCGGTTGACAGTTTATAGAAAAACACACTCTAACCAAAATAGTTATTTATTATACAAGTGACGAAAGTAGATCATTTTACAACTCGAGTGAAACGTTTACCCACACGAGCGAAGCGAGTGTGGTAATATCACGAGAGTTGTAAATTCTACTTTTGTCACGAGTGTAATATTAAATTTTTTCTGTAATCATGTAATACCTGTTTTCCACGCAGAGTATCCCTCTAACGTGGGAATTTATTTTCATGTTGTGTGCTCCATCCATTGGATACTACACACATTTCAGCATTACATTATAATATTTCTTATATAATAATTGTAAACATTATAGTACAATAAATTAATTAAATAAAGTAAAACATAAAAAATAAAATAAAACATATGTAACATTACATTACATATGTGTACAAAAATAGGTGTATATCTACAAAATGGTGTCCAAATCTTGAATAAATGCATTAAATCCCTTGTTGAGTTTGAGTAAAAGTTTTGGTTTGTCCGTTGGCCAAGTCCCGTTTTGTAAAGTAATGTACTTGATGAGTTTTGTTCTTGGTCCGTCAAGGAATGTACAGTCATAAAGGAGGTGGTCACATGTCTGCTCAGTCTCATCGTCACATTTACATGTATTTGTGTTTGTTAGTTTAAATTTGTACAAGTAACTCTTCGTAGGTCCATGTCCTGATATAAATTGTATTTGCTTAGAATTGCTAAGTGTTATTTTTTGTCTCTGGTATACAGTTGGTATGTACTTATGTAATTGTCGTCCTTTAGTAGTGTTTGTCCATCTTTCGTCCCATTTTTTATAAGATTCGTCTATCAAAATAGTTTTAATGGTCTGTTTAGTCAGTTTAGAGTATGTAATAGGTATCGTTTCGTCTCTTGAAGCTGTATTTGCAAGTTGGTCTGCTGTGTCATTTCCTAAATTTCCGGAGTGTCCCTTTATCCATGTTATTGCCACTATTACATTCTTCTGTCTACATAGTGTAATTAGTCTTCTGATCTGTTCAGTCTGTTCGTTATGGTTTTCGTTATTGTTAATACGGTCTATGTTAATTTTGCTGTCCGTATATATTACACTAGTCTCTCTGTCACTTGAAATGTCGTGTAGTGTTTTGCAGTAAATTGCAAAGTTTTCTCCTCAGTAATTGCAAAGTTTTCTGCTTGATTGTTTGTACATAGCGGTGATAGTCTGTATTGTCCTCTCTGAATAATATTGCCGTCTTTTGAAATAATGTACGCACACCCAACGCCATCCTTGTTTTTACTTCCGTCAGTGTATATATGATATGTCCACGTTATGTCTAAGTTGTCTAATGGTCTAATGTAGTCCTTTGGGTGTAACCAGTAAGTATGTCTCACGTCTTTTTCTATTTCGTTTGATGTAATATTTTGTAATGTAAAGTCATGTGGGATTTCATTCAATTTCAATAACATATGTTGCCTTATCATTTGCTCAGCTTTGATGTAAATTGGCAAAGTGTCTGCTAATACACATGAAGCCTCATAAGATAAAGTACGATATCCTTTAGCAATTTTTATCGCAATTAGCCTTTGCACTCTTTCTAATTTATTCATATTTCAATTCCATACGTCAATATGGGTATGATCGCCCCTTTGTATATTGTGGTCAGAGCGTCGGATTTAAGACCCCAGGACACTCTAGCAGCCATCGAGAGTCCGTTTATTATTGAAAGCAGTCTTGTTTGTAAGTTAGTAATGTGATAGTTCCATTTCAATTTCCTGTCAATGTGAAGTCCAAGATATTTTAAGATATGTTTTTCTTGTAATGTCACACCATTTAATTTAATGTCTAAAGTAGGTGTGTGTCTTTGTCTTGTAAACAGTGTGTATGATGTTTTTTCTATATTAAATTTGAGTTTGTGTTTTTTAGCCCATTCATTGATTAGTACCAAAACAGCGTTAGTAAGTTGGGTGATTTGAATTAAGTCTATTCCAATGACCATAAGTAAAATGTCGTCAGCAAATGCAATAATTTCAGTTCCTTCTGGTAGTATTCGTAGTGATACTCGTAGTAATCGTGTAATACATGATCAGATCTAACCAGAATATGAACAAAATTAGGATGTTGTGAAGATTATGGTATGTTGTTGGTAGGTTATAAGCATGGTTGTGAAAGGTTATAAGCATAGTTATAAAACAACTAGTGATGATTGTGAAGTAGTGAAGTTATAAACAAGTGCAGGTTATAAACAAGGAAGGTAATTATTATTATATTTAAATTTTAAAATATATCGATTATTTCCACCAATAATTCATTCACATTTCAATTTATTTTGTTAAAATAAATTCTTACAATGTTAAGAAACATTTAAAAGCATTTAATTTCCAACTTCAAATTATTTTTTAATTTATACATATTACTAATTAAGAAGGCAATTCACTTTCATCACTTGTGGAGAAAGTGATTCTTCACAAGTGAAGAAAGTGATTACTTCACTCTATTGCAAAATGTTTCACTTTCTTCACTCATTTCAGTTTAGTAATGTTACCATTATTCAACGATTACAGAAAAACGTAGTTTATAACACGAATGCCGTAACGAGGCTGTTGTTAACCTCGCTCGCTATTATATAGAAAAGTTTAGCAACGAGGTAATGATAATAATGACAATTCAAAGACTAACTGGCAAGGTTATTTATCACGTTCGCGAGTACCTCGCCACTAAAGATTATATGACCTAGATGAAGTGGCACGGGATGACCCACATATTGCTAACTTGAGTTATATTATAATTTTTCGTAGCTACCTTTTTCCTTGACTAGTTAGTGTATAGCCAGGATAGGAGAGTGAAGGGAGAAGAAATGGTTGTTCCAGGTGGTTAGCTGGCTAACCATTGGAAACTATCTACGGTCGTCTTCAAACCATTTACACCTCGAAAGTGGGGGTGCTTTATTTCATTTAGGTTTTAGCCACCTCTTTGTTGAAATATCTCACGTATCCTTCCGTAATTCAAAGTCATTGTAAATACACACAATATTTACAAAAATAAATAAATGTATCGAAATATTTATTTATTCACTGTAAATGTCCCGCTAGTTGTGATAAGCAAATATTGCCAGCTATAAACCATACATAAATTAAAAATACACACAACCCACACCTATGAGTGCAAACACACACACACACACACACGTGTAGGTACATATGTAAAGTTTAAATGAAAGATTATTGATTCATCTGCCACGTTTTACATTTTTTTTTTTATTTACTTATTTATTAAACACATTCACATTCACACACCTGTACACCCACATATACACCAAAACTCCCATTAACGCTCACACAAACTTACTTATACTTACATAGAACCGTGTGTGTAATAAATTTACATCTTATGTTTCATTTATGACATCATATTATCAAAGGCCACTAACTACAGTGGCAGCTACTATTTTAATTTGCTGTGATGATATTCTCTTAGAGTGATTGGAAACTTTTCAGACTCTGAGAAAGCCCTGAGTAAGCTAGAAATATGTCTGGCGAAACGTTGACCAGCAACATGAACCCATGGGTCAGCACCCAAAGACTTGTCTTGTAATACTCTTGTTACTAATGAGGTTCTTCAAATGACAATATTTCTCGGCAATTCTTCGCAAATCATAGTAAATGTGTGTCAAAAATGAGCTTAGTTTTGGTTTAAAAGTTTAATATATATCAATCTAATGATTGTATCTCTGTTCCCTCTCTACTTTTCACACACTTTGAAATATTCCAACCAACGCCAATATTTAACCCATTTTATCCCACTGCCCCAAAAATGGGCCAGTCATAAAATAAAGCTTTTCTTTTTTTCTACGCAATTTTTTGGGTTCAAAACTGGTTTCACATAATATTGTGAAAAGCGATTGTTATGAATGACATATTTTAAACTGCTTTACATGATTCACAGTCCTCCTGTAAATAAAGGATTACTAGCGGATCATGCTATGAAAAGTTGGTACTTTTTTTTTCAAGAGCAGTAATTATTACTCTTTAACTTTTTGACAATAAATTACTTTATAATGTATGAAACTATGATTAGTAATACAAAATTTATCTGAAATCTGTAATTTATGGAATTTATGTTATATTGGATGCCCATTTTTTAGGGCAGTGGGTCCATTTATCTAAACATCATTTTTTTACTTTATTTTTCAAATATACACAGCTGAAGCAGCTTTTTCACTAATTGAATTTAGTCATGATTCAATTAGAGCAGGAGTGTACATTGAGGGCCCACTCATGTAACCGCGGCCCACATTGAGGGAGGTGGTACGTACATGTAAGTTGGTGCACAATGTACTGGGAGGAAAGTAAAGACACCCACACTGAGGCTGTCTCAAATTACATGACCCTCAATCAATTTGATGAAATATTTTCACGTTTGTGAGAATAATAATCTAGCCGAAGGTAATGCCACTTTTCGGGCACCTAAATGCTATAAATGGTTGAAGTTTTATAACTTTGAGCCTGATATGGCAATGGTGCCTTACTTTGGTCGGCATGGAGCAAAGCCTTACTTTGGTCGGCATGGAGCAAAGCCTTACTTTGGTCGGCATGGAGCAAAGCCTTACTTTGGTCGGCATGGAGCAAAGCCTTACTTTGGTCGGCAATGGTGCGCCTTACTTTGGTCGGCAATGGTGCCTTACTTGGTCGGCAATGGTGCCTTACTTTGGTCGGCAATGGTGCCTTACTTTGGTCGGCAATGGTGCCTTACTTTGGTCGGCAATGGTGCCTTACTTTGGTCGGCAATGGTGCCTTACTTTGGTCGGCAATGGTGCCTTACTTTGGTCGGCAATGGTGCCTTACTTTGGTCGGCAATGGTGCCTTACTTTGGTCGGCAATGGTGCCTTACTTTGGTCGGCAATGGTGCCTTACTTTGGTCGTCAATGGTGCCTTACTTTGGTCGGCAATGGTGCCTTACTTTGGTCGGCAATGGTGCCTTACTTTGGTCGGCAATGGTGCCTTACTTTGGTCGGCAAAGGTGCCTTACTTTGGTCGGCAATGGTGCCTTACTTTGGTCGGCAATGGTGCCTTACTTTGGTCGGCAATGGTGCCTTACTTTGGTCGGCAATGGTGCCTTACTTTGGTCGGCAATGGTGCCTTACTTTGGTCGGCAATGGTGCCTTACTTTGGTCGGCAATGGTGCCTTACTTTGGTCGGCAATGGTGCCTTACTTTGGTCGGCAATGGTGCCTTACTTTGGTCGGCAATGGTGCCTTACTTTGGTCGGCAATGGTGCCTTACTTTGGTCGGCAATGGTGCCTTACTTTGGTCGGCAATGGTGCCTTACTTTGGTCGGCAATGGTGCCTTACTTTGGTCGGCAATGGTGCCTTACTTTGGTCGGCAATGGTGCCTTACTTTGGTCGGCAATGGTGCCTTACTTTGGTCGGCAATGGTGCCTTACTTTGGTCGGCAAAGGTGCCTTACTTTGGTCGGCAATGGTGCCTTACTTTGGTCGGCAAAGGTGCCTTACTTTGGTCGGCAATGGTGCCTTACTTTGGTCGGCAATGGTGCCTTACTTTGGTCGGCAAAGGTGCCTTACTTTGGTCGGCATGGGGCAAAGCAACACATCTATGGAAAACCCATTAGATTTGGGTACAATGTGCGATCATATACACCACTACGTGACCTTGGTTCATACCAATGTTGGTCATACCAATGTTCCAAAGCCTGAAAAACCCAACCTCATTTAGGTCTTGAAGGATCTGTAACTACGGTCAAGAATTACAGACAATATGATTGTGGTACTGGCACTATAAGGAGTAAACAAACTGAGTATGGCTTACTAATCAAGGAGAAATTGCTTAAAAAGAAGAACCGAAGCTCATATGACCAAATAACTAGAAGAAAAATTGGATTATAAGTTTGGTAAGATATCGCAACAATAATAAGGTGATTATAACTTCGACTCAGCAGGCGAAAAGGTGCAATTCTGTATAAAAAAAAGAAATACTAATAGTCCAACAAAAAGTCCGTCACGCAGGTGCTGCGTAAACTAAGCAGATTTCCCACGTGAAGTTTTACAATAGAGAAATCTGCCTAACCTATTTACGAGAGGGACGAATAATTACAAAAACGGCCGCCAGAGCTCACGGCGGAAAGTCCGAACAGCCACTGCTGCCGAGCACATGCAGAATACAAATGCAAATATCTCAGTTAATATTCAAGATAGAGAATAAATGTATATAACAATATTTATAGTACATTTAATTTGCAATAAGATTGATTCTATAATATTTTTCGATCCGACGTATAGTAACGTAGATATTATGAATTTTCAAAAATCCCCCTCTACACCCCCCCCTCCCACGGGTCCGATTTCAGCCATTAACGAACTTGATCTCTCTTTTTACGTAAAACACTTAAATATGAAGTTTGGTAACGATTCAACAAAAATTGCGACCGCTAGAGCGTTAACAGACAAATATATATATATATATATATATATATATATATATATATATATATATATATATATATATAGATATATATATATAATTTTGAACGGACCTCATTTTCGTCATCTCCTGGGTAGGATCGATGGACATTTGAGGAAATTTTTCAAAACTCGCGTCATGAGTACGACCTCAATAGCTGATTTCCCTTAAGGGAAATCTGCTAAAAACATTGTAGCTCAGAACAATAAATATATGGGCAGAGTGCACAGGTTAGTTGAAAATATGTCTTACCCCAGAATAAATATCTGATCCAAAAAATAGTACGCACCATTTTTGGGATGCAACATTATTCAGTGTGTTGTAATTATGTATTATTATGGAAATAATAATGTTCTATTTGTAGTTTGTGAATAAAAATAATTTAAAAAAATGTTAATTGATTTATAATGGACCCGTAATCTTCCATTCCCACTGCCCCAATTTTGGGGTGGGGGGAGGGCAAAACCCCCTCTAGGGGGTGTTTTGGAGTTGATATTTTGCATGAACACTACTATTGGGCTAATTTCATTGTATACAGAGTTTAAACTTGAAATATTAATTTTTAAAAAGTTGGGATAAAATGGGTTAAACTTTTACTTTGAAGAAAGAGTTCGTTAAATCCAAGAATCGACGAGGGGACGGTGGGACAATAGAAAATATCTCCGTTTTTATGAGTCGCATCAAAAAGGTTTCAGGAATTTATTTGTACGAGAAAAGGGCGATTTTAGTGGGTTTTAGCAGATTTCCCTTGAGGGAAATCAGCTATTGAGGTCGTACTCATGACGCGAGTTTTGAAAAATTTCCTCAAATGTCCATCGATCCTACCCAGGAGATGACGAAAATGAGGTCCGTTCAAAATTATATATATAATATTCTAATAATTATATATTCTACATATATATATATATATATATATATATATATATATATATATATATATATATTTGTCTGTTAACGCTCTAGCGGTCGCAATTTTTGTTTGATCGTTACCAAACTTTATATTTAAGCTTTTTAAGTAAAAAGAGAGATTAAGTTCGTTTATGGCTGAATTCGGACCAGGGGGAGGGGTGGGGTTTAACGGGGGGGATTTTTGAAAATTCAAAATATCTCCGTTATTATGCGTCGGATCGAAATATTGTGCAGAATCAATCTTATTGTAAATTAAATGTACTATAAATATTGTTCTATACATTTATTCGGTATCTTGAATATTAACCGAGATATTTGCATTTGTATTGTGTGTGTGGTCGACGGAACCCCGCCATGTTCCGGACTCTCCGCCATGAGCTCTGGTGGCCGTTTCCAGAACTATTTGTCCCTCGTGAATAGGTTTAGAGATCCCTTCCTACTACAGCTGTTATTAGGCGGATTTCTCTATTGTAAAACTTCACGTGGGAAATCGGCTTAGTTTACGCAGCCCCTGCGTGACGGACTTTTTTTTCGGGTGCGATGACCAGTGTGTCATACCTGCAAGCGGGAAATCTGCTTTGTTTACACAGCCCCTGCATAATGAACGTAATCTATTTTATTTTATTTATTTGTTTCTATCGTGTTACGCAATTTGTAGCTATATATACCCTTTATCACAAAAAGTCCGTCACGCAGGGGCTGCGTAAACTAAGCAGATTTCCCAAGTGAAGTTCAGTAATAGATCAATATACATACTGGTAACACAACACCACCATGAATAAATACAAACGGAAATAAGAAATGTTTCATCCAATTTTAATAAACTGCCGACAGGGAGCGTTAGGTTAGAAAAGAAACAAACGGGTCTGCACGCTTCACACGGAAAGAAAAACAATTAATGAAATATATCAGAATATAACATATTAATTTTATTGAGAACTATTTACTATATCTAGTACTGTACTAGAGACCTTAATAATGAGTCAGAATAATTGTTATCTCAATCAATCAAATTTTAGTAGTCCAAAACCTTAAGACGGGGGGGGGGATCACCAGAACATTTTTGCATGTATCTCGTATAATAAAGGTCTCTTCAATACAATTTTTGGTATTTAAACTTCGAATAATGTAATTTATTATGTAGCACAGTATTGTTTACGTAACATGAGTAGAAGTGCCGGTTTGCTGATGGCTGAAAACAAAAAATGCAAATATCTCGGTTAATATTCAAGATATTGAATAAACGTATAAAACAATATTTATAGTAAATTTTATTTGCAATAAGATTGATTCTATACACTTTTTTGATCCGACCTATGGTAACGGAGATATTTCGAATTTTCGAAAATCCTCCCCTCTAAACCCCCCCTCCCCCTGGACCGATTTCAGCCGTTAACGAACTTGATCTTTCTTTTTACATAAAACGACTAAATATCGAGTTTGGTAACGATTAAACAATAATTGCGACCGCTAGAGCGGTAACAGACAAATATATAGATAGATAGATAGATAGATAGATATATATATATATATATATATATATATATATATATATATATATATATATATATATAGATATATATATACAGTTTTGAACGGACCTCATTTTCGTCATCTCCTGGGTAGGATCGATGGACATTTGAAGAAAAATTTCGAAAATCGCGTCGTGAGTACAACCTCAATAGCTGATTTCCCTTAAGGGAAATCTGCTAAAACCAAATGGTAAAAAATACTCCAATTTATTGACTACAGTAAATATAAATTTATAGTTGCTGCTGGGCGATATCATTAGTGGAAAATAAAAGAACTAATTACATAAAAACTGTTAAAACAAAGAACATTATTGAATGGGAAAAGCCATGAAAAGGAAATAGAAACAACATGAATAATTATTAAAAGAAAAATACAAAAGAACGGATTATTTCTAGAGCGTTTTATTAAATGGAGACAGTACTTCTGTATAACTTTTTTTTTTGGCAGTTTAGAAGGCAATTTTGATCTAGACAATTACTGACACCTCGAGATGAGGTATTACATATCTCTGAGATCTGAGAGGCCCAGCAAAAAATAACCCGTCAGCTGATAGAGAAATGAGTTCGGTGTGTCATCGGTCAAGAAATGAGAACAGCTGTTTTCACACGTGCATAAAGTGTTAAGCTGACCAGTCAACACCCACGTCGCTCTACACTGTAATTACAAGTTTTTAAAAAAAAAATAAGAATAAAATAGCTGTCAGTGGGTTAATAAAGTTGTCAGGGGAAGGGAGCACCTGTTGGCTGTTGGAGCTGAGATGATTTAGAGTGTAACAGGTTGTGTCCGTCTATATGGTGCAGCATCCCTCTGCCATATTTCTCTGCTCATGAGGTTGGACTGTTATTAAACAAACCGATAGATCAATACACATCTAACCCCGTCTATTCCCAAGGGCTCCTTCTATATGTACAAAACTCCGTGACGCGGGGGCTGCGTAAACTAAGCAGATTTACCACTAGCTGGAATGGTACACTAGTAGTGCCATCTATCTTAATACTTGACCACCGACGTTTGTCTAAAGACGTTTGTCAAAAGAAATTGTGTCAGTGTTTTTTTTATTTATTATTATTTTTTTTTTATTTTTTTTTATTTTTTTTTTTTTTTACGTATTTCCTCTAGATACTAACCCTATGTGGAGAGATTTTATTTTCTGCACATCCCATGCATATTGTATTGCATTATATGTGCATTTTGTCAAAAGTTGTAACAATATTTATATAATAACCTATATACATATTAGAAAATGTGAATAAGATTATAAAAATTAAACTTGACAAAATAAAAAAAAAAATATTAAATAGAACAATTCAGGAATAGAATTAAATAACCACTAAAAATCACATAATATTAATACTATATTATCTTTTCCTCGTTCAGCTTAAGACTATCATAGGCATGCAGGATATGAGTCTTTAACTGTCTTTGTATATCTTGAGTAAGTCTACATTCATAAATCAGGTGGGTGAATGTCTGTTCAGTGTAACTGTCACATTTAGAAGTTAAGTCAGTAAGTTTGAATCTGTATAAGTAAGAGTTTGTATTTCCGTGTCCAGTTAGTATTTGTGTTAGATAAAATGTGTTGGGATAGTGAGATATCGGTTTTTAAAACTGGTATATATAATTTTAGATGTAATCCTTTATCTGATTGATTCCATCTCTATTGCCACAAATTAATACTTTTTTTCTCTTAGTAAAGATTTTAACACAGTTGGAGAAATTCCAATGTAAATTACCTCTCCGCTATTTTTAGAGGTACATTTGGCGTGGATATCGACTATTTCATTGCCCATAATTACGTGTAAATAATCGATTTTTAGTCAGCTGACTTAACCTTTTTCGGAAACCTTAGTATCAACTACCTCCTCAGCGATGGCAGTCGCAAATGTAAGAGGTAAACGAGCACTTTAGAAATGTAAGAAGCAATCTGTAATTAGATTTAATAAATATATCATAGATGTGGGCACATACTAATACAATTTGTAGCAAAAGAATTATTAAAGTATTTGTTAAATTATTGTTATTAATTCTTATATGAGCAGATTTCCCTTAAGGTAAATCAGCTATTGAGGTTGTACTCATGACGGAATTTACAATATTTTTCTTCAAATGTCCATCGATCCCACCTAGTAGATGACGTCCATTCAAATGAGGTCCGTTTAAAACTGTACAAATATCTCTCTCTCTCTCTCTCTCTCTCTCTCTCTCTATATATATATATATATATATATATATATATATATATATATATATTTGTCTGTTACCGCTCTAGCGGTCGCAATTTTTGTTTGATCGTTACCAAACTCGATATTCAGTCGTTTTATGTAAAAAGAAAGATCAAGTTTGTTAACGGCTGAAATCGGACCAGTGCAAGGGGGTGTTTACAGGGGAGGATTTTCGAAAATTCAAAATATCTCCGTTACTATACGTCGGATCGAAAAATTGTACAGAATCAATATTATTGCAAATTAAATTTACTATAAATATTTTTATATACATTTCTTCTCTGTCTTCAATATTAACAGATATATTTGTATTTTTATTAAATCTGGGCGGCTAACGGACGAGTGACTTTCTCGCCAAAAGCTAGTTCGGCCGTTTCCTTCACTGCTCGCCTCTCGTGAAATTTCTCTATTGTAAAACATCACGTGGGGAATCTGCTTAGTTTACGCAGCCCCTGCGTGACGGACTTTTTTTTTTTTTTTGAAAAGGGATAGCCCCTGAAGAGGTGGCATGCAAGCCAAGAAACATGTAGGGCAGTTTAAATAAAGTTTGCACCAAAATAAATGTTTTTTATTGGAGACCATAGTCATAAAATATAAAGAATTACTGATATTTATCTGAATATAACATATTAACTTTAATGCAAACTATTTACTATATCTAGTACTGCAATTTATAATGAATCAGAATAATTTATATTTTAATAACTCAGATCTTAGTAGTCAAAGAACTAAAAAAGGGAGGGGGAGGGAGGGAGATCAAAAGAACGTATTTGCTTATATCTCACAAAGTAAAAGCTTTGTGAAAATGTACGCTGAGTTCAGAACTCACTGTGTCAATCTTTGATCAATGGGTCGCTCGATTTTCGCTGGGCGGCGGCCAAAGCCAACCCAAAATAAAAAAAATCTTTCGAGCCAAGCCAACTTAACCGTGCTCCTTAATATATTTTTCCATGTCATTTAGAAGAATAAATGCACCCATAGAAGCAGTTTTCTCACTAAGAAAATTAGACCCCGGTGAGAAATTGTCAAGTGTAGCGCGGGGGTAAAATTTAGAATCAGAGCTCGGCTGGAAGCAGATAAGATTTTAGTGTTGCGATAAAAGAATGACATACAAATAAATTGCTTTGACAATCTGCATAATTAGGAGGGCCGGGCTAAGTACTCACGGAATATGGCAGTATTGAGGAGCCAGTTATGAGGTTATGCGTGCGCCGACACGCACGCCATCTGACGGCCACATGCAAATTCATTTTCTAATCTCATACACATACCTTCTATTAGGTGGCAATTACCACATCACTCCCAACCATTACCGACGCCATCTTTTTTTCTTTCTTGGTTAATAATTATTTTCTTTTAGCTCTTAAAAAGATTTTCCCGCCATTGTTCCATGGAAGCCGACTGTGTTAAAACTCATTATAAACCGCGAATATATCATAGCTCTGCCTCCGAGTTTTAAGTTAATTGAGCGCTGCAAATGATGAGACAAAAACAAAGGCTCATTTGCATTTTGAAATAATTCCAAGTCTAATTATAAGTTTCTATACATCTTCAGTTATCAAAGATTGAAATCTTACTCACTTCACACCTGTTATAACTTTTTGAACGTCTATCACACCTAGAAAACGTGTTTCATGAATTGTTTCTGCGAAAAGTAAGCAGATTTCTCTCTTTTTAAGTAAAAAACCGATTAGTAGTACGGGGGAAGGGGGGGGGGGGTGGCTGAAGGCTGAAAACGAAAAAGTAAGAATAACTTGTTTAATACACCAGTTTCGAAAAACTGTATAGAACAACAATTGTAGGACACCAGTAGTTGATCAAGATTGGTTTTATAACATTTTACAATCTGACTCATTATAACGAAGATATTATGCAACTCTAACAATTCCCGACCGTTGACTAAATCTGTTAAATACGGAGTATCGAACTTTATATGATTACGAACAAAAATTAATACGTCCAGAGCAGTAACAGCCAAATATATATATATATATATATATATATATATATATAAAATTGTAACCTCTGTCTGTACATTGATTTTTTTCGCGAAATTTCACGATAACTTTTCGTTTCACATGTCATAGACACCATATCTGCATTTTGTTTCTTTCGTGTATGTTTGTTTGTTTGTTACCTTTTCACGCTTAAACGGCTGAACCGAATTTTATGAAACTTGGTATGTATATTACTACTAACCCAACTAATATAGACTCCCGGCTATATTAATATTCTCAAAGACGAATAAGAGTGGGGGCTTTAAGGGAAGCCTAAAATTAAAAATTGGGATATTTCGTTTTCTATTGGTTTTGTCAGCAAATATGAACATAACAAAAGTTGTTTATTTTGTTATTTAGAGTAACTTTTGTTATACACACTTTTTTCGTATACCTAAGTATAAATGAGTTCTAAGTAAAAAAATTAGTGGGCACTAACGGCTGAACCGAATTTTTTTAAGTTCGGTAAGTCAATTAGCATTAATTCTTCCATGATTATAAGTTATATTAAAATTTTTAGGTTCGAACGGGAGGGGGGTTATAAGGGAGGCCTGAAATAAATATTCACCATATTTACATGTATAAGAGAAGGGAAATATAAAAATATCGAAGACTGTGAAGAATTATCGAACAAATAATTCTATTATTAGCAAATCACCGGCAACAACGGGTATCAATCCTAAACACTGGGACGGGTAAATGTCAAAATATTGTGCAATGTAAAGCCTGCTAAAAAATACCATCACCATTCAGCCTCAAATGAATTCCCGGGCGAAGCCGGGTATCTGAGCTAGTATATATATATCTATATATATATATATATATATATATATATATATATAGTTTATAAACGGACCTCATTTTCGTCATCTCCTTGGTAGGATCGATGGACATTTGAAGAAATTTTGTTGAACAAATGGTCAGAAAATGTTATAGAACCAGTAAATTTTCTAAAATTTTTGTACTGTGCATTTTTTGGTAATTCAAGTATTAAGTTATTATTTAGTTTTTACTTTCTTCATTTCTCCCTTCCACCCTTCTGCTTATCGGTTTGTGACATATAAATAGAGAATGCGTGGTGATGTGAGAGCACTAGTCTTAAGGGGAATTCTGCCCATTTTACGCAGCCCCTAAGAGACGGACTTATATTACTTCAGTTTGTGTTTATTGAATGTTTAAAACATGGCTTCCCTTGCTAGCCTTACACCGCTTACTCTTTGTCTATTAGAAATTTCCAAACCGGTGGAGCTGGAGGCGGCTCGAATTAAATTCTATTCATTTAGCCGCATTGATAGACAGCAGCATTGACGATGCTCTTTGTCTGACGAGCAAAGAAGGAGAACAACAACAAAAAAAGGAGAAGGGGATACTATTTAGAAAAGCTAGAAGTCGGTAAGGTTTGTTGTCTGGAGAAGGATAGAGGGTATTTGTAGTGGTGCATTAAAGGTGTATTGTGCGTTGGAGAAGGCGCCTCGCCAGGAGCTAGTGTGATGCTAATACTGTCAAGAGGACGGCCATACACACAAATGCTGTAATGATTGGGGGTGGGACGACTGGGAGCAGAATGGATACCTCTGCTCTCACTCTTTGTAGGGAAATCTGCTATTGAGCACGCACGTACTGTTGTGGGATTATCAGGAAATTTCCAAATTCCGATCTATACGACATAATATAGAACCCGGACAGTTATAAAACTCATTACAAACCCTGAATATATCATAGTTCTACTCTCGAGTTTTAAATGTTAATTGAGCGGTGAAAATTATGAGACAAAAACAACGGCTCATTTGCATTTTGAAATAACTCCAAGTCTAATTAGAAGTAAAAATACATTTCAGACAACAAAGATTAAAATCTTAGGCATTTAACACCTGTTACAAGTGTTTAGAACGTCTATCAGAGCCAGAAAACATGTTTCATGTATTTTGTCATCTTATTTATAATTCATCCCTTACTTATTAATTCCTCATTGAACTCTTCCGGTCGGCGATAAGTTAGAAAATAGTCCGTCACGCAGGGGCTGCGTAAAATAATCAGATTTCCCAATTGATGTTTTACAATACACACAATACCATACTGAATATTAAGTGAATGAATACAAACAGTAATGAGAAATCAGTCATTTTACATTTTAATAACTTTCACAAAGGAAAGCGCCTGAATTGTAAACATACACCAACCAAACCCAGAGATGAATAGATAGATAGAAATATTCTTCACCGGAAAGAAAATGAATTACTGAAATATGTCTGCATACAAGATTTCAATTTTTTATTGAAAACTATTTACTATATCCAGTATAATGAATCAGAACAATTTTTATTTCAATCACTCAAATTTTAGTCACTCAAGAGCTAAACACGGGGGCGGGGGAGGTGATTAGCAGAACATATGTGCATGTATCTCGTATAATAAAGGTCTCTTGAAAATAATATTTGGTATATAAGCTTGGAATAAAGTAGAAGAAATCCCTCCCATAATCCCCCCACCCCCCGACCCTCTCACACACATCTTGAAAAAAAATATGTTTTTATTTTTTTTTATTGATATAAAAATAGTTTAAAATGATAGTTCTATGAATTTTAATGTACTTTAATACTGTGAAAATCAGATTATTATACGTAATTTAGTTCTTATTTTATTCAAATAACGGAGTTATTAATTTAGTTCCATTTAGAATATAAGTGATTTTGTAGTCCCCATTATTTGGAATTATTTTTCTTATATCGTTAGTTTTGTTACAAAAGCAATTGAAGGGTTTGCTGCAAAAAGGAGGTAGCTCCATCCCATAGCTATTGGGAGTTATATACACTTTCTTGTGCCCAAAGAAAACCTCTTTTATTTGACACAAAAAGGATGCAGCTTCAATCATATTTTATGTTATTCGTTATAATGATGTTATTTTCTGTTTGTAAAACCAATAATTTTGCTGTACTTTATTTTCAGTTTTCTTTGAATAAAAAATACATAATAATAGTACATTCTATTTATTTTTACACCTTTTTCCAAGACATAACATATTCCTCCATTCCTCATATTCCATTCTTTTGGGCAAAAAAGAGGTAGCTCCAAGGATCACCCACGTACCACCAACATTTGGATGATATTTTTTGAATGAAAATACTGTTCTAATATGTAAACACCATAATTGAAAGTAAGCAACAACAATATTTTTACATAACTTAAAATTTGAATTTTTTAAACGGTTTTTTTTGGTTTCCCAAAAACTAGAAAAATTGGAGCTACCTCTTTTTTGCAGCAAACCCTTCAATTATTAGGTTTTTCTTTTTCTAATAAGTACTAGGTACTAGAGAATGTTATTGCACTTTCTCGATGTAAAACTGTTAACATAATTGTAGTATAATCTGGTTTTATATAAAATTCTACTAGTGGCCTTTACAGACAACAAAACCTCAAGAACTCATTTTGGAGCCTTAGCTAATTAGCGATATTGCTCAGATGAGAGAGAGAGGAAAATAAATAAACAAGAACTTAAGGAGTAATAGCAAAAAAAATAAAATCAACAACAATAATAAATATATAATACATGAATGAAAATAACAAAACATATCAACAACAGTAACGAGGAAACAAATTGAATAATAACTTTAGATGTAGAGATTAGATCTAAGAGCAAATCTGTACTAATGCGTAACTGAATAAGAAACAAAAAATTAGGAACCAAAAAATATAAATGAACCACAAATAGAAAATATTAAGTTAATAAATAAGACCTTAAGTTGTTAATTTTTTTAAGAATAAAAGGAATTTGATAGAAAGGAAAGATCAATGATATAAAATGCATGGTGCATACTGATTAAGGTAATGAATTATTCAAGAATTCCATCTAATAGCGTTAAAAAATATATTTATAAACTATTTCTTTAGTAAATAGTCCGTCACAAGGGGTTGCGTAAACTAAGCAGATTTCCCTCGTGGAGTTTAGTAATAGATAAATCTACATACTGCTAACACTCTTGTGGATCTCCGTTACTATACGTCGTATCGAAAAATTTTATAGAACTTATCTTATAAATATTGTTATATACATTTATTCTCTATCTTGAATTTTAACCGAGATATTTGCATTTTTATTAAGTGAGAGCCTATGACGGTCGAGATGAGAAATTGGATTAGAGACTCGTTACTACTATTGTTACTTGTATTTTTTTTTTTTTTTCTTTTTTTCCCCCCCACCTGTGCCCCCGCTGTACCTTTGGGTTTCCCCATACCAGTGGTCTCCATTTAATAAGAGATATAAAATTTTGAATATATAAATTGGGCCAGGTAACTTAGCCTAACTCATCGAGCACGGCTAAGCATTAAAGTGCAACATTTGGGAGATTTAGTTTAATTCCGAAAAGTCCTAGGGGAACCCGCAGCTGCGACTCCTTTGCCTCTGTTCAAAGAAGTGGCAGCAAGAGCCTAACTAACTAACCTACATACCTATAGCCTAAATACTAGCCTAAACTCACATAAAACTATACATATAATTTACAAATAAATTCAATATAACTTTTCTTTCAACACCTCTTGGGCAAATGTCCTGAAGGCTGAAAATCTATCAGCGTCGTTTACAAACATGTCGTAGCTCTCAGGAGGCCAGTTCACATATGAGAAAGCACTCATTAGCCGAATACGCTTGGCGTTGAAACGCGGACATTGGAGGATCACGTGGTCAGCCGTATCCAACTCGCCGCAGGAGCACAATGGGGATTCCTTTCGTTTGAAGAAATGTAGTTTGTTATTAAAGTCCCCGTGACCACTGATAAGTTGGCTGGAGAAGAAATCTGGGACGTACCATGTCATCTTAGATCTGGTCCTGACATCTGGGAAAAAGACATCTATTGTTACTAGTATGCAGATTTCTGTATTGTAAAACTTCACGTGGGAAATCTGCTTAGTTTACGCAGCCCCTGCGTGACGGACTATTTTAGTATCCTCCCTGATACGCTATTTGGTTAAAATGCTCCTCATTGTCTTCAGTGATGATGATTCCTTGGTAACAAATCTCTTATCCATTTTTCAACTATGGTGCTACCAATTTTTATATTTACGCCAAAATAATGGTATAGATATCAGTATACAGATCAGAGATAATATGAGAATACATATGCTAATGGACTTCATAAATTAATTCATTATAGAAACCATCGCGATGGACACAACATTTCGCCATCTGCTTCCTGAAAGTGTTTTCCATTTTACAAAATTAGGAAATGAGTTATAATGTTCTGGTAGAAATATGTTTTTCCCAGCATTTTAATGAATTGGGAACATTTTATGGGACATAAGGCTCTCATGATGTCGAAAATCTTGGCAGCTATATTTAACGAGACACTCTGATGGGAGTAAATGTCGAAACTGCTGGCTATAAATTGGGGGGGGGGGCTCGTCAAGGCACATTCTAATTCGGTGAATAGTCGTTAATAAGAGTTAACGATGTAGTCAACAATTTATTACCGATAGACATCACATATTTAGTGACTGAGCCACATAAGTGAAAAATCGAACAATAGCTCTCGAAGCTGCTAGTTCATTGGCTAAAATCATTCTTATTTCCAAAACTAAACAATATTTTCCTATTTATTTCCTAACCCTACTTAAAAAAGCCCGTCACGCAGGGGCTGCGTAAACTAAGCAGATTTCCCTCTTGAAGTTTAACAATAGATAAAACTACATACTGCTAACACAGCACCACCGTGAATATTAAGTGAATAAATAAAACATCCGAATATAGAATATTAATTTTATTGAAAGTTTGTACTACCACTCTTAAGGTCTTTTACAACAGCATTTGGAAAATGTCCGTCACGTAGGGGTTGCGTAAACTAAGCAGATTTCCCTCGTGAAGATTAGCAATAGATAAATCTACATACTGCTAACACAACTCTACCGTGAATAATAAGTGAATAAATACGAACGGTATAAGAAATCATTCCCCACCATGTAGGAAGTGTCTCAAATGTAAAAAAAACAGGTCTGCCAAACGACTCACCTGAAAGAAAAACAATAACTGAAACATATCAGAACTTAACATATTCATTTTATTGAAAACTATTTACTATATCTAGTACTGTAATTTATAATGGGTCAGAATAATTACACAGGCCAACAAAAAAAACCTTTTTGAAAACTTTTTTAATTTTAATAGCTGATCTTGATAGATTTTTATGTGCTGAATCCAAATCTGCTCGTAGTTTTTATGTATCACCCTTAGTTTCCAAGCAAAATGTATTTTATTATATAGTCTAATACCCATTTACAGTATATAGGGAAATCAATGAAACACTGTAGAATCGTAAAAATGGTTTGTATTTACAGTAAAATACTTGGAATAGTAATTTTATGTGATGATACAAGGTTCACTTGTCAACTGGAATTGCTTTATATTTTCTTTCCCTTTTTTCCTTGAAGCTTCTTGTGTAGCTTTTCCTGCGATGAATAGCTTGCTGAACTTCCCGGTGAAGTGACCAACAGTAATCCCCCATCATGTTGGTATTCCAGCGGCCCTGGTAACGTTTTTCCATCACTTTAACGTCCTGGTGAAAACGCTCACCTTGCTCCTCACTAACATCTCCTAAATTTTCCGGGAAGTAATCGAGGTGGCTGCTCAAGAAGTGAACTTTCAGGCTCATCAAACATCCTAACTGTTCAAATTTTTTTAACATGTTAGCAACAATAGCCTTATATTCTGGGTCTTTTTTATTTCCCAAAAACTTGGTGACAACTTGCTTGAATGAAACCCATGCTTCTTTTTCATTTGAGGTCATTGTGGATTCAAAGTTAACGTCAAACATCATTTTTCTAATATCAGGCCCGGTAAAGACGCCTTCTTTCAGTTTAGCTTCTGAAAGGTGTGGAAACTTCTGACAGAGATATTTGAAACAAAGCCCATCTTTAGGCAAAGCCTTTACAAACTGTTTCATGAGACCTAACTTAATATGTAGTGGTGGTAGGAGCACGTTTTTTGGATCTACAAGGTTTTTGCGTAAAATGTTCTTCTCGCCAGGCTTTAAATACTCCCTAGCAGGCCAGTTCTTTCTGCACCAATGTTGATTCCGAGCTCTACTGTCCCATTCACACAAGAAACATGGAAATTTGGTAAAACCCCCTTGCTGACCAAGGAGCATGCACCTAACTTTCAAATCACCACATATCATCCAACCGTGTGCAGAATAACCTATTTTATTTAACACTATTTCTAGATTTTCGTAACTCTCTTTCATATGTACAGAATGACCGACAGGTAAAGAGGCATACATGTTACCGTTGTGTAGTAAAACTGCCTTCAAACTATTTTTGGATGAATCAATAAACAACCTCCAATCTTCTGTTTTGTATTCAATTCCAAACTCATTCATTAAACCATGAATGTCTGAGCAGTACACCAAATCACCCTCTTGTTCAAAATACTTCGAAAATTGTTGTTCTCTCTTCCTATACACATGAAAGCTGGTTCCAGCCGCCAGCAAGTTCTTTTCTTTTAGCCTAGAGCCAAGCAGTTCAGCTTTTTCTTTTGTTAAGCCCAGATCCCTAACTAAGTCATTAAGCTCGACCTGAGTGAACAATTTAGGCTCTAAATTTTCTGTAACACATTGGAATTCTTCATCGTGTTCATCTAACTCCGACTGTACATCAGAAAATACTTCTGTTTCAATAGAATTTAAGTCCTCTGGTGGTTCCGGGATTGGCAAATCTACACCGTGCCCTACTGGTCGGATGGCGGACGGAAGGTTAGGGTAGCTTATTACCTTCTTGTTCTTAGAGTTATGACCAGTAATATCTACACTGCAAAAGTAACAGTCATCGGAATGATTTTTTGGTTCCCTCCATATCATGGGAACAGCAAATTTAAAGTGTTTTTTCTCTTTTTTTGACCATTTCCTGAGGTCTTCAACACATACATAACATACCTTATGCGGTGCCCAAGGTTTATCCTGGTCTCCAAGTTTGGTTCCAAAGTATGCTAGATAAACCTTTTTCACAAAGTCTGTAATGTTTCTTTGGTGCTTTTTAATAACAAACTCACCACAAATATAACAAAAACTGTCAGCAGAGTTTTTACAGCCGCGATGAGACATTGCACTGAGCACATGTACAGGAAACGTAAAAGTGAGGTTATGTTGAAAATAAACAAAACATCAGCTGTTTAGCATGTGTTTCAGCAGTGCTGCCAACATCATCTTTGTTCATTAGACCTATATTTTCATGTTATCTTAACTATGAAAAAGCTGTTAAATTCTAAAAATGTTTCTTTATTTCATGAATTTAACTATAAAATGTGAATAAATGGTGGGTGATACAACTTTTTAAGCATCATATTTGGATTCAGCAACCTAAACAACATAAGAATAAGGTATTTTCATTAAAAAAGTTTTTTCATCGTTGGCCTGTGTAATTTTTATATCAATCATTTTTTAGTAGTCCAAGAATTTAAGAAGTGGAGGGGGTGTCACAAGAACATATTTGAATCTATCTTGTATAAGAAAGACCTCTGGAATACACTACTATTAGGTATTTAAGCTTGGGATAGTGTGGTTTATTACATAACAGAGTATTGTTTGAATAATAAGAGTAGAAGTGGAGGTTTACTGAAGGCTGAAAACTGAAGAATACAAATATATCTATATATATGTTCAAGATAGAGAATAAATGTATACAACATTATTCATAGTACTGTTAATTTGCAATAAGATTTATTCTATACACTTTTTCGATCCAACTCTTATAGTAACGGAGATATTTTGAATGTTTAAAATTCTAAAATTCTAGCCCCCCCCCCCTTTAAACCCCCTCTCACCCTGGTTCGATTTCAACTTGATCTTTATATCTTTATTTTTACATAAAATGACTAAATATCGAGTTTGTTAACGATATGCCATATTTATATACTAGCTCAGATAACCGGCTTCGCCCGGGAATTGATTTGAGGCTGAATGGTGATAGTATTTTTTTGGCAAGGCTTTACTTTTCACAATATTTTGACTTTTACCCGTCCCAGTTTTTAGGGTTTATACCTGTTGTTGTCATTTGGTAATAATAAAATTAATTTTTTATGTAAGACTTCATTGTCCTCCATATTATCATATTTCCCGTTTCCTGTGCTTTATGCATAGATTTCAGTTATTAAGGACAAAATATTAACGTAGATTTGAATTAATTTTTCCAGGTGAGGTGCCTGATAGTTCAAGTTGGAATGAATTGTTGAGCATATCAATATTTCTACGCAAATCACTTGCTCCACACATTGTTCCTGGAGAATGTATAAAACAAAAGTTAATCTAAATAAGAAAGTAAACAACTTTTGTTATGTGTATGTTTGTCGAAAAACAAATAGACAATGAAATATCGCGAATTTTTATTTCAAGCCTCCCTTATAACGCCCACTCCCGTTCGAACCTAAAAATTTTAATATAGCTTATAATCATGGAAGAATTAATGCTAATTGACATACCGAGTTTTTTTAAGTTCGGTTTAATCGTTAGCGCCCAATGAAATAGTTGACTCCCGCTTTAGTTTATAGTGTATATTTCGTTTATACTGTGTTAAAAGACAAAAATGAATATGACAAAAGTTACTCTAAATAACAAAATAAACAACTTTTGTTATAAGGATCAATAAGAAGGCCAAGTCCTCTACTGTTTTTTAATATTATGCAGAGTGCACTTTCGGAGTCAACGCTCCATCCTCAGTGCCTGCTGATTGAAGCTGCGTTGCCTGGACCACGGGGGGGGCGACTAAACTAACCACCGGGGGGGGGGGTTAGTCGCCCCCCCCCGTGGTCCAGACAACGCAGCTTTAATCAGCAGGCACTGAGGATGGAGCGTTGACTCCGAAAGTGCACTCTGCATAATATTAAAAAACAGTAGAGGACTTGGCCTTCTTATTGATCCTTATCAATTGGTTCCTCTACCATCCAGCATATTCCAGAGAACTTTTGTATGTTCATATTTGCCGAAAACCGAATAGAAAACGAAATACCACTCCTGCCCGCCCCTAGAAATGTTGGTATGGCTTGTTATAATGAAAGCATTAGTGCAAGTACACATTCCGAGTTTTATTTATTTCGGTTGGGTCTTTTGTCCCAAATAAAATTGTTCACGTTAACTATAGGTTTTGGCGTATATCTCGTTTACAGTTCGGTATACGAAAAAAGTGTGTATAACAAACGTTACTCTAAATAACAAAATAAACAACTTTTGGTATGTTCATATTTGTCGAAAATCCTATAGGAAACGAAATATCGCTATTTTTAATTTCAGGCTTCCCCTATAACCCCCACTCCTGATCGTCTCAGAGGATATTAATATAGCCTAAAGTCTAAGTTGGTTTAGTAGTAATATACATACTAAGTTTCATAAAATTCGGTTCAGCCGTTTATGCGTGAAATGGTAACAAACAAACAAACTGACACCAAAGAAACAAAATGCAGTCATGGTGTCTATGACATGTGAAACGAAAAGTTATCGTGAAATTTAGCGAAAAAAATCAATGTACAGACAGAGGTTACAATTTTATATATATATATATATATATATATATATATAGATATAGTTTTGAACGGACCTCATTTTCGTCATCTACTAGATAGGATCCATGGACATTTGAAGACAAAACTTCGAAAATTGCGCCATGAGTATGACCTAAATAGCTGATTTCCCTTAAGGGAAATCTGCTAAAACGTCCGTCACGCATGTGCTGAGAAAACTAAGCACATTTCCCACGTGCTGGTACAAGACACTTTTGATCTTTTACACAGCATATTCCCAGTTTCTGTGTAAAAGGGAAATAAGTAGGGGTGGTAAGGAGGGGGATTACTCAAGGATGAAAACAGTTACGAAAAATGGCATAGAACAACAATTACAGACCGTTAATAGTTCAATAAGATAGTTTCTATAATATTTTCGGATACGACACATAACAAATATATTTGGAGCCCCCCCCCTCCCTAAACCCCTACTCTTCCATGTGCGATGTCAGCCAAAACAAATATGGTCTTCAGTGTTGGCTAAAACGGTTAAATATCGAACAAACATTTTAAGAACAAAAACGTAGAAAATGACTCCATGTAGCAACGAACTTGCTTTATCTTGAATAACAAAGTTCTTTTGAAAAAAATTAAAAAAAAAAAAAATTAGTAAATAAGCTTAGAATAAACTGGTTCATGATATAACAGCTACATGTTAATATGACATGTTTAGGAGTGGGGGTTTACTGAAGGCTGAAAACTAAATCATCGCATTATCTCGGTTAATATTTATATTAGAGAAAATATTTGTATAAAAATTGTTATAGTAAATTCAATTTTCAATAAGTTTGATTCTATACAATTTTACAATAGGACCTATAGTAACGAAGATATATCGAGTTTTCGAAATACCTTGTTTCTCCCTCCAGTATGATTTCAGCCGTTAACGATCTTCATCTTTAGTTTCAAATGAAAACCGATTTAAACTTGGGAACACAAATGCATTGCCTTGTGACAAGACTACTATAGAAACCACAGAACACCTATTCTTCCTCTCTACACTATCTGCACATATTAGATTAAGATTAAAAAATCAATAATTATGGACAATGAACATTATAAACACAGCAGCTTATAACAAAAGTCCGTCACGCAGGGGCTGCGTAAACTAAGCAGATTTCCCACGTGAAGTTTTACAATAGAGAAATCTGCCTAATAACAACGTTAGTAGTAGGGAATCTCTAAACCTATTTACGAGGGACGTAGTTACCGAAACGGCCCGCACTAGATCTCGGCGGAGGGTCCCGAACATAGGCGACTCCTGCCGACCATACACATGCATACAAATGCAAATATCTCGGGAAATATTCAAGATACAGAATAAATGTATAGAACAAAATTTACAATAAATTTAATTTGCAATAAGATTTATTCTATACAATTTTTCGATCTGACTTATAATAACAGAGATATTTCGAATTTTCAAAAAATTACCCCTCTAAAACCCCCCCTCCCTCTGGTTCGATTTCAGCCATTAACGAACTTGATCTCTCTTTTTCCGTAAAACGCTTAAATATGAAGTTTGGTAACGACCAAACAAAAATTGCGACCGCTAGAGCGTTAACAGACAAATATATATATATATATATATATATATATATATATATATAAATATATATATATATATATATATATATATATATATATATAAATATATATATATATATATATAATTTTGAACGGACCTCATTTTCGTCATCACCGGGGTAGGAACGATGGACATTTGAGGAAATTTTTCAAAACTCGCGTCATGAGTACGATCTCAATAGCTGATTTCCCAAGGGGGTGTCATACTTTACTCAATGATAATTTACAAGCTCAACTTTTACTTCGGTTTATATTTTTCAAATGCATTTGTTTTATTCTATAATTATTTATATTAATTTTATTTATTATTATAATATTTTTGTTGTTGTTTTGTATACTTGAAATGCTCACTTCATTTTATTTATTGCATACATTATATTAAGCCATTCTACTTTAGCGTACATGTTAAATACAAATACTGTATGGGGCATGTAAAAAATAAACTCCCTTTGTACATGGCTAATATCTGAGCGAAAACATTGAAAAAAGTCCGTCACGTGAAGTTTTACAATAGAGAAATCTGCCCAATAACAAGTGTAGTAAGTAGTAAGAGATCACTAAACTTATACACGAGGGACGAATAGTTACGAAAACGGCCGCCAGAGCTCTCTTTGGAAAGTTCCGAACAGCTCAGCCACTCCTGCCGACCAATGCAGAATACAAATGCAAATATCTCGGTTAATATTCAAGATTCAGAATAAATGTATAGAAAAATATTTATAGTAAATTTAATGTTCAATAAGATTGATTTCATACAATTTTTCGATCCGACGCATAATAACGGAGATATTTCGAATTTTCTGAAAATCCCCCCCCTCTAAACCCCCGCCTCCCACTGGTCCGATTTCAGCCATTAACGAACTTGATATTCCTTTTTACATAAAACGATTAAATTCCGAGTTTGGTAACGATCAAACAAAAATTGCGACCGCTAGAGCGTTAACAGACAAATATATATATACACCACAAATTTGAACCGACCTCATTTTCGTCATCTGCTGGGTAGGAACGATGGACATTTGAAGAAATTTTTCGAAACTCGCGTCATGAGTACGACCTCAATAGCTGATTTCCCTTAAGGGAAATCTGCTAAAAGTGAGTGCGTGTGTTTATACGCACCATTTATAATGAGTTCCTTACACATTGCCTGTCTTTTTCGGCAAAACATAATACTCTGAGAGGTGAAATATAATACACATTGAAGTCTTGCCATAAAAATATCATCGACATTATGCAGTCTCTAATGATTTCCCGAGGACCGGGGGGCTTAACTATAGCTAGTTAAATATATCTTTGGAGTATTTGAGCCACCTGTTGAGGGTTAGAAGCAATCAGCTGACTATAACAGCTGGAGGGGATTATGTATACATGTCGAAGGCATGATTATCTTCCGTCAATATATTTGACCCTAAATCTGTTGTTTGCGTAATGTGGTGGTAAACGTTTAACATTAATTCGATTACATAAAACGTTATGTAATTAGGTCCACTTTATGCAACTAAGGCCAATCGGGACGGTTAATAAACAGGTACCACCGGGTAGGACTAAGGCTTTCAGTTAATGAGTTCGGCACTAAATGAATTTCTATTGTCAGATGGGAATATAACTCGTACTCTAGGTTTACCGAGAAGAAGGTGTGATCCTCTCAGTCATATCTTCGCTTGAACCTTATGAGTTATATCATGCAATTATCCAGGAGGTGACGAAAATGAAGTCCTTTATAAATTTGTCTATTAGCGCTCTGACTGTCATAACTTTTGTTTGATCGTTACCAAATTGGGTATTTAATAGTTTTATGTAAAAAGAAAGACCAGGATCGTTAAATCGGGCCAATGGGAGTATTGTTTCAGGGGCGGATAACTTCGAAAATGTGAAATATCTTCGTTATGGTACGTCGGATCTAAACATTGTATAGCATCAATCTTATTGTAAATTTAATTCCAAATAAATGTTGTTATACTGTTAATTACTCTATCGTAAATAATAACCGAGATGTATTCAGTTTTCAGCATTTAGTAAACCCCCTGCTCCTGCACATGTCATATCGGCAAAAAGCTCTTATATCATGAACCAGTTTTTTTGGAAGCTTAAATACCAAATATTGTTTTCGTGGAACTTTTACCAAGCGAGATGAGAAATTTGATTAGTTTAAGCAGTCCCTGGTTGGCGGATTTTTTTCATCCATATATGCAGTTTACATTACAGCTGTTGGTTGCCTAATCATCATCAAGGGACGAGGTATTGATTATGGAAGCTACTGCATGACGCCTCGAGTCGAGTTGCTCCGCTGTTCTTGACAACATTCATTATAATTCATGGGCCGACAATGGTTGCAAACGATTGGCGGGCCGATCATCAAAAGACACAGCGAGTGAATAGAGACCTCGTATGGTCGGGCGTAGAAGCAATCAGCCGTGATTTAGGGTCAGGACGAGGCATGTAGGTAGGTGATGTTCTGTCATCCATCAGCTACGTGTAGGGGCATCAGTCAAGGCAACTTCAGCAACTCCTCCTGAATTTCAACTAGCAGCTGATTGAGAGGGCGACCCTTCCAGCCTGATTATGAAAGGAAGCCGATCCCTCATACTCCGCTTATCGCTACACCCTTCTCCTAAGCCATCTCCTTTTATACTCCGCCTCTTATACTCCGGCTTAAACTTATTGCCAGCACAATAACTGGGATCCGGGCAGAACCCACTTTCCGGGTCTTTTACGGAAAACGCTTGCAGACTACATATTCTGTAGTTATGATGACTTTTATGAAATAAGTACACATGTGTTGGGAAATTTAACATATAACCTAACTACTAAGGGGCTCAGGTTGGCCGTGTGAGTTAAAACGCTGGTCTTGATTTCGCGTGGTAGACCTAGAGTGGCGGGTTAGATTCCCGCCCTGTGCAGTAGAAATTTATTTAATGACGGACTAATTAAATAAATTCCTTGGGCCCATCCTGGCGAGAAAAGAGTGGTAACCTGTAGATAACCTGTCCCGATTAGCCATAGTAGCATAAAGAGGACGTAAATAATAATAAACAACAAACATAACATAACTACAAATCCTAATTAGGATATATTTGCGAAAATTAAGTAAATGAAAAATTAAACACAGTTAATCACATATTTACGAAGGAGATAAAATGAGTCGACCGGTGGAAGGACTATTGGCGCCCAAAGTAGTCTACCGGGACCGGGACTGTTCTAGACTACGCGTCTTGGCATTCTGTTTGATGTTTGCCGACAAGCCTTTGCCGGGACCCTGCCCGACCCGAGTTAGTTCTGTTTGTTCTCTGCTGTCTTCAAGTGATCAGTGCAACGTCAGTGAACAGTGCGACTTAGTTTCAGTGCGGTAAAGTGTTATTATGTGAAGAACAGTCTTGTGCCGTGTTTATGAAAAGAACAGTGCAGTGCCGTGTTCTTGTTAATTTCAGTGAATGTGAGTGACTTATTGGACTGCGTAATAACAGAAACAATGAAACTATCGGCTGATACTGTGAGTTGTAGTTAAGAATAATTAACCAAGTGTTTAGTGCATTGTTAAATAAATCGTGCAGTGATAAAAACTCTGAAGCTTGTGTGTGTTTAAATTATGCAATCCAAAAGAACTCCAATAAACAACGTTTATTACTGATTTTGTAATAAAACATAACACTATTATTTCATTCGAGGTCTAGAATGAATTACTATGAACATTTTTAAATTAAGTGAACGCATATGTACTGAAGATGATGCTTCTTATGGATTGGAGGGCATTGTGTTGTGTGTGGCATAAAATTATATATAAAAGCTAAGGCCTTAGCCGCAAAAGATATCACAAATGGCAGATTACAATGTCAGAAATTCCAATCGTTGTCAATCCTTCAAAAAATCCGGCACTTGAGCATTGGGCAAGGCAATGGCATGAGTTACGCGACATTAAGCTCCTCACTGTAAAAAGTAGCGCCAACTCCTGTAATACTTCAACAAGCACTGACTAAAGCACGACTAAGAAGTCGATAATGCGGAAATAACTGAAAATTAAAAAAAGCGAACTCAATCAGTTGAACATCGATGAGTTCTTTCAGCCAAGAACGAGGAACCGAAAAGCAGCGAAAAATCGATTCCAAAAGAAGCACATCTACATCCACATCTAATCGACTTGCTGCTTATTTAAATATTTGATAAATATACCATGCAAATTTCTTATCCAGGTTTTATTGTTCACGACATATTCTTTGTTTTTAATAATGTTGATATTTTATTTTATCTTCCTCTTGGTTACGTTTTATGACATTATCTAAAAGTTCCACCTCGTCAAAATTATATTTATGTTTAAGCCTTTAAATGTCTGCAATACTGTTTCATTCTTTCCTTTAAGGTATCTTTACAAACTAATTATATTATTTTCTCCAAAATTAGAAGAAACCTGAAACCACACATAACCATTTCCAACTCACATACAGATACAATAGAATTTCTTGGACTTACACTTGACAGACGTTTAACATGGGTGCCCCACCTAAGGTAATTCTTCCTTTCCAGCATACGTATCTACCTAATAGTTAGATCCTATCTTTCCAAAAGATTTGTTCGGGTCCGTCAAGGAAATGAATGAATACTCAGACTGCTATCCTATGATTATGATTTGAATTATTCAGGGTATGTCAAGAAGTGGAGAGGGATTGATTAGGAACCCGTTATCACTTATTCTTCAATACTAAAACTTCTATTGTATAAGTCCCTTGCGGGAAACAATACGCCCAGACGGGAAATTTACTTCCGTATCTTGAAGATAGGGTCTGCTTTGAGAGTCAGAAAGAAATTTATGGGGTAACAAACAGACAAACGGAGCATAAGGATTGACTGAAGATGATTAGCGTTTTCTCTTGACCATAACTTTGCTCCAATCTCTGCTTACTTGAAGTAAAACAACGTTAATAACCCTCAAGCGGGATCGGAAGTCAATTGTTAATGGCGCCTAACACAGTTAATTGTGTTAACTTATTTCCTGTGAAATGTTTGCATTAGTTAAATGAATTTCTACTCATATTTACTATTACGTATATAATGTAGTGCATATAGCAATGCTAACCAATGTGTGCTGGGAGTGGTTTTTGGCAGGAAATATGTACATTAAAGATTTTTTTTTGTACAATATAATAAATGTTATAGATGATTATGATTTGAATTGTTCAGGGTATGTCAAACAGTGGAAAGGGAATTATTAGGAACTTATTTTCATTAAGACTAAAACTTCTATTCTATAAGTCAGCCTACAGTTACCTGTCCCTTGCGGGAAACAATACGCCCAGACGGGAAATTTACTTCTGTATCCTGAAGAAAGGAGCTGCCTTGAGAGTCAGAAAGAAATTTGTGGGGTAACAAACGGAGGATAAGGATTGACTGAAGATGTTTAGCGTTTTCTCTTGATCATAACTTAGCTCCGAACTCTGACTTCTCTTATGATCAGCCACTTACCTTTCTTCTTTCTCCTCCCATACATTGAAAACAAATAGCCTAATTTCTTTTATGGTTTGACGCAGCTGGCATTTAATGTTACAATGTTAAACAGACGGATGTATAAAGCCCCTGGCGGGGTTTTTTGGACCAGGTGAGTGCCCTCGGAAGAAAAAGTTCATATCTATGTCTTAATGCGAGTCAAAAAAGGCCGCTAGCTCGAATCAGTTAAGAATTAACAAATAGCTCCTCACCAATTAACTAGTTAAAAAAAGAAAGGAAACCAAGTGAGAGTATTTCTTTCTCCGAATTAACGGATCCTCAAAAAGCAGCTTGCATTGCTTAACTATAGCAGGTCTAATCGGGAATACACAAATCATAATTATAGTGTTGGAATAGAGATAGCGCCTGAAGAAGCCGGCCCTTGGGGGAAGAAACTTGGCTAAAAAAGGCACCGCCACCATTCCATCGGGGTTATCATCGTTGTAAAAACTAATTGATGCATGTTCGGTTGCCCTCCCACAGAGCGCAGCACTGTTTTTTGGCGGCCTTACAGATGATATCGGCTGCACCTGTCTCTCTCGTCAAGATACAGCTCCTCCTGTAGACCTTTTACAAATTGCTCTTATTATAAAAATAGTTTTTGTGTCGGCGTGGTTGAAAGAAAGAAAAAACAGGAGGCATTTATGAATCATGACACAGCGCCGTTTGTCCCCAGGTGTCAACCGAATGCAAGCAGGTTCAACCTTCTGCCAATGAGATGCAAATTCCACTTTGATTACCTCCTTGGGCGGTAATATTAGCATAAATGCTGCCTCTTCTTCCTACGTTATTTGTAAAGAAAAAAAAATCGTCGATGGTGGTTTCTTAAATCTCATTTGGAAAAAGTTCGTCACGTAAACTAAGAAGATTTCCGAACATCAATAGTTTAACAAGATTGGTTCCGTAACATGTTTCTATTCAACTCAAAATAAAGGAAATATTTTGAATTTTTGAACTCCCCCCCTCCCCCCTTAAGCCATTTACTAATAAGATCTTTTGTGTTCAATGAAACAGTTAAATATCGAGTATGGTGTAGAACAAATAAACATTTCGATTTAAGAACGTAATGGTGACTTCATCACACATACATACTTACATAACATATTTGCATGTACCTCGCACAGGAAATGTTTGATAAAAACAATATTAGATATTTACCCGTAAGCTTCTAATCAAGGGGTTACCATGTGAGATTAAGACCAACGCTTCTGATCGAAAACTTGTTCAGAACATATCTCAGTGAAAATTTAATTGCCTATCAATATTGTTATATATTTATTTTCTCTATCACGAATATTAACCGGGATAATATACTTGATGTGGATTCCAAGCCACGTATGAATAGATGGAAATGAAAAAGCAGATTTAGCAGCCAGAGAAGCCCATCAACTCGACTCCATCACCTAAACAACAATTACATCTGCAGAACTCTACCAACTACTCAAAAAAGTCCGTCACGCAGGGGCTGCTTAAACAAAGCAGATTTCCCACGTGAAGTTTTACAATAGAGAAATTTCACGAATGTCGAGCAGTTAAGGAAACGGCTGAACTAGCTTTTGGCGAGAAAGTCACACGTCCGTTAGCTGCCCAGATTTAATACAAATGCAAATAACTCGGTTAATATTCAAGATAGAGAATAAGTGTACATAACAATATTTATAGCAAATTTAATTTGCAATAAGATTGATATTTTGTACAATTTTTCGATCCGACGTATAGTAACGGAGATATTTTGAATTTTCGAAAATCCTCCCCTCTAAACTCTAAACAGAACAGTAACGCTATCAGTGTTCTGTGAGTAGTAATTAAGAATAATCACCAAGTTTATTGTGCATTGTGAAATAAATTTTGCAGTGATAAAAACTGTGAAACTTGCGAGTATTTAATTTTGCAATCCAAAAGAACTCTTATTAAAAACGTTTATTACTGGTTTTGGTAATAAAAACGTAACAATATATATATATATATATATATATATATATATATATATATATATAAAATTGTAACCTCTGTCTGTACATTGATTTTTTTCGCGAAATTTCACGATAACTTTTCGTTTCACATGTCATAGACACCATGACTGCATTTTGTTTCTTTCGTGTATGTTTGTTTGTTTGTTTGTTTGTTACCTTTTCACGCATAAACGGCCGAACCTAATTTTATGAAACTTGGTATGTATGTTACTACTGACCTAACTTAGACTTTAGGCTATATTAATATCCTCTGAGACGAACAGGAGTGGGGGTTGTAAGGAAAGCAAGAAATTAAAAATAGCGATATTTTGATTCCTATTGGTGGGGGTCTTGAGAAAGCTGAAAATTATAAACTGCAAATATCTCGGTTAATATTCATGATAGAGAAAATACATATATAACAATATTGATAGGCAATTAAATTTCCAATAAGATATGTTCTGAACAAGTTTTCGATTAGAAGCGTTGGCCATAACCTCACTTTGTAAACCTAGATTGGCGAGTTCGATTCCACTCTGGGCAAATAGGATTTCATTTAATGACGGATATACTAAATAAAATCTCCTTAGCCCCACCCTGGATACTATACCTAGTCTGTAATTTATAATGAATCAGAATAATTTTTATCTCAATAAATCAAATTTTAGTAGTCGAAGAATTTAAGTAGGGGGTGGAGTCTGAAGAACATATTTGCTTCTATCTCGTATAATAAAGGTCTCTGGATAACAATATTTTATATTTAAGCTTGGAATAATGTGGTTTATTATATAACTGAGTGTTGTTTATGTAACACGAGTATAAGTGGGGGTTAACTCAAGGCTGAAAACTGAAATATACGAATATCTCAGTTAATATTTAAGATAGAGAATAAATGTATATAACAATATTTATAGTGCATTTACTCGCAATAAAATTCATCCCATAAACTTCTTCGATCCGACTTATAGTAACGGAGATATTTCGAATTTTTAAATTTCTTCCCCTCTAAACCGTCATTCTTCCTAGTTCGATTTCAGCCGTTAACGAACTTGATCTTTTATATGAAACGACTAAATATCGAGTTTGGTCATGATCAAATAAAAATTTCGACCTCTAGACAGATATATTGATGAATGTATATACAGTTTTGAACGGACCTCATTTTCGTCATCTACTAGGTAGGATCGATGGGCTTTAGAAGAATAATTTCTAAAATTGCGTAGTGAGTACAACCTCAATAGCTGATTTCCCTCAAGGGAAATCTGCTAAAACGGTAATACAGTGCTACTCAGGGTGACTTGTGCCCACGACTTACTCGCGAATCCTACTTGATATATTCCTGCAGCTCGTGACAAGTAAATATCATACACCTTTCATTAGAGAATAATCTAGTAGCTCGTAAAGGCACGTGATATAAGCAGACGAGAGTAAGTATGACAGGGAATGGATACCTCAGGCTGGATAAACCGCCGTTGCAAGTTCAGACGACGCTCTACTGAGGCTAGGTACCTCGGCGTGAGGTCATGAACATCGATGAGAGGTTATAATCTGAGGGCTATTTAGCGGTCGGAGGCAGATGTGCTGTAAATCTACAGATGGTGTTCACACCTCAGCCCGTGTAGCCTCAGGCACCTCACGATCTCTATCTCTCGCTGAGGCTACATCCTACCCCACAGATGATAGATCAAATATCTCCACGAATTATGCCTATTGATCCAAGATATCGAATCTCATATCGGCCAAACTACATCTATTAATGAAGGCGCTAAACCCTCAATAAAATATTTCCTCCGATACAGCGGACGGTCAAGATAAAGAAAAATTATTGGGATTTGTAAAATCATTTCGTTTCCGGACTAGTTCGCGTCCTTCGCCAGTAGCACAACAGAAATTAAATGAACAGCTAACCGGAACCCTGGACCCAGCATAGACATACAGCAAATTAAGACTACCAGACTCATAAACCCAATCCATAGAGTGGCCATCGTGGGAACTCAAGTTCAGACATTCACTAACAATCATAAAATTGAGACTTGTGAGTGAACTAAGAACATTTCCCACCTACTGGTATAACATACTTGTGAACTCATCTCACAGCATATTCCATATTTGTGTGCAATAAAACCATTGAGTTGAGGGAGGGGGGGGGTTACTGTATGCTGAAAATAAGTATACGAATAACTCGCTTAATGCTTGAGTTACGAAAAAAAAAGTCCGTCACGCAGGGGCTGCGTAAACTAAGCAGATTTCTTTCGTGAAGCTTAGTAATAAATAAATAAAACATACTGGTAACATAACACCACCGTGAATAAATAAAAACGGAAATAAGAAATGTTTCATCCAATTTCAATAAACTGCCGACAGGGAGCGTTAGGTTAGAAATGTAAATAAACGGGTCTGCCCACCTCACACCGGAAAGAAAAACAATTACTGAAATATATCAGAATAGAACATATTACTTGTATTGAGAACTGTTTAATATATTCAGTACTGTAATTAATAATGAGTCAGAATAATTGTTATCTCAATCAATTAAATTTTAGTAGTCCAAAACCTTGAATAAAGGTCTCTTGAATACAATTTTTGGTATTTAAACTTCGAATAATGTGATTTATTATATAGCAGAGTATTGCTTATGTAACATGAGTAGAAGTGGCGGTTTGCTGAAGGCTAAAAACTTAAAAATGCAAATATCTCGGTTAGTATTCAAGATAGAGAATAAATGTATATAGCAATAATTCTAGTACATTTCATTTTCAATAAGATTGGTTCTATACAATTTTTCTATCCGACATATTGTAACGGAGATATTTCGAAAATCCTCCCCTCTCCCAGGCCCGATTTCAGCTCTTAAAGAACTTGATCTTTCTTTTTACATAAAACGACTAAATATCGAGTTTGGTAGCGATTAAACAATAATTGCGACCGCTAGTGCGGTAACAGACAAGTATATGGAAAATATAAATATACAGTTTTGACCTCATTTTCGTCATCTCCTTGATAGGATCGATGGACATTTAAAGAAAAAATTCGAAAATCGCGTCATGAGTACGACCTCAACAACAGATTTCCCATAAGGGAAATCTGCTAAAAAGCATAGAACAACAATTGTATTTCATCGATAGTTTAACGCAACATAAAGATTTTCTAAACAAGAACGTAAAATCCTAATTTTTGACGTCACCACACGACAAATTTGGATGTGTATCGAAAACAATAATTGGTATTTAGTTTCATAGGGGTTCATGATATATTAGCTTATTGCTGTTCTAACATGAATAGGAGAAAACAAAAAATGCAAATATCTCGTTTAATATTTAAGATACGTAATAAATGTGTGTAACTAGAATTATAGAAAATTGAATGTACAATAAGATTTATTTTATACAAGTTTTCGATATTTTGAATTTTCGAAATTCCCCCTCCCCTCTAAACCCGTCCTTCCTGTCACCATTAACGTCCTTTAGTTTTGCAGAAAATAGTTATATATCGAGTTTGGTAACGATCAAACAAAAATTGTGACAACTAGCGGTCACAGAGAAGTGTGTGTATATATATATATATATATAGATTTAAATGGACTTCATTTTCGTCATCTACTAGGTAGGATTGATGGCCATTAGATGGCATTTTCTGAAAATCGTGTCATGAGTACGACCTGAATTGCTGATTTCCTTTAAGGGAAATCTGCTAAGAGGGCTTATCGCAGCACTGAATAATATCCAGCGGCAAGTTCTGATTAGGATCACCAAGGCCTGTCGCATAGTGTCATATGAAGCTGTCCAAATACTCGCAGGAACTGCACCAATAGATCTGTTGATACAAAGGAAAATATTCGAAAGATGCGCGATTAGGGGATGGCCTTTACCTCGCTCTACCCGAACAATACTGACTGGGGATTACATGAGGCTAGTTAAAGAATCAAAAAATAATTACGTAATTGTTGAATGGGAGAGAAGATGACAGACCACAACTATAGGTCCAGTCACCAAGTGTTTTCCACAAGGAAAGCTGCGAGACTCGTTTGCAACTGGCTGACTCCTGACTATTGGTATACTCAGATATTAAGCCAACATGGTAACTTGGTAAGCAAAGTCGAAAGGAACAACAGTCGAACATGTTGCTGGGGAGAGAGTGAAGTGACAGCATTGCATGTCTTCCTCAGCCAAAATATGATTGGCCAAGAACCCAGCTGAAGCGTGCAGTATGCAATTACTCTGCCCGAACCAGCGGATATGGCTAACTCTCACAGTAAACTTCAATGATTTTAGGACCTTCATTCAATATTGGAAGAAGATGATTTTGTTTATTATTATTTACGTCCACATTATGCTACTAGGCTAATCGGGACGGGTTATCTACAGGTTGCCACCCTTTTCTAGCCAGGGTGTTTATTTAGTGAGTCCGCCACTAAAAAAAAAATTCTACTACTCAGGGCGGGAGTCGATCCCGCCACTCTAGGTCACCACGCGAGATTAGGACCAAAGCCCTAACTCGCACGGCCAACCTGAGCCCCGAAGAAGATGATTTATTGATTAAAAAAAAGTTCGTCACACAGGGGCTGCGTAAACTAAGCAGATTTTGCATGTGAAGCAGGATAAACCTACATACTGGTACCACAACACCATCGTGACTATTAAGGGAATGAAGACAAACGGTAATGAGAAATCTTTCATTTAATTTTAATAACATCATAACGGAAAGCGTCGGAATTGTAAACAAACAGGCTAGCCCATCTAGAAATATTCTTCACCAAAAGAAAAACGATTACTGAAATATATCTTATATCTATATATCTACTAGAATATACACATTAATTCTATTGTAAACTATTAAGCAAATCTTATACTCAAATTATAATGAATCAGAATAATGTTAATATCAATCACGCAAATTTTAGTAATCCAAGAACTAAAGATCCTTCTAAAGGCGATAAATAGAACGAATTTCAATACATTGAATAATAATGATCTCTTGAAAGTAATATTTGGTATTTAAGCTTCGAGTAGAGTGGTTTATTACATAACGGAGAATTGTTTATGTGACATGAGTAGGAGGGGGTTTACTGAAAGCTGAAATCTAAGAAAATGCAAATATCTTGGTAAATAATATGT